>JAJTUV010001872.1:0-365470 GCA_021653895.1 Mastomys natalensis | reverse complement strand
ATTATTCCCCCAGAGCATGTACCAAATCACCCCCTAATGTTCCTCATTTGCTGTCCCTGGAATTGCGGAAAATTTTTACTTTGAGTATTCCATTGTTGTAAAAGATCCCTTCCCCATAGTTTATGATATGTCGGGCCACATAAGGTCTCACTTCCATGTTTGCTCTTCTAGTCCCACACGGGTAATCCATCTACACTTTGTATTATTTGTGATAATTTACCAATTCCTAAATTGTGTGTAAACCTTCTGAAGTGACCAATCTAATTCCAAGGCTTTTGGGAACTATACTAACATCAGCTCCTTATTCACCAAAACCTTATATGTCACCACCATCATTTGTACCATTAATTTGGTCTCTGATCTTTTAACCACTATTTGCTAGAACACATGTTTTCCATACACCCAAAAGCTTCTGTCCTTTCTACTGGAGCAGCCTTGCCCTTGATGTAAGGAAACAACAACAGTTAAGCAAGTCTATCTCCTGTATCAGTTTGACTTTTTTTTTTTTTAAATTTCTTCCTTGCTATCCCTTGGATGTGCAATAAATCCTTGAGAATTTAATCCACTTCTTCTCAAGAATATTCCTACTGTCTCTGAGGGTAAAGGACCATAAACACCAGTGGTTAACTTGTAACATTCAACTTTTGGGGATAATGTAAAAGTTGTATCTGTGGCCAGATCCAAAGCTGCCCTTCCTTCTGTAGTATATATAAGATCAAAATACACAGTTTTTATTTTCTGCCCTGCTTGGTACCACTGGGCTGACCAAAGGAAGATGGCTCATTATTTACTGTCAAGCCTTGAGCTGAGAGAGCCCTCAGTTTGTTTCCAGATGGCAATTCTTAAACCAATGTTTGCCCTTTCCACAGTGGCTACAATACCCTGGAAGTTTTTGTGCTCCTAGCAACCAGATCCTACTTGTTCTCTTCTATGAATACCATATTCTCTAGAGTCAATGACCTGATATTTTGAGCTCTGAATCTTCTAGCCTTATAATTTCTTTGGAAGTGACCAAATTCAACACAATTAAAACATCAAGCATTTTGATTCCTGAAATTTCTAGCTGTGATTTGCTCTATGATATTGGCATTATGTTCCTGAGAACTAATACCAGTTGCTCCCTTATCCATTCATCTATAGGGGCTCATCATGCTTTCAATAGTCTGATTGCTCTCTTACATTTGATATTTGCATTTTCAAATGCTCATGTTTCTATCAGTGGCTGTCTGGTTTCAGGGATAATAAGGCTCTTTTTACAACTGAACCCAATCTCTGTAAGAATTCTGTAAAGGCTTCTTCAGAACCCTGTGTTATTTTAGTAAATGAGGTGGATTGCTTCCCAGGCTCCTCAGTCATATCCCAGGCTCTTAAAGCAGCAAGGCAACATTGTTCAATTATGCCTTCATCAGATCAGAATTGTTCTTCTAAGTCAGTAGTCAGCATAACACCCTTGACCAAGCAGCTGGTTTTAGCAACATTTATTCCCTTGCTACACTTTGTTGTTCTATCTTTGTAGCTTCTTGCCTCCACCAAGACAACCATTATAATTGCTGTCCAGCTTCTAGTACATCTGAAAAATCCCTTTCAGTCTTAGGGATAACCCAGTTATTTTGCATTTCTTTAACAAATGGAGAGTACAAGCCATACAATACAATAACCTCTTTAAAACTCGTTAGATCTAGCATTTCTGTTGGATGTCAGGTCAATTCATTATAAGCAGAACCACCATCATTAGCAGGCTATGCTGCACAAAGACTGGGAAGGCTGAAGGTGCCTGTGTAAGCTCAAGTAAATCCTCTGGTGGTGCACTCCACTAAACACTATCCCGTTGTACCTGTACCGTTTCCTGCTCTTCCCAGGCCCTAATTTCACAGAGGTGCTCTGGGCCCTGGCAGTGAAAGTGCATGGAGTAGGGTGGGGAGGCCATTTACCTTCCAGCCTAGTTTGCTTCCCACTTTCATCATGTGGTAAGTTCCCAGGCTCAGACACCAAGCCTGAAGCCTGTTGTTCTCCCATGAACCCTTCTTGTTTTCAGGCACTTCTACCTCTATCTGCAAACTCTAAGGGCATAGTCAACTCTTCAATCTTCTCTAACAAAAGAAAATTGTCAGGTTTCCCCCTAAACTTTTTCAAAGTAGTATACATGAAAACTATGAAGCAAAACCAAAAACAAGCAAACAAACAAACAAACTAACTCTTCTGGGAGCAAGGCGTAAGACTACCCAGTGGCAGCAGCTGCTATTTTGCCAACCTCCTTAAACAACATTGCTAACCCATCAAAACCTGTATTTTTCTTTGTTGCATTAGAAGCAGAGTTACACATAATGCCTAAGCCACATTGGGATCCACCTGTAGGCTTAGATTTAAAAAAAAAAAAAAAAAAAACTTACTTTAAATAAGGGTTCTTAAATGTTTTAACCTCCCTTCTAGCCTACCACCCACCAGAGGTAGTAGAAAGGAAAGGTTAATAGGCAAAGGAGGATCTAAACCTGTTTAGAAATAATTCTCTGGAGCAAATCCAATCTGTGGTATGCAAGTGACCAAAATCCACAGAAGTGGTAAGAAGCTACCAGAACATCATCACAGGCTTTTTGGTGTGTTTGTCTTTATGAGATCATGACAAACGATGACCAGCAAAGAATGGTAAAGCATACCAATACCACACAGTGTCGTACACTCTCTGTTGAGTTATATTTATACCCTTCCCAAAAATCACGTGTTCTCGCAAGCATCCACTCTAGCAAAACATCACATGCCCTTTTTCCAGTCTGCTTCCAGAAAAATACCAGGTATCTGTTCTGAGCAAAACATCCTCCCATATGTCTGCTTCAGCAAAAACATCCTCTCATAAGACAGTTTCCAGAAAAACATCACATGACACAACTGAATCTCCAAAGAAGCCAGAAATTTCCATCTCATTTGAACTTATAAAGAACACATGGGATAAAAGTGGACAAAATTACTATTTTGAACTTAAAACAACAATATCGCTATAACTCCCTCTTGTGTAACATTTTATCTGTTCTGAATGAGATAATGCTGTCAGCACTGACCCCAATCCCTGACTCCACACTCACTGCCTTCCTCAGTTAACCCTGTAATGGAATGTCAAAGCTGGCCTTCGACAGTAAATCACTGTGGAAAACAAGTGAAGAGGACATGGAAGTGGTTTCTTGCGCATTGTTCATGTTTTATCGTCTGTTTCACTTTCCAAAACCTGTCGATTGCATGTGTTCCCATTTTTGTCTCTTACCTTTTCACTTCCCACATCTGGAAATTAAGAACTAATTCACCACCTCATCTCTCCTCATCTTTCCTTAACTGGTCCCAATCTATATGTCATCTCCTTACTGGAGTGATGTTTTGCACCTACCGTCAGAAATGAACACTTTGTGTTAAATACTTTCTAAAAGCTATCTTGTGTATACGTTGTAACTTCCAGGAACAGAACATGAGGACCAGCGTGTTTTTGTAAGTTCTATGACCTGTCTTCAAAAAAGCAATTGACCCAGTTCTTAGAATAATTTGTGTACCCTAAGATTCATACTTTGAAATGTAATCCCCAAGGGGGTGACATGTAAGGGTCTAGCCTTTGTGAAGTAATTAGATTTCTTTTAAAGACATGTATTTATTTTATACATATAAGTACACTGTACCTGTCTTTAGACACACCAGAGTGCACCAGATCCTATTACAGATGGTTGTGAGCCACCATGTGGTTGCTGGCAGTTGAGCTCAGGACTTCTAGAAGAGCAGTCAGTGCTCTTAACTGCCAGCCATCTCTCCAGCCCATAATTAGATTTCTTAGTTACTTTTCTATTGCCATTATAGGACACCATGAACAAAGCAACTTATAAGAGAAAGCATGTCTTTTATTTGGAGCTCACAGTCTAAGAGAGTAGTAGATTCCACGACAATCATGGTGGAGAGCATGGCTGCCAACAGGTATGGCACTGGAGCAGTAACCAAGAGCTTACATCTTGATCCTCAGGCAGGAAGCAGAGATCTGCTGGGGATGGCATGGCTTTTTGAAATCTCAAAGTCCATCCCTAGTGACATACCTCATAATCCTTCCCAAATAGTTCCACCAACTGGGGACCAAAGATTCAAATATTTGAGCCTATAGGGTCTGCTCTCATTCAAGCTACTACATTAGAACATGAAGGACCACCCTTAGAAGTGTGTTTATCACACTTATAAGAAGAGGCCTTCACCCCTCTCTCATTTCCTCCATCTCCTCATCTCCCCCACCCCTTTTCTTTTTTTGCAGGATATAACAAAAATTTGCCACTCTGTACCTGGAAGAAGTCCTTATAAGAATCTGATTATCCTGCCACCCTGATCTAGGACTTTCAGTCTCCAGAACTGTTAGAAGTTTCTGGGTCGGAAAAAGACATCGGAATGGGTATGGCCCTCATTGCCTCACTGGACAACGACAGGAGGACGGAGCCATTACAAGGTCCCCTTCAATTATTGGAGGTCAGGCCTCTATCCCTGCCTTCACAAGAATAGAATTGCCAAGGCTCTTCTATACTTAGAGAAGGGAGGAGATGTCAGGAGCAGCCCTGCATATACACTAAAGGCCTAAAATCAGCCATAGGCCTAAAATCAGCAATAGGCCTGACATACATACATGCTAACACAAAGTCTTGGGTCTCTGTGGAAAAACACTGAAACAGAAGGCTATAAGCTATTGTAAACAGGCAGCCTCTGTGGAAATTTACCAGACCGAGTAGTCATAGGTCTTATAAATAGGCAGCTTTGGTGGACAGTACCAACTTAGATAAGGACAAGTGAATCATAGGCAGAGCCATAGTGACCTGTCCCTGAACCACACCCAGCTGATACCCTTTCTGAAAGGTATCTGTACTCCCCTGAACACCTATGCTCAGTGCCATTCCTTTCCCACATCCTGCCTTTTGTGTTTATAACCTTTGTGTAATAAGTAACTTACAATGTGATTTAAATAACTAAAAAAAAAATTAAAAAAAAGGTTGCAAAGAGTAAGGACTAAAGTTTCATGTAACCTCTAGACTTGTTATTAAAGTTGTTTTTTTTTTTTTTTTTTGAAAATAAAAAAAAAAAAAAAAGAAGAAGAGAAGAAGTTTCTGGGTCTATAAGTGCCCAGCCCTTGGCACCTACCACATTCTGAACGGACAATTACAGGTTGATGTAGATTCCTTCTTCCTAACTTCCGGTCGCCATCACTGTTCACCTGAAGTGGGATGGAGGGAGGAGAACAGCACAGAGATAGCTGTTTAGCAACTCCCCATTTGCCTCTCAGTATCCTCACTATTGCAGCACGAGAATAAAAGCATCAAGAGCATGATGCTATTACTGTTTGGTAAACACTGAGCGAGCATCTGTTGAAAGCCAAATACTAGTACTGGGGGCCACAGCTTGATGGACCATGAGAAAAGTGTCGTATGACTGCTTTCAAGGAATTGCATTCAGAAGAGGAGAAAATGACTTATGCAAATACTAGAAGAGAGAATGTAGGGGAAAATATGGGGGTAGTCTCAGTATAGACCAGTGATATTTTGGTGTAGACCATTTAAAGCTGGACACTTAGGAGAATGCCTATAATCCGAGCACTCAAAAGAGATAATTGCATAATAATTGCGCAATAATTGCAGATTTGAAGTCATCTTGAGCTATATAGTGAGCCCGTCTCACAAACACAAAAATAATTAAATAAATGATGCATGGGCAATGTAGATGAAAATAGTAATTTTGGAAATTGGCTTTTGTAAAACATAAGCTAAGTAAAGAATGAACAGAAATGATAAAAAATGACTGTTAAAAGAGTTGGCAAAGATTAAGAATGCTAGGGCAAAGGCATGCACTACCACTGCCACTGCCTGGCTTGTCTATGCTTTAAAAGAATTTGCTATTAAAGTCCTAAAGAATTCCTGTCACTGGACTCCTAAATGAGCTGGTTGATTTAATTCAGTAAGTTTTGCTGCTAGTCAAATTCAAAAACGATAAAATGAACTAGCTTAATTTTTCACAGTTTATTTAAAACTGGTCTTGCTCACTGTCATACCACAATCTGGCCAGTGGGTGGCGACTTTGTTTCACCCCAGAATCAGCTTCTCTAGAAAACAAGGAAACTATAAAACAAATTTCAGGATAGACTTAATTTGATCAAGTTTCAGTTTTGTCTTAAAGGCAAAATACCCTAAAAGAATTTAAATTTTGTTTATCCATCAAAAATTAAAATCAAAGGGTATCATCATGCCAGATATAATAGAGCCTGGAACTTAATAAGGAATCTGTGTGGGCATCTCCTTCCTGCCTCCGCAAAGCATCTGCCTGATCTACCTGATAACGCTGGATAACTCTGATTTCTCTTTCATTCCCAGCATCCTGCTCACTTTTCTGTCTTTCTGATTGACACATCTGCTGGCAACACGTTCAACAATCATTTGAATCCGTCCAACCCTCCTGACTTGCTTCAGCTTTGCCGTCAGTTCAGCTCTTCCTGGCACCCACGCAGCCCATGCACACGTTACAGCAGTGAGCCGCCAAGCCTTCACTAAGTCCAGGGGGCGAAGTCAGTGAAAACTTTCGAATCACAAACTGAACAAGCACAGATTTTTTTTTTTCAGATTTATTTTTTATCTTACGTGTATGTGTGTTGCCTGCATGTATATCTGTGCACCATGTGTAGGTCTGGTACCCAGGGAAGCCAGGAGAGAGTATCAGGTCCTCTGGAACTGAAACTACAGACAGTTGTGAGCTGATATGTAGGTGCTGGGAACTGAACCCAGGTCCTCTACCAGAATAGCAAGTGCTCTTAACCTCTGAGCCATCTCTCCAGCCCCTAGAATCAGTTTGTAAAATTTAAGATGATTGGAGTTCCAAGTTTCACACAATATTAAGTCTTATGTTTATGTAAATGGAATGAGTTTTTAGTAGATAATAGAGGACAGTATCCAACATCACACCCCCACTGTCAATGTTAGGGCAGATCCCTAAACAATGAGAAGGAATATCGCTAAAGTTACATAAATTAGTGCAGTTCTCAGCCTTAGTCTATTTCTTAATTACTATTTGGAGACTAACCTTTAATCATACATTAGATTATATTTTCTACTTAACCAAAACAAAAACAACCTTTGCCTTTCAAACTGATTTAGAACACTAACAGACTCAAGCCTTATCCCTTATTAGAGAAAGGACAAGTAAAGCCATACACCCCAGTCAGCAGGATGACGCAGAGGATAAAGGTGCTTGCCCTGCAAACTTGACTACCTGGATTACATCACCAGAACCCAGACAGCGAGGAGTTAACCAAATCTCAAAAGTTCTCTTCTGACCTCTACACAAACAGTGTGACTCATGCCCTCACATCACACACACACACACACACCACACAATACACACAAATAATGATATAGTATGCCAGCTAAATGATTAAGAATATGAATACTGAACATCTGTTTTGTTTTTAACCTCCTATCAGAAAAAAGTATTTATATTTTTGTATTTATAAAGGGATCTGGGGGAGGCAGAGGCAGGCAGATTTCTGAGTTCAAGGCCAGCCTGGTCTGCAGAGTGAGTTCCAGGACAGCCCGGGCTACACAGAGAAAACCTGTCTCGAAAAACAAAACAAACAAAAAAAGGGATCTGGGATTTGAACAAATGAAAAAAATCTCTTTTTTCTTTAGATATCCCTCACATACCTGTTTAGTTTTAAAGTCCTATAAACTGTTTCTAGCTGTAGTACAAATCAAGTTTCAATACTGAGCCAGCTACAGGAAGGATAATTTCTAAAACTTCCACAATCATCTTTGGGTTGGTACATTTTTTTTCAGTTATGACATTTGTGAGGTGCCAACATTTGCTTCATGTTACTCTTTCAAGTAGGACTCATTAGCCAAGTCAAATAAAGGTGAGATGACTTTCAGGTCTTCTTTTGGGTGGGGTGGGGTGGAAAGTAGAGTTCTAGAGATTAAATCCAGGGCCACACAGGGACTTATACATGCTAGATAATACTGTATAAAGGAGTTTTAGCCTTGGTCCTCAAGTTTCTTTTAGGCAAAGACTTAGAGGGTTGGATAGACAATGAAAACAGAGTGTTTAGATGTGTCAACGAATTATCTTAAAGTTACTACAACACAAGGAGTGGAAAAACCTGAGGATGTGCTTTAAAAGTGTTGATTATTTGGGCTGTACAGAGATGGCTCAGAGGTTAAGAGTATGAACTGCTCTTATGGACCTGAGTTTGATTTCCAGTGCCCTCGTCAGGCCGTCACAACTGCCTGTAATCCAGCAGCAGCAGGGGCTATAGCTCCCTCTTTTGGCCCCTTCAGGAATTGCACTCACATGCACATAGCACATCCAGACAACACTTATACACACAATTAAAAAATAAACATACACCTTTAAAGTGTTATTTCAGTGACACCACCATGAATGAGAATTTTCAAAGCATGAAAACTGTGATGAATAGACTTTGAAGCATAATTCCACACAAATTTGTACAAGTCAACAATAACAGACTCTGTATCTATCTAACTCTTCCTACAGCCCAAAGGAAAATTGAGGAACAACTCAGAATATGTGTGGAGCCAGTGTGACCAGAAGCTAATAAAATTGTAGACTCTAGCTAAGAAGTAAAGGCAAGGGCATCACCAGAGGAGCAATGATAACACCTATCTAGTCCAAAGGGAAAGACCACAGAGGCAAGCAAGTAAGTAAACACCCAGGGAGATGGAGCAGACCAGCGAGACAGAGCACAAAAGCTAGAGGTTTGTTCCTATATGATGGCTAAAGGTTTACCCATTAAAGACAGACACTCTGGAGGATTTGAATAGTATTGAACAGTATACCACGAGGTTGCTGATCTAAAGAAACTATCTAGCTGGAAGACATAGCTTATCCATGGAAAGTGAAATAACCACGTGAGACAATTTAAGTAGTGTTGCAAAGCAATATATGGTTATCATTAGGAATGTCATCAAAATACAGAGGATCTTGGAGCTCAGCTTTTGATGGGCAATAAGAGTTCAAAGAGATAAAATAAATATAAGGATTAACAAACAATTAATGATAATGGAAAGAGAA
This sequence comes from Mastomys natalensis, assembly GCA_021653895.1. Classification (NCBI taxonomy): domain Eukaryota; kingdom Metazoa; phylum Chordata; class Mammalia; order Rodentia; family Muridae; genus Mastomys; species Mastomys natalensis. The sequence goes on along the minus strand of JAJTUV010001872.1, from coordinate 356,398 downwards.
ATGTCTTTGGTATGAGAAAGCAATGAAGCCAACCTGAGGGGTCTATTAATCACGGTTTTCATTTTCTATATTACATAATGCTTTGATAAGTTGCAACCTTGCCATTCTAAGGGGGCCTGCCCTTTGTAGAAGTGTCCAGTTCCTAAAGATAGCAAACAACATGCCTATGGACATTCCTTTGATGGGAAACAGCCAGTCTTAAGTCCAGGTAAACCCATCGCTATCTCCTTCCCTTGACCTAAATTTCCCGGGTGCTGGCCACCTAGCCTTATATTGAACTAAGCTGCCTTTCTTCTTTCAAGCTGTAAAAAACAAACTTTCCCTTCCCCTCTCCATCTTCCTCTTCTCCTCCACCCCTTCCCCTTTTAAAAACCAAGTTGGCTTCAGTTTCTGAGCTGCGGCAATTCTGCCTCGACTTCCTGAGTGGGTGGACTTCACAAGTGCACATCTGCTTCTCAGTGGTGAACATCTCGTGATCGGTTGCACTTGCCATGCCTGAATAAAAAATAAAGTACATTTCACAACCGAAAATACAGAAGGTTTGCAAAAAACAGTGATTCTTAGAGGTCTTGGGAACCTTGGAGTTCCTGAAACCAGATCCTCTCAGAAAGCAAAAGTAGCCAAATGAGTTTTCATGACACAGTATGAAAAGACCATTGATAGGGGTCTGAAACACAGCTTTATCTTATTTTTAATTATGTGTATATATGGAGGGGGTGGGTGTGGATTTGTGCACAGGAGTACAGTACCTGAGGAGGCCAGAAGAGGGCATCTGATCCCTGGAACTGGAGTTACAGTTAGCCACATGGGTGCTGGACCCAAACTCTCATCCTCTGTCTGGTCTTTTGTTGTTTTCTCTTTTCTTTTTTGAGACAGAGCCTTACTATGTCTCATTGGCTGCAGAGCTCTCTATGAAGAGTAGGCTAGCCTGGGTCTCCCTGCCCGGATTAAAGACACACATACACACCAAGGCAGTAGAGTCCTCTCAAAGGCTCAGGCGTCTCTCCAGTTCCTGATAAAGTTTCAGATTCCTCTTTGCTGTTTACCAATGAAACCCTGCCGGTTCCATTTCTAGTTTTCAGTAAAGGTTTCCAAACACTTCTTCATCATTTCCAACTACATACTTGTGAAAGGCTAGATTTTCCTCATTTGCCTGAACCAAAATAACGCATTTACCACATATTGGATGCAAATGAAGGCATGAGAATGCAGCTGTTTTCTATTAAGCCAGATGTGAAATTTCTCAAAAAAATGTAAAGATGACTATTTTTTACTAAATGTGTTTAATTTTGAATTTTTATAAACATTTATTGTGGTGACATAAAATGCGCTAATTACTTTTTAATGAGTCAGTATGTAAATATTTTCAACATTTCTCCACTTTAGTTTCAAATATAAAGGTTCAGTAACTCTTGGAAACAAAAAGAATTATTGAGATCACATTTGCTTTGTAAGCTCAATAAAAAATTCATTAAAAAGATTTTTTTTTCTGAGACCAAAATCTTAAGAGCAATGTACTGGAACTGATTATTGCTGTTTTGCCTAATGATCACGCGGCTAAACTGCCTTCTTGATATGTTCATAGCCGTAGATTTGTGCTGCTCTCAGAAGAATCAGAGAAGCGTCTTCTGCTGTGGACAGAAAGTCAGCTCAGGAACCCAGAACTGGTAAAAGTAGTGAGAATACTGAAGAGTTCTCTGTCATAAACGGTACAGCCCCACCCAGCTAAGGCTCTGTGCGTGTCACAGGAAAAGGGAAAGAATGTAAGAGCCAGAGGACTGAGAGGGATGCTGTAAAATGCAACCTTCTGGACGTGACGTGACCATTTTACTCATGAACTCCCAGCAACTGTGGTTGGTTACCTGCACCAGATCAAGCCCAAACCACTGAAGACTGCAGCTTGGACGAGCGGGGAGATCGGCTAAACTCCTAGCGGAGTGGTTGTAGGCAGGTGACAGCTGCTGGGGAAAGGAGACTCCTTCTCCATTGGGGGTACCACTGCCACTGATAAATTGCCCATGCTCCGGTAGGTGGCCCACACTCATATGCATATGAGTAGCATGCTAATTGGACTCATGACTCAGTGAGTTATTTTACTGAGAGAGAGAGAGAGAGAGAGAGAGAGAGACAGAGAGAGACAGAGAGACAAGAGAGAGAGACAGAGAGAGAGAGACAGAGAGAGAGAGAGAGAGAGAGAGAGAGAGAGAGAGAGAGAGAGAGAGAGAGAGTGGGGAATCAGGAGTGACTTGGAGTGGGAATATGGGGGTAGATATGATCAAAATACATTGTATATATGTATGACATTCTCAGATAATAAATACCACACATTTTTAAAAAAGAATTTTCTGTTTGAGTCTTTAGGGACTCTTGCATATCAGGTCTCTTACAATACAGAATTATGTCATCTGCAATAGAAGGTTTAAGGTTTGTCGCATATAGCTTTCGTTATATTGAAATGTGGTCCTTTTATTCTGAGTTTCTTAAGACCTTTCTTTTTCTTCCTTTTTTTTTCTTTTTGGAGTCAAGGTGTCAGAGTATAGCTCTGGCTGTCCTGAAGCTTGCCATGTGTAGATCAGATTGACCTCTAACTCACAGAGATATGCCAGTCTCTACCTCTTAAATGCTGGAATTAAAGACAGACTTCAGTACAACCTGAGCTTCAGGACTTTTAACAAGAAACAACACTGGATTTTATCAAAAGCCTGTTCCGTAACTACTCTGATGACCATGTGATTTCTGTCTTTGAGTTCATTAGTGAAAGTTGCAACATTTGTTGATTTACATCTATTTCATCTCTGAGATAAAAACCAACTTGATCATGGTGAACGATCTTTTTTATGCTATCTTAGTTGGTGTTCTGTTGCTCAGAAGACACACCATGAATTCTCAGCCAGAGCTGCAGTTCCGGTCCCCGCGTCAGGGTGTAGCAAGAGAGAGAGGGGATGGAGGGGCAAGAGACACGAAGAATGGAGACAAGACAGAGAGTCTGATCAAGTCCTCTGTATTGAAAGGAAATCCTGGGTATTTATACGCTTTTCCACGTGCCTTGCAGCCGTGGACAAGCAGGGGAACACAACTGAAGGCACTTTGCCACATGCCTCGCAGCCGTGGAGACCACATGCACCTTGCAGCTTGGGGCACTAAACAGCAAAACAAGATATGTGAGAAAAACAAGATGTTTATCAGAGTGTGCTCAGCTGTTGTGGGCTGTTGAAAAACAAGTCTCTTGTCAGGGTATATGGCTCGAGATGGCTGCAAAGATGATAGCGGCTTTCTGCTAGGAGTCGGCTCCCAACACCATGACTACGCAGTTCTCACAAAGGAAAGCAATTCATGGAGCTTGCTTTACAGTTCCAGAGGTTTAGTTGATTATCAGCATCGCGGAAAATACATGGAAGTACACTGGCAGATTGGTGCTGGAGAAACAACTGAGAGATTTACATACAGATCCACAGACAAAGGAAGCGTGGGTGGGGGGTTGGTGGGGCACTGTGTCTGATTCTGGAGCCTCAGAGCCCACCCCTGTGACAGACTTCCTCCAACAAGGCCACACTTTTTTAAGTCGTGCCACTCTCTGATGACTAAGTACTCAAATATATGAAACCACGCTACCACAGGGGTTCTTGAATTTGGTCTGCAATATTTTGTTGACACATTTTGTGTCTATGTTCATTAGGGAAATTGATCTGTTGTTTTCTTTTTTGTTGTTGTTCTATCTTTATCTGCTTTTGATATCATTGATACCAGTGTCATAAAAAGAATGTGGTTATGTTCTTTCCTTTGCTGTTTTATGGGGTAGTTTGAGAGGCATTGGTGTTAATTCTTCTCTGAAGGTTTGCTAACACTCACCAGTCAATCTATCTGGGCCCAGGCCATTTTTAATGGGAGATTTTAAATTACTGCTTCAATCTAACTACTTCTTATAGATCTGTTTAAATGGTTATTTTTTTAGGATTCATTTTTATTCATGTGCATATGGGTGTGTCTGTGTTGGTTCAGGTCTATGTGTGCAGGTATTAATAGAAGCCATTGGATTGCTGGAGCTGGAGTTTTATAGGCAGTTGTAGGCCTCCTGACAAGGGTTCTGGGAGCTAAACTCAGGTCCTCACCTGAGTTTATGAAGTCCCCTCTCCAGCTCCTGCTTCACTGGATTTGTTTCATTTTGGTTAGTTTTAGTAGGTCATATGCATCTAGAAATTCACTCATTTCTTATACTTTTCTAAATTTGTGGATTATGTGCTTTGACACTTAGACCTAAAGATTCTCTGAATTTCATTGGTAATTGTTGTAATGGCTCTCTTTTATCTCTAACTTTACATATTTGGATCTTCTTTCTTTCATTTGTTTAATTTGGATAAGAGAGTGTCATCTGTTTAGCTTTAAAAAAAAAAAAACAGTTCTTTATGTCATGGAGTCTTTGTATTTTTTTTTCCATTTCATTAATCTCTGCCATTTTTTCTGAAATGTGGATTTTGAATTAACAATTGCTTAATGTTATAGAATAAATATCAAATCAGCATTCTGCTTTAAAAATGACCAATGGCAGAGCTCAATGGAAGCTAAAAATTTGGAGTGTCATGGAATTTTTATATGACTTATTAATTTTTATTTTATATGTATGAGTGTTTTGCCTATATGGATGTCAGAGCACCCCATACCTAGAGTGACCACAGAGGCAGAAAGACATCAGTTCCTCTGGAACCGAAGTTACGAGTCGTTGTGAGCCGCCATGTAAATTCTGGGAACCAAACTCAGGTCTTCAGCAAGAGCAAGCAGCCCCTGACTGCTGAGACATCTCCGGCTCCTTGGCCTGTTTTTATGTGTGGCTATGTGTGTGTATGTGTTACCTACATGTATATTCACATTTATATATTATTAGCATGCTATCAAGATGGCTTATAAGTTACTTCTCACATAAGTCAAAATTGTTAAATTACCTCAGATTCCTTTTTGTTATAGTACCATGAAGCTTTAGAACAAAGATTCCAGCTCTGAAATCAGTAGGTATGGCTTGGCCACCTGTCCCAGTACATCAGCTGCAGAGACAAGTAATGACAAGGAACAGAGAGGGGATTCATCAATGCAGCCCTGTGGGGGGGGAATTGGGAGTCCCAGAAGCAGGAGAAATGAAGAAATAGAACATGCGTAAGAGAAGCCTGTGAGCTCCAAATGTGGGTGCTATGTAAATGAGACATACATGCCAGCACTTTAATGACTGAGCACCTTGAGAGCTTCTAACCTTTCCCAGCCCTCTGGCCCACCTCCTCACTTGAGAGGGCTTCTTTCTTGATGAGTGGTGTTTAGGTCTACCATAATCAATGTGTCCCTGGCCCAAATTCTTTGTTCCGTGACACAGGACCTGGAAATCTCAGCAGATGTACTCTGGACTCTGATCTGCACCTATAACAGGGTGAGCCAACAACCAGGAGCAGAGGCTTTTTTCTTTAATGTCTTAAATACTTTAATTCAAAGGAGCCTCTGACACTTGCTTTCCTACCTTCCCTTCTTCCTTCCTTCCTTCCTTCCTTCCTTCCTTCCTTCCTTCCTTCCTTCCTTCTTTGTTTTGCTTCCTCCTTTCATTTTCCCCTGAGCACTTGGCAAAAGTAGGAAAACTCCCAAGCAATTCCTGACAAATCCAAGAAAGTTTACAGGCTTAGACCACCGGACTCCAAGACAGCAGAGAGCTATACCATCCATATAAATGGATACACTTTACCTAAATGGCCCCTCCTCTCCACTTTCCCCCATATCCTTTAATGTCACACAGTATTAACAAGGTTCCTTCCTCTCTTTCTCACAATGCCAAGACACCCCTTTCTCTCGCCTGCCATGGGTATCAGATTCAGCCTGACTATACACAATCTATGGACTCTTTACCAACCACGTGGCATGAAACCACCCCTTTCTTCTGAGACCTGTAAGAAAGGACCCACTGTCTCTACATCATGGGCCTGAGCTTTCTCCAGAGCCCTTGTCAGGACATCTGTCTGTCTATGGTATGTAGTCATGAACTCCCCTCAGAGACCCAACCATATTATCTTTTCATAGCCTTAGTAAGTCTTCTAGTGAATACCAAGGGAACACTCTTTCTCAGTGTGTATCTTCAATCCCAAACCCAAGACCTTCCAGCCATTCTCTGCTTCCTGACGGTGGCTCTGGTGTGACCAACTGCCTTAAGCTACTTTTCCTCCATGAAAAAGACTGTCCTCTTGAACACTGAGCTAAAATAAACCCTTCTTTCCTTAAGTTGCTTCTGTCACTTCAACAAAACAAGTAACTGATACAGAAACAAACACAAGTGAGGGCGAGATGCAAGACTCCCATCCTGCTGCTAGTTGACCAGAAAGAGAAGGTGTCTAAAGATGTCCTAAGACATAGAGATGGCTAAGTAACCAGCCATCACGTATTCTCAGAGCTCCGAAGTAACCACTGCTCACTTCAAAAAGAACCTCACTGACCAAGATGGAGCAGCACTAATCTACAGGCATAAACATAAATATTTAGAAAGCATTTTGATGGGCACAGCATGTCCATTTGGCGAAATAGCAATAACTTCCCCACTGGGCCCTGCTGGTCTTGGTGCTTATCTTAGGATCAGCCATAACAATCTGCTATATGATTTATTGTGTGAAGTCCCAAGTAAAAACATCCTCTCTCCCAGGTTCCCATGGAATGATCACCCTCTGATCCCAAACTTAGACCTTCTCATATCTCCTTAGATCATCGTCTCTCACTCTTGCTCTCATGTTCTCTCCTCTCTTGTGCTCTCTCTCTCCTCCCTCCCCCTCCCATCTCTTCCTCTCCCTCTCCCCTCTTGTTCTTTCGCCCTCAGGAAGTCAAGGCTGGCTTTAACTTGTGCTGATGCTCCTATCTCTGCCTCCTGAGTACTGCAATTATAGGCATGTGGTACTACCCTTGGCAGCTCATGACTATTAGTCCCTGGATAGCTGGGGTCTAAGTCTCTAATCAGCAGTAAAGAAATTATAAAAAGCATGGTGGTTCACGCCTTTGATCCCAGCACTCAGGAGATAGAGGTAGGTGGATCTCTGAGTTTGAGGCCAGCCTGATCCACAAAGTTGAGTTCTAAGACATCCAGGGCTACACAGAAGAACCCTGTTTCAAAAAAAGAGAGAAAGAAAGGAAGAAAGAAAGAAAGAAGAAAAAAGAAGAAGGAAAGAAAAAGAAAAAGTTTATATACAATAGATCTTTAATCATTATCAACCATTAAAAACATCTCCAAAGGGGAAACTGAGGAAAGATAGGAAAAATAAAGAGGACACAAGAGGAAGAAAGAATTTCTCACTTGAGCCTGATTGACAGGTCTCACCACTAGAAAGTCAGGAATTCCAACATAATATGCAGATGTTGTCATGAAATTTGCCTACACAGACACACTATTCCTTTCCTATAGAAATATTTCAAATAAGAATTTTAAGATAGGGTTTAGAGAGATGCCTCGGAGGTTAACAGTGCTTGCTTTTTCTTGCAGTGGAGCTGAGTTTGGATCCCAGGACCTTCAATGGGCAGTTCACAGTCATTTGTAACTTGAGTTCTCCGGCATCTGAAGCCTTCTTCTGATCCCCGTGGACATCTGGAAATGTCCTCACACACAGATAAATTAAAATATAAGTCTTGTATTTAATATTAACATAGCAGTGAGCCATGTTTGAAGCATAAGCATGTGTGATATTAACATAGCAATGAACCATGTTTAAGCATAAACTTACATGACCTTGCTCCTTTCCCAGACATTTTCTGGGAATCTCAAATGAGACTATAAACTTGTGTTTACTGTAACATCTTCACTCCCCCACAGCCCTGTGGCCTAAGGCTTCGCAGCGCATTCTAGTCTGATTCCTGTTGAGGTAGTCAAAACGTTTTGACCAAAAGCAACTTGAGGAGGAAAGGGTTTATTCAGGTGATATATAATTGAGTCTATCATTGAGTGAACTCGGGACAGGAACTCAAGGCAGGGACCATGTAGCAACACTGACTACTTGGTTGCTCGCCTTATGGATCACTCACAGACTCATGCCTAGCTAGCTTTCTTATGCAACCCACGACCATCTGCCTAGGGATGGTGCAACCTACAGTGGACTAGGCCCTCCTCCTACATCAGTTAATGATCAAGACCACCCCCCACAGACATGCCCATAAACCAATCTTATTCAGGCAATTCTTCAAGTTAGGTTTTCCTCTCAAATGTCTCTCGGCCCCGTCAAGTTGACAATGAAAGCTACTAGGATCCCTTATTGGCTGTCCAATCCCATTCACTGCACATCTATGAGACTCTATAATTTGTTAGGGCTGCTAAAATTTCTTTCCTGGGGGAGATATAAACAGCATCTACACTTCCTTTGAAGGTTCCCATGATACAATGGTAACTAATTTTGTCAGAGTTCACTCCAGGGGAACCAACACATTTACTGAGCTTCCTTACAGAGCATAGAGGAGAGTTAGTTACAGGGCTGTGAGGGCTCCTCCCACAACAGGCCATACTCAAAATGCCTTTACTGCTTTAGTGCAGAAATGGAGGCCCTCCCCCTTTGTCTCCTTCACTTGATAGACTCCAGTCACTCCCCAAGGCCTACAGAGTTGCATTAAACATGGTAGGGATGAGATGTCACTCAGGTGACATTCTTAGGACCCTGCTCACCCCTCTGGGAACTGACTCTGTTATTCCAAAGGCTCTGATAGATTTTTCATTTTTATTCCATTTGAGACTCTAATTTCCTCTCTGATTACTTCATTTGAAAGTGTTATTGTCCTGCTGGACATGATAATATGTGCCTTTTATCCCAGCACTTATGAGAAAGATGCAGGCAGATATCTGTAAGTTTTAGGCCAGTCTGCTCTACATAGAGAGTTTCAGGCCAATCAAAGGTACATAGTGAGAAAAAAAAAGGTATATTGTTCGATCTCCATGCATTTGCACATGTTCTATATTTTATCTTGCTATTGGGCTCTAGGTTTATTCCACTTTTATCTCAAAAGACTAAAAAAAAAATGATTTCAACTTCTTTTTGTGTTTGCTAAGACTCTGGTCCAATCTGTGTTAGAAAGATTCCTTGGGCTGCTAACAAGAGTGTGTCTTTCATAGCTATTGGATGAAATAGTTTACAGATATACTAAGTGCTTTTCATCTATGGTGCAATTTCACTCAAGTATATTTCTGCCTGTATTTACTATTACTGAGAGTGGAGTACTGAAGCCACTCACTGTCATTATATATGGACCTCTCTGTCCCTTTGTTTGGTAGTGTTTGCCTTAGAAAATTGTGAACATCAGTGTTCAGTGTATATTCCGTTGTAATCATTATGTCTTAGTGGACAGTTCCCTTTATTAGTATATAGTGAGCTTCTTATCTCTCCTAGCGAAGGTTGGCTTGTGACTCTCCTGTTTGTGACTTCTCCTTATATCATATGCTATTCTCCGTTCTTTCACTGCATATAGGTCTTTGCTAGAGTGTTTGAAAACAATAGATAGTTGGATCTTGATATTGGTAGGGTGTTTTGTTTTCATTATTATTATTATTAGTGTGTGTGTGTGTAGAATCAGAGGACAACTGTGTAGAGTTTTTTCATTTTCCACCTTTATATGGACTCAAGTCACAAGGCTACTTCTGCAAATACCCTCACCCACTGAGCAATCTTGCCAGGTCAGGATCTTTATCTTTTCTTTTCCTTTCTTCTCTTTTCTTTTTTCCTTTCCTTTTTTCCATTCCTTTCCTTCCCTTTTTCTTTTCTTTCCTTTTGACAAGGTTTCACTGAGTAGTCCTGACCTTTACTATGTAGACCAGGCTGACCTCAAATTCACCAAGATCCAGAAAAGCATCTACCAATAATGTCCACCACAGGCTCTAGTTTTGTAATCAAGTCAGCCAGTTTTCATTTTTTAATTGGAAAGTTATGAACATTTACATTTAGGGTTATAGCTAAATGCATTTGTTTTGGTTTTCCTTGTACACTGTAGCTGTCTTCAGACATACCAGAAGAAGGCATTGGATCCCATTACAGATAGTTTGAGCCACTATGTGGTTGCTGGAAATTGAACTCAGGACCTCTGGAAGAGCAGTCAGTGCTCTTAATCACTGAGCCATCTCTCCAGTTCCCTTCTGAGGTTCTGAATGTCTCTTTTCATTGGATGCCCATACCTTCCCTTCGATTTGGGAACTTTTCTTCAATAATTTTATTGCATAGCTTTTCTGTGTTATTTCCACTTAAGCTCCCTCTATCACAGGATTCATAGATTTTTGAGTCTTGATCAGTTCTGATTGAGTGCTACTGATGAGATTGTCAGATTAAATGTACAAAACTCATTGTCCCCAACTGCTGGAACCCTGCCAATCAGAAATCTGTGAAGAAATTCAAAGTGAAGTTAGTTTTGCCAAAATGGAAGCAGAGGCTGGGAGTGGGGTGCACAGTGTGCAGGTCCAAGCATTGATGTACTGGGGTGATAAGGGTCCAAAGCATGGACCAGCACTCAGGATGTGTACAGGCTCACAGATGCATGATTCTGCAGAGCAGGAGAAAGCTAAGGTTTCATAGCCTTTCTACTTCTGCAAGCTTTTCTGTGATCCTGTTATGTCCTTCATCACCCCAGATGCTCTCTCTGTCTCTCTCTGTCCTTTGGTACCCTTACTGTTCTCAGTCACAGATCCACATGAAGATGACAAGCTAACTTTAGCTTACTAAGGTTAACATTTTTAATCCATAAACCTCTTTAATTTTAAAAGACTTCTTGTAATATTTAGCTGAAAACACAAGACATATTGTAAATAAAAATATAATGTATATTTAAATTATGTTTGTGGGTTTCACAATGTTTTATTAATTCTTTGAGAGCTTCATCTGTATCTTTATTCTGTAAGGTTTTATGTATTTTTTATTTTTAGTTTTTACTTTTGAAACTTCTTTTTTTCTAAAAAACAAACAAACAAAAAAGGAAACAACAAACAAACAAACAAAACTAACTAAAACCAGAAAGGAAACGAAAGGGAGAAATGATGTAATTATATTATAATCTAAAAAAAAAAAAAAGCTAAAATCAAATGTTATAGGACATGTGACTAGGTCAGTAAGAACCATCACATATGCTGTCTATCATTGTGCTGATATATTGTTATAGGGCATATGATTAGGTCACTAAGACCATGAGCAAAGTTCCATCAGAAACAAAGAAAACCAGGAAATGTAGTTTAATAACTTAAACTCCTGTGCGTGAGGATGACCAAAGTAGTAACCTATATGCAGTGAAAGATTTCTTCAATAATAAAGACAAGCAAAAACTAAGAGAATTAGTCACTTGTACTAGAGTACTGTTTAAGAGGAAAAGCAGAGAATGTAGTAAGAGGAATAAAATCAAAACAATCAGAAACCTATGAGGGTTTACTGTGTAGACAATGATACTAATCACTTTTGATTTTTAATATCTGAGGAGATTCTGAACAATTATATATTAAAAGGGAGAAATGAGGAAAAAAAAAGAAATGAGAAGTGTTCAATATTTCTAACATTTCAGTATTTTCTAGAAAGAAGGTAAAATTTATAATAGACATTAGATTTTTTTGATAAACAAAAATATATTGTAAGGTAACATTAAGAGCTTAATAAAATAATAAACAATTCTCCAATTATTCATGGTCCAAATAAAGAGAGATTGAGTCAATCTAATATGTAGACAAATTTGAATTTATTCAAGAGAATTTTATTGAAATTAAGAGAATTTTATTGAAAAACAAAAACAATTTCAGAGGTCAGTGACTCATTTAGGTAACCACTCTTAACTAACTGCAGCTTGTTTTTATATTTTTTATTTTTACCATTTTATTGTTATTTCTGAGTTAATTGTTTCCCCAAAGACTGGGCTAAAAATCCTGCACATTGTGCATTTTATTCTATTCTTAGCTAAAAATAAAATAGAATCAAACACGTGCAGAATAACTGAATGCCATGTAAACTAGTTACCCAGCCAGCTCATTTACACTGAATGGGTAATTTACTCAGTCTGCAACTTATGCTAATGAAGGAGGGGTTACTTTGTTACCATTTACATAATCACACAAGTGTCTGTTCTCTTCTCTGAATGCCATTCTTATCCTGAGTCTTCATTCTTCTCTTCTATTAGCCTCTTGAGAATACTTCAGATACTGTTGCCCTTTTCATTGTGTTTTTGCTGGTATAGTAACAGAGAGTTAAGAAAGTATTAAGAATATACAGCATTTCTTTAACTTAATAAGTTAAGGATTGTCTTAGTTTTCTGTTGCTGTAATAAAAAGCAAACTAAGAGAGAATGGGTTTATTTTGACTTACAGTTCCAGGGAATGCAGTGAAACCTAGGGAAATGTGGCAGTGGGCAGGGAAGATGTGGCTGCAGGGACAGGAATCAGCTGGTCACATAGCATCCACACAGAGGAGACAGAGAATGAGAAATGTCTCCTACTGCTTGGCTCGTCTCCTCCTCCTCCTCCTCCTCCCCTCCTCCTCCTCCTCCTCTCCCCTCCTCCTCCTCCTCTTCCTCCTCCTCCTCTATTCCTATTGTTATTCTTCTCCTCTTCCTCCTCTTCTTTTCTCTCTTCTTCATTTCTCTTCCTCCTTTTCTATTTTTTCATTACAAGATCTCAACCAAGGAATAGTGCCATATAAAGTGGATAGGCGTAGTGCTTTTAAATCTCACAGGTGTTTCTAAATTCTATCACATCAACACTTAACACGATCACAGTTGACATTCTACTTAATAAGTAGACAGCCATTCTGATTTTCTTTTAAAAGTATAAATTATGGCTGGCAGCTCAGAGTTCAAATGTACTGTTGCTCCTGCAGAGGACCCAAGTTTAGTTCCCAGCACATCAAACATGGAGGCTCACAGTCACCTATAATTCCAGTTACTGGGGATATACTATCCTCTTCTACCCTCTGGGGAGACCAGACATGTGGTGTTGTGAGGTATCCATCAGAGAAGACCACTCAGGCATGGCTTCAGCCAATAAAAGGTCTTTATTAGTTGGCTGGTGATTACACTGGGTGATTGGCACCCACGTGATGTCTTGTGCCTTTCTCAGGGTGAGCTTTAAAGCACAAGAACCACATCCTGGGTTGGCGCACCTCAGTTAGTAAGAACAGTTAGCCAGAAGCAGAACTACAGAAGCCCCAAAGCAAGGTTAGTACATTTAGTTTCCCGGAACTATTAACTTTGATGGATAAGGTCTTTGTTTTTATTTCGGCAGTATTGCTGCCTGTGTGCTGGGTTCCAAGGCCTGAATGGTACTTCCTTCATGGCAACAGTTGTGTTAAGGTCTGATACAGTAGTGTAGTAATACACACGCAAGCATTCATACATACACATAAAATACAAATAAATCGTTTTTAAAAGTTAAAATATACATTAATGTGATGCTACATACAGTTTCATGAGTTTTACATATAATTATAATCAAATCTTAATAAAACTATTGATAGTATTTATGAGACATACATATGAATGTATGTGTTATGTGCATATATTTATCAAAACCAAGAAATAGCACATTTGGCAATCTGGAGAGTCTTCATCAGTCTGGGCAAGGCCTGGCTGCACTGGGGAAAGCAGATATTAGCTTAGAGGTTCAAGAAACACCTTGACAGACACATCCAGAGAAAGTGTATCACCAGCTTTATAGATATTCCTTAACTCCATGTGGGTAACACATGAAGTTAATTGCCACATCTTGGCTGCCTGCATAATTTAGAATCTGCGTCTACTTAAATGATTCTATGTACACAGTTTAAAGCTTCACTTGTAAGGGTGATCCTGGTGGGGTGCGGGAGGGGAAGGAGGCATTTTATTGCCATCTATATATCCCATTTACTAAATGTCAGTTTTGAGATAATCAAAGACCTAAAATTCAGATTCACTTTGGCACTAGTTTGGTTTTGTCAATTAAAAGTATTTCTCCTTTTACAAATTGTCTTGTGTACTAAAGTAGCTTGATGTTCTATAGGAAACATGTTTCTGCAAATCCAAGGAGCATGTACTTTTCCTCATTAGCACACTCACATACAGGCTGTACATGGCTCAGTGGGTAAAAGTGCTTGCCACTCAATCCTGACCACCTGAGTTGCAGCACCAGAACCCATGGTGGAAATAGAGGACTGAGCAATGAAAACTGTCCTCAGACCTTACACATACACACACACACACCACACACACGACATACACACTACACATACATACATACACACACATACACCACACATACACACACACATACACACACACACACACACACAGACATACACACATACACATACATACATACACACACTAACACCACACATACACACACACATACACACACACACACACACACAGACATACACACATACACATACATACACACACACAAAACACACACACATACACACACACTACACACACACACACACATACACACATACCACACATACACTGTAATATACATGTTTATACACACACTATGATATACATGTTTATACACACATAAACACACACACACTATGATACACATGTCTATACTCAAACTGTGATACACTATGATACACATGTATACACATAAACATACACTATGACACACACACACACACACACACATATATATACATATATATGTTCTTGGCTGAAAAAGAACCCATGTGGTAGTTGTGTGTCAGTAAAGTGCCTGAGATACATGCATGAGATCCTTCGTCTGAGAATCAACCCCACATAAAAGTTGAGCACACTTACATCTTGTCTGTGTCTATCCTCCAAGCTAAGCGACTGCCATCTTGGGAGGAGTTGTAATCAGAATATATGCATAATAAAATGTTTTTCAGCAACAAGAATTGCAAGCATTAAAGACACCATAAAATGATGATGATGATGAGAGAGAGAGAGAGAAAGAGCGAGAGAGAGAGAGAGAACAGCACGGGCATGAGGCCTAAAAAAATGTGTCAGCTCTGTTCCTATGAATGTAGGAAAGTGGAAATTTAACTTTTGCTTTGATGGCTATGGTAAAGAGCGAGAAGTCAGAAAATATTGTGTACATTTAAGAATATTAGGCCTACAAAATCTTTCCTATTAGACTGAAGGGGGTGAGGTTGGGGAAATAGCAAATAGAGTCAACTAACAATGTATAAATAATAAAATAAAAGAAATATAAAAAAGAAAGAAAAAGAGGAAAGAGGATTAAAGCCATAAGCTGCTGATAGGAACTGCATGCTCACCCCCATGACTCTGCAGCTCCCTTGCTACAAAGATGTAACAAGGATCAAATTCTTAAATTTGCCCTTCTATATTTATGATGAGTTTGTTAAGAGAGTGTGCAGGGGCTGCTGTTATCAAGGACTCGTGGAGTTAAACACTAAGCCCCAGCCTAGAGATGGTTAGTTTTTGTGAAATGAAGCTGATGGGTTCCCCTGCTGGGATTTGCTATCCCTGTTATCAGAGCATCACTGCTTCTTTCTGCTCCAGGGCATCAAACAGGCAGAACACCTCCAAACTTCAAAAAACATCGCATGGATACGACAGCATTCTGGCTCCCGCTCGCTTTCTCCAACTGCAGGCTGGCACTTGGCTGAAAGCCGGTTCTTACTATCATAGTCCTTTGGCATGTCTCCATACACATTGAAGTAGAACACACCACACACACCACACACACACCACTGGCAGTTTGAATGAAAATGCCCTTATCAGCTCATAAGGAGTAGCACCATTTGAAAGGATTGGTATGAGTGGCCTTGATGGAGGAAATGTGTCACTCAGGGGTGGGATTTGGGTTTTCAGAAGCCCAGGCCAGGCCCAGTAGTTCTCTCTCCTGCCGGTCGCCTGCCAATCCAGATATAGAACTCTCTCGGCTCACTTTCCAGAACCATGTCTGCCTGCACACTGCCATGCTTCTGAAAGAGAGGGGGGGGGGGCATGATGCTCCTAGGTATGATGGAGAAGAAAGTTTATTGTAGATCTAAGGGTAAAAACAGTTCTGGAAGGCTGAACTGGGCCATGAGAGGAGAGAGAGGTGAGAAGAGCAAGAGAGGAACCAGGAGCCAAGAGAAGAGTGAGCCAGGAGACCAAGAGCAGTGGCCAACAGGGCAAGAGACCAAGAGACCAGCATAGTCAAAAATGTTTGGGTTATCTAGGGAAGAGAAGCTGGGGGAAGGGGTACAGTCCAGTCTGGCGAGTACAGGGCAGGGGATGAGGTATGCCAGCTGGGGTGTGTTTATAATAGGTAGTTGCTGAGCACCTGGTGGTCAGGTTTGATATGTTAAATATGCACCTCAGTTAGCAATTTGTCCTGAGGTTGAGACCTAACAGCTTCTAACCAGGACAATAATGGACTAAACTTCTAAACTATAAGCCAGCCTCCATTAAATATTTTCCTTTATAAGAATTGCCATGGTCATGATGTCTCTTCACAGCAATAGAAACCATAACTAAGACACACACACACACTTTAAGAGTTCCATGCCCTTTAGTACACTAAAAAATAAGATATAAAATCCTTTACTATTCCTTTTAATGGTAACTCCAATCTCTTGCTGCTAGTCCATGTGATAGAAAAAGTCCCCTCACAATGAAATATTTTTTAATTGGAATTCCAAAGGAGTATATCTTCGTAGGGAATCAAAAATTATCTCACCTAGCCAAACACATTGAGTTATTACAAAATACAAGGGCAAACACTACTGTTGGCCAGTTTTCCTTGAAATCAATCTTGATTCTGAAATTCTATCAAATTTCAAATACTTTGGGGAAATTTATACAAAGGGCACATGTCCTTATTTTCCTTGGCTTTCTACTTTCAGGGTAAATAACCTCCCTTATGAAACGAGTTGTAAGTGTAGATATTTGCCTCCTGGGAAGGGGAACTGTATCCAGCAGTCAGATCCTTGTGCTTCATACTTCTGATAAGTTATTGACCACCCACTTTGCTTGCCTTCTCTCTGTGCAGCTGTGTTTCCTCCGCACCCAATTATGGCCCAAGTCCTGATCTACACAAGTACAGCTGTTGTCTGGCCAAGTCTTCCTTCCACAGTCTCCACCCTTCCAGGGACTGGGGTCAAGGCTGAAACGGCGAGGAATAGCAGAAGGAGCGCTGGAAGGCCGGGGCCTCGAGCTTGGTGCTGACATTCACCCGCATTGCTATTTACTTAAGGCTGATCACATTTGTGATCCCAAGATTTCCGTCTTGTAACATGAGGACATCAGATTATTTGTCATCTAGCATCCCTTCCCCGTCTAAATTCTGATTTCAGAGTTGGTGAGATGGCTCTGCAGGTACAGGTGCCTGCCACCTGAGTTCCATCATAGACCCACGTAGTGAAGGAAGAAGAGAACTGACCGACCTCTGCGCATGCCACAGCATCCCACTGCTCCATAAAAAACACATGTAATCATTCTTTTAAATTCGGATTTTAATGCTGTTTTCTTGGTTCCACTGTTTCTAGAAGGGAATTTCCTATTGCTGTGACAAAACGCCTAACAAATGTATTTAAGATGAGCTTTACTTTGGCTCTCCAAAGGAGGGAACAATCCACCACTGTGGCAGGGTGGCCAGAGCATGAAGTGGCATTGCTCCTTCGGTTGGAGAGCAGAGAGAAAATGCTTAGGTCAGTTCATTTCCTTCTTATTCAGGGCAAGACTCCAGTCACAGAACGGTGCTGTGCACACCAGGGTGTTTCCTCCCATCTCTGTTCAACAGCTCTGGGAAACAGCCTCATCGACAGGCACAACCAGGAGCAGACTTCTCCATTGATTCTAAATCTAGTCAAGATGACTGTAAAGAGTAGCCATGAGGGAGGGCTCCAAATACCTGGCCGATGCCTTTCTGAAAAGAGACTCAGCAAAGGAATTCTAGTCTTATTCATCATTGCCCTAAAAAAATGTTTGCTGAAAGCTTTCTGTCTCCCAGGCGGATGCTAACTAGACCTTAAGTGTTAATTAACTACATTCACTTTGTAAATTCCTAAACTGTTATTTTCAGTGAGGAGAAATTCACATGATGAAAAAAAGTCCATTTAAAAAAAATATTTAATGTTTTACTGCATTTTAAAATGCATTTGTGTAGAGGGTGTGTGTGACAGTGCATATGTAGAGGTAAAAGACAACCTAGGGGAGTCAGTTCTTTCCTTCCATCATGTGGGTCTGTCAATCAAACTTGGGTTGTCAGGTTTGTGTGGCAAACCTCTTTACCCACTGAGCCACCTCACTGAACCCCACATTTTCCATTTTAAAGAAAATAACCCAGCCAGGCATTTTATACATGCTTATAATCACAGTACTTGGAAGGTAAGGCAGGAGAGTTACAAAGCTGAGGCTGGCCTGAACTATATAGTAAGTTCCAGTCTAGCCTGGGCTACAGAGTGGTTTCCGTTTCAAAAGCAAACAAGCAGCAAAAGTGAACAATTCAGTGTGTTCAGTACACGCACAACTGCCACCTCTTTCTGATCTCAAGGAAATTTCAAAACCAGCAATCCTTTTCTCTGCCCTGCTTCCCTCCCCCCCCCCCCCCCCCCCCCCCCCCCTTGGCTCTCTTAAATAGCAATACGCTTTCTATATCTGGGTCTACATTCTGGATTCTTCAGAGATGAAATCTTCTTGCTAGTCTTTCCTTAAGCACAATGTTTTTGAGGTTTTGCCACATTGCAGTGTGTGTCTGTATTTTATTATTTTTATGATCGAATAATATTCCATCGAATGTATCTACTTCAGCTCCTTTTTTATAGTTCTATTGAACATCTGGGCTGTGTCTACCTTTCAGCTATCAGGAATAATGCTGCTGTAAACATGTGTTATACATCAAACTATTATCAATATCTAGTCAAAGGTGACTCAAAATACACAGCTTATGCCCAGGACGTCTTATAAATACTTTCTGCAAGCATTTGACTATCTTCCTGAACTGGTTTCAATCAAAACCCCTATACTGTCATCAAATTTCCGATTTCTCTCCCTTCTTTGTTCCTGGTTTTACTACTCAATAAATCAAAGAGTATATGGAATGTCTCTTAATCCTTGCTACATTGCTGTAAGCATCTACATCTAAAACAGAATCTGAGGAGACTCTTTGTAGTCAATTCTACATCACATCCAGTCATATAAACAAGGAGCTATTAGCATCAGTCAGAGAAAAAGACCATGATGGTAAAATGTTTCCAGCTGATCATTTACAGCAGAGTGAAGATTGGAGTATCTCTACTTGGATCAATTAGGGTATTGAGTGCATGCACACATGTATGCCAGAGTACACACACACACACACACACACACACAACACACACACAAGATTCTCAGCCTTTTCTTCATCTAACGCCTTAGCTTTTTATGATCCACTAGTTCACAACTCTTTACTTCAACTGTCTCTAAATAAATCCTGGCATGGCCTGGGTACAGGTTTGAAAATAATGTAAAGAAAGTTTCTGATGGCAAGTAGAGTCTGTCTTTGCAACTCACTGAAACCTTCCTAAGACGTCGGCGACTGCTCAAGTCATGTTCTGTCCTTCCAGTCGGGGTGTATACTTCACCCACAAGGCAGCAGCCAGTTCGTGGGAACTACTTATTTCAGTTAAGACTTTAAACCAGATAGTAACTAAATGATGGTCCAGGAATTAAATACAATCTGGCTACAAATATCTAAGTTTATAATCAGTTACTAGCAGGCAATGCTTTCTGCCATATCCGATCTTGGGAGAAATCATGTACTAAAGGTAATTTTTAAAAAAAGAATTATTTATTTTATGTATATGAATACACTGTAGCTGCCTTCAGGCACACCAGTAGAAGGTATCAGATTCCATTACAGATGGTTGCTGGGAATTGAACTCAGGACCTCTGGAAGAGCAGTCAGTGAGTGCTCTTAACTGCTGAGCCATCTCTCCAGCACCCTAAATGTAATTTTTAAATGTTCAGTCTTCTTAAAAATCATTAGGGGCTATGAATAATTGAATAGCACTATGCTATTTTTTAGATATCTGAGAATAATTAAGAAAAGTGAGTTAATTCACATTTGATCTGCTTTTTCGAGGTTTCACAGTATGCTTCCTTCAAAACTGAAGTACTACAAGGGAGACAGGCAGGGGAGACCTGAGTTGGAAGCTAGCCTGAGCCTGGTGGTGAGACCCTGTTCCAAAGCCCTGAAGCAACCAGGCATGGTGATGTGTTTATAATACAAGTATTTGAAGTGTAGTGGCAGGAGGATCAGGGTTCAAGGCCAGCTTGGCTATGTAAGACACAAAAACAAAACTGAAGAACTAATACCTCAACAAATAACATTTTCCATTTACATAATTGTTTGCAAATATCTTCTCTCCCATCTATTTCCTCATGTGAGTAAACTGTGCATGATATATAGCTATTCATATCTACATGCACGGGTAGATACCTTAAGACTTTGCTGCTCTGGTGGGGGCTGGGTGCGGGGAGCTTCATTATTAGACAAAGATACAGAATCTCAGGCTCTACCCTGGACCTTCAGCATCAGAATCAGCATAAAGATGGAGTAACTTGTCCTGGGAATTTAGTGATGAAGCTGGGGCTAGAACACACATATTCTGTGGGTTTGCAGGTTCTACATCTGCCAGCTGGCTATTCTGAATTATAATGAACAATAACCTAAATATCACAGAATGCTCTCGATTTTTCTTACAGAAAAAGTCAATTTGATGTTTCTATTGTGACCAATATAAGCCATCAATTATATCAAACTGTAAAACATTCCAGAGCTGGGAAACTAGGCATGTTTGACCAGTATTTGGTACACTGTATTTACTTTGTCAGTTTTAGTATCAATTTCTGTTATCACTAAAAATAATAAAATTAACTTTATTTTCTTTAACAAATAAATATCTTCTAGTTAAATAACTAGGAGGAATTAAACAGGAAACTATATATTGAAAATAAGTAGCATATAAGCATATAAGCAGGAAGCTCTCCTTGGGATGTACAGTATACTAGCATTTCCCCATAAACAAGCCTGTGTGCTTTTTGTTGTTTTGTTTGCTTGTTTTAAGCAAAGATAATGCTTGTGTAGATGCTGGCAACTGCTCTTAGTCTTCTGCAAGAACAACAAGTGAGCATTCTTCATTACTGAGCCATCTCACCAATCTCCCTGGTTTGTATTTTTATGGTGGTGGCCTATCTGAGGTCACAATGGGGATGTACAGTAGACTAAGTGAGGCAGGGAAAGTCTGTAAGAGGTCAGGTATCTAAGGAAAAAATGTTGTAGAAGGTTATTTCCTCCAGGCCTGAGCTCCTGCCACCGCCACAATGGAGCCAAAACTGCTATGGTGACCTAAGTGTGGACCTTGGCCTTGTAGTCATGGTAACAAAATAAACAAAACAACATAGTGCTAGCTAATTCTATAGTAGGGGCAATGGGCAATGGGTTGTTAATACTCCTCAGTAGGAAAGGCACCTAGATCCCCATCAGATTTTCATTATCTACTCCCTCCCATGCCCACCACAGCTGTCTGTGCCTTTTGAGTACAGTACTTTCATAGTCGGGAGATGTCAGTGGCAAATGGCCTGGGGATACGCAACAGCCTGTCCCCTGATTTCTTGGAATCTGTCCAGGAAGCTTGTTAGCCAAATACAAGAGCCATTTAGAACTCTAAATAGACACTATGGTAGACGAAACTCTCCATGACACATTATAGTCAAGATGTCAAAAATACCAAGAAAAGAAACAATGCTAAAAGCTGTAAGAAAAAAACCAAAA
Organism: Mastomys natalensis; assembly: GCA_021653895.1. Classification (NCBI taxonomy): domain Eukaryota; kingdom Metazoa; phylum Chordata; class Mammalia; order Rodentia; family Muridae; genus Mastomys; species Mastomys natalensis. The sequence goes on along the minus strand of JAJTUV010001872.1, from coordinate 334,692 downwards.
AGCTAACTCTCAAAGTAAACACATCAACATGACATTAGCTCTTTTATCATCGACCCTGAAAACCGAGAGTACATGAAATTATATATTTCAAGCCCTGAAAGTAAATAAATGTCAAGTAATATGCCCTTATCCAGCAGAGTGATTTTCTACAATTAATGGAGAAGTAAGGACATTTTAAGATAAACTCAGACTACGCAGTTCATGATCCTAACTTCAGCACTGTAGAAGATATTTAAAGGAATACTAGCCACAGAGGACAGTCAGTCTCAATCACCAGAGCACAGGAGAGACTTTCATGAAAGTAACAGATGAACAAAGAGGCATTGGAAGGAATCCTTCATGTCCTATACAATAAACAAGCAAACCCTTAATCTTATTAGGGGAAAAGAGAGCAATCACCAAAACAACCAACAAAACTACAGTGATTATCACTCAGAAGTAACCTTATAGGCAAAAATGTTCTCAACTCACAAAGAGTGAGACTGTTTGATTGGATTACAAAACTAAATCCAACTACCTGGTATTTTCAGAAAACATGTCTCACAGGTGTGAATATCCACTCAGAGTCAAATATGAAAGATTATGAAGCAGAATGGAAGAAAGCTACTGCATATTAATAAAGGAATAATTCATCAAGAATATGTAACAATTGTAAACATATGCACCAAATGTTGAGATATGTAATTTCATAAAACAAACACTAATGGACATACACAGTCAGAGAGATCCTGATAGAGTGGGTGACATCAACACCATCACACCCTCATATATAGATCATCCAAATGAGAAATCAGCAAAGACTCACAGTTGAACTGTATCATCAACCAAAGGGACTTAACATACATCCATACAATATGCCATCCGACAGACACAGAGCACACATTACCAGCAGTGTACAAAACTTTCTCTAAAACAGATCACATTTGAGATGTAGAATGTATGGCCAAGTACAAATAATTGAAACACATTTCTGTCTTATAAGGTCATTGTAGAAAAGTGCAAAACAAATTATATACAAACAGATAGTCTGAACAATGCAGTCTGGGAGAAGCAAAAGAGTCATTCAAGAATCCAGGGAGAAATTTTAAATAATTCCTAGAATCAAATAAAAATGTACAACCTTTGGAATGCAGCTAAGGGAATCCTAAGAGGAAAGTTTATAGCTACAATGCATTGTATACATGTATAAAATTGTTAAAGATCAAATATAAAAAAAAAAAACCCTAGAAATATCTCAAATAAATAACCTAATGATACATCTCAAAATCTCAGAAAAACAAGAATAATACAGGCAGCAGACAACAAAAACTAATAAAGATCAAGATAGAGATAAATGAAACAGAGACTAAAAGAACACAGAATCAGAGTTAATTCACTGAAACAAACAAAATCTCTAGCCAAGCTAACCAAATAAGAGAGAGAAGAGACCCAAATTAACAGAACTAAAGACAAAAACAGTGAGATTTTTGTAGATTCCAATGGAAGTCAGAGAAGTGTTAGGAATATTTTGAAAGCCTCTACTTAAAAACATCTGGGAAATCTAAAAGAAATGGATAAATTAAACACATGTGGCCTACTAAAATTAAATTAAGATGATATGAACAAGTTAAGAGGGGCTGTGAAAAGCAACATAACCGAAGCAATCATAACCAATCTTACAGCAAAATAAAAGCCCAGGATACACTGCAAATTCTACCAAACCTTCTAATGCTCCACACAAACTGTGTGTGTGTGTGTGTGTGTGAGAGAGAGAGAGAGAGAGAGAGAGAGAGAGAGAGAGAGAGAGAGAGAGAGAGAGAGAAACTAAACACATTCTATGAAGGCAGTATTCCCCTGAGACCAAAACCAGATAAGCACATAAGAAATGACATCCAGTTTCCCTTATAAACATAGATGTAAGACTTCTTACCAATTCTTTCTTTTCTTTTACCAGTATTGGGGGAGAGGGTGAACCAGGGCCTCGTACATGCTAGGCAAGTGTTGCATCACAGAGCTATAGCCCAAGCTCTCAATAAAATCCTTACAAACAAAATTCCAGGATATATTAGAATATGGTCCAACATGACCAAGGTACTGTCATTCCAGGGATGTAAGGTTGTTTCTGTTAATCCTGAGATTTGCCAGAGAAAGACCAATTCCACCATCCTGGGCCAACGTTGAAGCAAGCTTTATTAAATATTAGATACTGACTAAGAGATGGTCTTTGATCAAGATTATTTCATGGAATTTTCCAGCTGAAAATGGCCTGACCCATGTGCTACAGGGTACATAAGGACAAACCTATTGGCCACCATACTTTCTTCTGAGACTTTGTTATTTTTCAAGAACTACAACTCTCAGCATTACAGGAAGTTACCTGGTCCCTGGGCAGGTGGGGCTTACAGGTTAATTTTGGGCATTACTGTTCAACATATACAAATCAATAGGTATAATACAGTAAGAAAATTAACACAAACACAGAAATTATATGAATACCTGGATAAGTGCAGAGAAGGCTCTTAACAAAGTTCAGCATCCCTTCCTGATTAAAAAACAAAATCCCCAAAGCATATCAGAATAGAAAGAGCATATCATACACACAAACCATTAAATGAACTAGTTTCTCTAAACAGAGGTACCTACTCTCTCTCTTTCCACTCTCATTCCATGTAGCCCTTGATGTCTTAGTGGCTAATAAGACAAGAGAGAAATAAAAGGGATACCAATAGGAAATGCAGAAACCAAATACTACCCAAAAACTCTTAGTCTAGATAAACACTCTCAGCAAATCAGCAGCAAAATCAAGGTACACAAAGACCTACTCATATTCCTTCTCATCCTTTTCTCTCCTTCCTTTTTACAATCTCTCTCGCTCTGTGTATGTGTGTCTCCTCTCTCTCTGCCTCTCTCCCTCTCTCTCTTCTTCCCTGTCTCCCTCCCTCCCCCCTTTTTCTCTCCCCTTTTTGCTTCCTCCCTAAGTATTCCTGGCTGGTCTGGAGCTCATTCTATAGACTAGGCTGGCCTTGAATTCTCAAGTGCTAAGATTAACAGTGTATACCAGCAAGTCTAGCAGATACTTTCCTATATCCCAATAATCCTATTTACAAAAGGAAAAAAATCAGTAAGATATCTAGGAATAAAATAAAATAAAATGATGCTTGTCTAACAGCATACATTTATAAACAGCTCAGGCTGTCTGTCCAAATGGGTAAGATCAGAGCAGCCCTTGGTTTTAGATGAACTTGGACAACCCCTTCGATGCACGCTTTTCAGGATCTGAACCTACTTTGTCTTACCATCCAACAGGTCTGTCTCCTCGTCCACATTTTGCTCTAGGCTCACCTGGCTGGTGAAATTGTTACGGCATGAAGTTAATTTTTTAAAAGCTTCACTCTGTAACCGTCACTGAACTACATGAATCAAGTTCCCATCTGCAGTCACACTAATCTCCCCTATACTCTCTGCCTCTCAGAGTTCACTCAGTTTCCCTGCCCTCACCATCTGTGGAACAGGACTGTTTATATGGAGGCTCAGAAAATATCTGAGGAAAGCAGATATTTCTGCTCTGAGAAGCTTGTATCTACAAGGGTGGGGTGGGAGAAGACGAACAAAGAGTAACTGCAAAAATAAATAAGCAAGACAAATATCAGATAGTGACAATGATAATGACTATTATTATACTGAGAATAAATTGGAGCTGATGTAAGAGGAAATGACTAACAGACTCTGCCTTAACCAGATGCACAGTTGTTTTTTTTTTTAATTTATTGCACTTATTTATGTATTCATATTTATATGTATGTATATATATATTGTGTGTGTGTGTGTCTGTGTGTACTTTTGCACTTTGTATATGTGATGGTCAGAGGATTGTTTGCAGGAATGGTTATCTCCTCCTTCCATGTGCAGCCCAGGAATTGAACTCAGGTCATCAGGCTTGGCAGCAAGTGCCACCTTGCTCTCACTTGCCCCCGTAACTGACATTTCTTATTGTTGTGATTGATGAAATGGTAGCCAGCTACACAGATCTTTTGAAGAAAGAACTTTTAGTCTATTTCTGTCTTTGTCAAAAGAAAGAGTTTTCACTTCAAAAGAATAAAACCCATAGTTTATTCTGGAGCAATTACAATGACCATGATCTGGGAAGATTCCCCAAATACACTGTTCCAATGTGGAAACAGTTTCATGGAGTGTTTACAGCAACAGATCAGAGAAAGTTACAAATTAAGGCAATTTTAAAATACACTGGTGGGTGCATCAAAACGGCCGTTAGAGCAAGATGGGGAAATCTCTCCAAGGGCCTCAGATAGTTATCTTTTGGGCTAGTTGTTTTTTACATCAATAAATTTCAAAACAATTTATCTATTAGCCACAGGATGTCAGTTATGACACACAGGTCACGGCAAAGAATGGCAGCTATAAAGGGGGATAATATAAGTCCATGCTAAGGTCATTAGGCTTTGGACCTGCAACATTCCAACCTTCCCACATCATGGAAGTTCTAATCAAGTCTTTTGCAGACAGCTTCTTTCCAGGAGTCCTCATTCGCGAGGAAGCAGAAACCACAAACACTCAAGCTATGAGAACGAGCCTTGCTTGTTAGATGACAGTGTTAAGAATAGACGTGGTAGAAATGAACAGACTGAAGAGACGCTTCTGTTCTCCATCCCTGGAGCATTTCTTCTCCTTTACTCCAGCTTCATTCCTCCTGGGTTATTGATCTCACTTCCTCAGGGAGATCTTTTCTGACCCTGAAGGCTTCCTCAGATCCCGTACATGTATGCATAGTTCACTTTCCTTACAATGCACATCACTGGTATGCTTCAGTGACGTCAGTCTTCTTGATGATTTAATGTTTCCATCTGCCTCCTCCACAATGACTGTGACCTGTTCTGCCCAGGATGGTTTACCTATGTCTTAAGTTTTGTTTGGTTTTTCAGAGCTCAGAACTACACTCGAGGCCTTGTGTATGTTAGACAAGCACTTTACTCCTGAGATGCACCCCTAGATACATAGCACACATGACACAGTCTATAAAGGTTGGCTAAAGTGGGGTGCGAGTCGATTAATTTTAAGTGGGTGATTCCTATTTAATTTCCCCCAATGCTTGATGTTTTACATCTCCATCATGCACGAGAGGAAGGCTATTCCTCTCACCATCCCCTGCCCTCGGTGTCAGAGCTCTGCCAGGTGTTTCCACTCCACTAAACAATCTCCTACTGCTTTCTAAAGCACCCACATTTTAGACAAATACAATTATTTTAAGCCAGGTTCATACCAGACATCTTAAGATTGAATCAGCTTGGTTTTCCCTTGGAATGCCTTCCTCCAATCTAACAGCCCAGCTAGCAAGTCCCAATGCACCTTCATTGGTGATTCCTAGACAGGAAGCCACAGCAGTCATATTTTACAGTGCCAGGCAACATGGGTGCTAGTGAAAGACAGCTCTATTCTGAGTCTCTAAATAAGAATGATGGAACAAAGAGAAACAGAAAAGGAGGGGAAGAGAACCAAGCAGAGGCTTGTAAGATTGGGGCCTAGATAGCATCTGCTGGTGCAAAGGAACTTGGGCAAAGTGTACCTGAGACACCTTAAGAACTTCATGCAGGGGCTACAGAGATGGCTCAGAGGTTAAGAAAGGGTACATCTTTTCCAGAGAACCTGAGTTTAAATCCCAGCATCATCACTGGGTGGCCCCTGTAAGTGCAGCTCCTTGATACCTTCTTTTAGACTCCACAGGTACCTGCATTCTCACATGTGTGATCACCTGTGCTGGTCCATGTCCACACATGATTTAAAATAAAATTCATCTTAAAAAAAAAAAGAACTTCACACAATAACTTCTCTACCAGCCAGGTGAGCCTAGAGCAAAATGAGACTGATGAGAGGAGGCATAGTTGTTGGATGGTAAGATAAAGTAGATTCAACATCTGAAAAGCATGCATTGAAGAAGGTATTGGCCCAATACATCCAAAACCAAGGGCTGCTGTGATCATTTCTGTTTGGACAACTTAGCCTGAGCTGTTTATAAATGTTTGCTACTAGACAATCAGACCTGCAGGACGACAGTGTTCTTGTGAAGAAACAGCACATGCTCTCCTAATGAAGAACTTGGGAGATGCAGAGGAAAAGCTCCATTCTTAGTGCCTTGGCTCATAGGTACACCATCATGGAGCCGTGGGTGATGATACAGGAGATGTTAGCATCACTAGGTACTTGGGCATAAGGCATGTGTGGCACAGTTGTTCACTTATGATGGTAATAAATAGTGAGCACAGATTTCAGGTTCTGGGTAAGGAACGTATAGAGAGAGCTTGTAATCATTGAGTCCCTAGAGCCCTAGTCTAATTATGGACTTAATCATAAATCCCAATATATCCGACACAGAGAAAGAGTGGACAGTTAAGTCAAATGCCTAAGGTCCCAGGCAAGGCTGAATCGACTGTAAGGGCAACCCCTAGTGACTCATGCCAGCTGCCTGTTCAGCCTCAGTGCCATAGCCATTTCCTGTCACCTTCTCTAGGAACTGTGCAATTTTCAAGCTAAATTGTTTAGGGCTTTGAGTGTAGTTGTTTCTTCTCTGATAAACACAGGGAGAAAATGTTTTCTTTGGAAACATTAGGTCACCAAAGGCTGACATGGGGTCCTGGAGCATGGGGGAGACATTTCATTTCTTGTTGTCTAGAAAGGTTTCCACTATACATTGTCCAGTGCTTTGTCTAGAGCGCCGTCTTAGTTGGCTTTCAGTGCTTCATTAGCTATAAATTCCCTTTTCTCAGCATTAAAGGAACTAGAAGGCAGATAGGCTCTCAAGGTAGTATCACTGTTTTACCTCATTCCTTGTCACTGCCGATACTAAATAATCCCTCTCCCAGGACAGCACTCTGCAATAAGCACTCTTGCATTCTGACAAAGCCTGGAAGATTTCCTATTGTATTCCAGCCTCATGGTTTTATTTTCCAGGACTCTGGCTTTCAATGACTGCAAGTGATTTGAACCAGCACAACTGAGCGCTCATTCCCGGTTCTACATCGGTGAATGCTTGCAAACATGGAGCCATGGGATGAGAGTAGGAAGCTTGGGGAATAGCTTTTGGATCCTCGGTGTTATTACTATGGAGAATGTTGCATTTCACGTGTTTTTTTTTTTTTTTTTGTATACATTCAGTAATAAAAATCATTTCTAGTGATGTTTGATCCTTTCAAAAATGCACCCAGGGAAAAAATGCACTGGGCCAAGGATAACAATAGCAACAACAAACCTTAATGATTACAAATCCCTGGTGGTCTTATGGTCACTGTTCGTGAAGACAAATACAATTTTCCTATCACCCCATCAATACTAAATGCTGCTACTGTAGTTTTTGGTGTTTGTCCACAGCATATTTCACATCTTTATAGGAAATCCTTCTCAAAAAAAAAAAGCAATTAAGAGACACCATCTTGCAGAGAGCTCTAAAAAATGATAATCCACTGTAAGGCACTGAAAACTAGCCAGTTGCTCAACAAAGCTTGCTGCTGTGTAAGCAATTTAATTGACAGTTCCATCATTGCTGTCTGGTCACTACCATCCCATCGCTGCCTGTGGTGTTTGTATTCAGATGGCCCAAATGCCAAACAAATCTTTGAGTCACAAGTGGTGTTGAAGTATTGACTTGGCATAGCAGGTGGGCTAAATGAACCTACTAAGTCATTGAACCATTGTCATCCAGGTGTGGGTGCTAACTGACACCTAGTAGGTGATCACTAGGGTATAGAAGGCAGCTCTGGGTCTTGTATCCCAAAGGCAGGGGTATAACTTTGTTTTCAAAACCTACTTTTAATGATGTTTCTTAAATGCTTTAATCTCCCTTGTAGCCTACCACCCACAAGAAGTAGTGGGAAAGAAAGAATATGGGGTGGAGGGGTAGAGGGGGGTGAGTGGACCTGTTTAGAAAGGTTCTTTGGAGCAATTCCCATCTGTGTTACCTGGAAGTTGGCAGTTCAGTTCACAGGTTAGCAGGCAGCGGCAGCTCGATCCACTCACAAACACTTCACAGATACACCAGCAGCCCAGTTCTGTAGGGTTAGGTTAGCAGCAGCAGTGACGTGACCTAGGAGAGACAGCCAGGCCTCAGCCTTGGCACAAGTCAGTAGGAGGGACAAGAAGGAACACCAGAAGTTCTCATCTATACCTCTCTCAGTGAAGCGAAGATCAGCAGAGACGTGAGTCCCACAAGCATTGTACAGCTATCTGTACCAGCAAACCAAGCTCAGCCTCTGCCACTGTCCTTCGAATCCTATTTATACCCTCCAAACATCACATGTTTTCCATGGGTCTTGCCTTAACACGTGCATCTGTCTCAGCTGACATCACTCTGCCAATCAGCCTGAGTCTGCAAGAAACTGCAGCAGACCACCGGAAGTTTTTTGTTTCTCTTTATGGAGTCCCAGCAAATACAGCTCAACTATGCAATGTAAGGAGGACCAATACATGTGTGTCGTTAACAGAGAATACTTCATCATGTGTCCTTTCACGTGCTTGCTTTAGCAGAGCATCCTCTCTTCTGTTCTCTTGCCTTTAGCATACCATTCCTTTACAAGTCTGCCTTAGCCTTATCACACCTGTGACCACTTTAGGGAAATGTTCCTTCCTGGGTTTGCCCAGCAAAACACCATCCAACCAATTTTGCAAAGAATTTCACAGGGGCTATGGGTCACCTGAATTGGGTGCCTGTTAAAACTTCAAAGTGTGTCTGGCTCTTCTATCTCTAGAGATAGAGTTGGCATTCTTTCCACAAGGTGAGTCCCAGCAATCAAACTCAGGCCATCAGGCTTGGTGGCAGACACCTTTGCACACTGATCCATCTTGTTGTCTCCCCTTTTCATTCATTCATTTATTCATTCATCATCCGTTCATTCATTTGTGCAGGGGCCTTGAATGAATGTGAAGGTCAGAGGAGAGGAAATGCTCCAGGAGTGGGAAATAGAAGTCTCTTCAGCCTGTTCACTTTCCCTTTATCAGATGTTGACCTCCTTACCCGATATGTTATCATATCTTGGAAAACCAGAGAGGACCTGTATTGGTTAGTTTCAGGCCAACTTGACACAAGCTAGAGTCATTTGGGAAGAGGGATTCTTAACTGAGAAAATGCCTGCATAATATCTGTTGTTTAAAAAAAGAAAACCAGCGGAGGGTTCCAGGAGGAGAGGTTTATTTAGGGCAGAGGGGCGAGCAGAGAGAGGTGAAGGTGGTAGCCGGCCATGACCACGCGGAAGCGGGAGGGGAGAGAGAAAGGGAGATGGGAACCTGCAGGCAAGCGGGTCAAGGGGCAAGAGAGCAAAAGAACAAGAGAGCAAGAGAGGAAGAGAGGAAGAGGGCAGGAGAGACAGGAGGGGCCAGACAGCCCCTCTTATAATAGTGGGCAGGGCTACCTGGCCGTTCTCAGGTAGCTTTGGGGAGGAGCATACCTAGCTGTTGCTAGGTAACTGTGGAGGTGGAGTTTAACAGAATGCTAACAATATCGGCCTATAGGCAAGTTTTTTAGACATATTCTTCTTTTTTAAATTTTTATTGATTTTATGTTTGTGAGTACACTGTTGCTCTCTTCAGACAAGCCAGAAGAGGGCATCAGATCCCATTACAGATGGATGTGAGCTACCATGTGGTTCCTGGGAATTGAACTCAGGTCGTCTGGAAAAGCAGTCAGTGCTCTAAACCATTGAGCAGTCTCTCCAGCCCAACCCTTTTCTTTCTAAGTTACCTTTTGCCATGGCATTTTATCATAGCAATAGTTACCCTAACTAAGCAGGGTCATAGTGAAAGAGTTATTTATATCCCAAGTTTCTCAAGAATTTCCAAACGTGTCCTTCCTCAGAACTCACCAGGACAAAACATTTCCCACAGGAACTGCAGTGGAAGTGCACAGGTAGAAGGTGTTCGTTCTGTTCTTCTATCTGGAAAGACATGGAGAGAGGAATAGAGGAATGTGTGGGCTTTGTTTGTCTGTTTTAATTGAGTACTAGGGCACTCTCTCCTTCCAAGAATATTACGTAGAAGCACACAGCACTCTGAAATTCCCAGTACTCTCAGCTCCCATGACAAGGAAAGCTCTTGGTAACCTGCACCGACATATCAGCCTTCCTGAATGGAGCATTGGTATAAGTAGCCACATTTATCTTTGAATATTTTCTGTATTAAAAAATATGATTGCAATTGCCAAGCAAGACCATGCCTATATAAATGAGGTAGAAAGGTAAGTATTAAATATGAATGGAAAGGATAAGGATAGAACACACTGTAGTACTTGCCTAGCTTGCATGAGGCCCGTGTGGTTCAGTTCTCAGTATTGTATAAACCAGAAGTGACGACATATGCCTGTAATCTCAGGGAGGTGGAGGCAGGAAGATCAGAAGTTCAAGGTCATCCTCAACTACATAGGGAGTTAAAGGCCAGTCTGGGCTAGAAACCCTGTCTGAAAAAAAAAGAAAGAAAGAACTAGATTGGAGTTTAAGATATAACCCTAAACTTGATAATACCCTGTAGGAAGCGGTTCTCCCCGCCGTCAGGATGATGGTTGGCATGTAGCCAGTTAGCTCGAGTAGGCACTGTGGCTGTGGCTCATTGTAGAGAAAAGGTTTGCACTTTCAGGTGTGGCTACTCGATTAGCCCACCTCGCATCACAGGAACAGCCAATTAACAGTGACAGCGTGGCAGCTGCTGATGGGATTAAGGCAATGTATATAAAGGCGGCTGGGGCGGTAGCCGGGAGGATTGGAAGGAGGATTGAAGGAGAAGAAGGAGGGCATTCAAGGGGCTGGAGGAAGAAGAAGGTAGAAGCAAGCGTGCGGTAACAAGAAACCTGAATAAAGCTGCTTTAAGAAGAACACGGTTGTAGCTTGCCTTTTATTCCACGGGACGGAGCAGAGGGCAAGCTACAATACCCTTTGTCTATGATCTAGAAAATCTACAATATTTTCCATTATATCTCATTTGAATAACTGTTGTATAGTACAAATAATACTATATTTTCATGTATTCATGCTCAGTATATTTATGCATGAATATGTATGGAAATTGCCTCATCATTACAGAATATAATACAAATATGATGCCCATAATGTGTTGACATAAATATTTCATTGGTATGAGTTTTGGAATTTTGGACTCCCATATGTTGCCTTTGAGCTACCTCTCACATGTAATTTGTACATTAAACATGTAAGTGGGCTTCTTTACTACACTATAATTCTCACATCTACATAATATATGTGCTGAGTCTTTGCCTTTTGAATTAAAATTTTAAAAATACTAACCCATCTTCAGAAGCAAGAACATTGATCAAAGGATGTAATAAGATATTCATTAGCACAGAGCACTAAAAACCCTGTTATAATTATGGTGAGCAATAGGTTGTAGTGGTGGGCCTGGGAACCAGACAATGAGCTTTCCATACTGTAATTCTGCTACTGCACTGTGTAACCAGCAGCTAGGCACTGTTACCCAGAGTCTCCAACAGTTACCCAACGTCCCAGAATGTTATGCAAATTAATTTCTAGAAAGCCATTTTTTAAGCTATTTATTCTATGTGTATAAACGTTTTACCTGTATCTCTGTTTGTATACTACAAGTGAATGATAGAGTCAGAAGTGGGCATCCGATGCCCTAAAACTGGAGTTAAAGGTAGTTGTGAGCCACCATGTGGGTACTGGGAACTGAACCTGGGTCCTCAGGAAGAGCAGCCAGTGCTCTTAACTGTTGAGCCACCTCTCCAGCTCCAGGGAAGTCATTTTAAAGATCATGTGACTAGATAAGACACAAAGCATAAGTCCATTACCATCTCCATGGAGTTTGTATTGAATGAATAACTGCATGCTATTGATCATATATCTTTTTAGGTATTAGACATGGATTAGCTCACCTTGCCTGTAAAGCAAACCTGTAAGTTGGAGAAGGGGAAACTGAGGCACAGAGAAATTGAGTAGGTTGTTTCAGGGTACTCAGCTAAGACTCAAATGAAGGAAGACGATTGCTTGTGACCCCACTGACAGTCCTTCTAGCCTGAACATGACATTCTACCTTGGATATCATGGTTAGTGATCAGTGCTGGGTCTGCTGCTTGCTTAACCTAAATCACTGCATCTCGTTGGAGCTTACAACAGTCACTGTCTAGAAAGGATGCTTGCATTATGGCTGGGGATCTAGTTTGATGGTAGAGCATGTTTAGCTTGCTCTCCAGCACCTGCAGGTTGGAGGGAAAATTAATCTTCTGATAGTCTTGACTAAACTGCATCCTAGTGGCAGGATGTGAACACTATCCAGCTTCTCCGTGAGTTTACCCTAATTCAGTACAGGATCTTAAACATAGGCATGGTTATTAAGGTACCTTTACCAGTTGGATTAAAATTTATTGATAGGCATCCAGTCCTCATGCTTTTTTCAATTGTTGCAAATAAGATTTGAGGCCTATTAAATGAGCTAGCTGGTCAATGAGTCATGAAACATTTGGCCAGAAAACATTTCCAAACTCGAAGCTCTCGCTCCTCAAGGCCATTACTTAAGGTCGCAATCTGCTCGCTTGTGTTCTACCTGCGGCCTTGTGAGCAGTCTAGATCCTGAAAGGAATCCATCCTCTGGTGTGGCCGCATCCAGGGTTTAAACTCAGGCCACAATAACGGACACTGATTGGTAGGCTCAGCAGTCACAGTGGGCGGGGTGAGGGTTGAATAGGCACCAAGAACAAAAGTAGGTTCTCTCTCCTCTGAACAACTCTGTGAATGGAAAGGGTGGGAAAGGGCATCCTGCTGCTTCCTGCACTGAATCCATTCTGGAAGAAAGGACTTCCGCCTGGCATCTCTCCCAGGGGACACAACAGAAAAGTAGTCTTACTAGGCAAATTTTCTGGGACTTCTGTCAAATTTATACTGATACACACACACACACACACACACACACACACACACACACACACACACGACACCAATGTTTCCCACATCCACTGGACAGAAAGAAGACCTGGTTTAGGCAACGTTGTTGGTCCTGTAACCTTGTCTGAGTAGTCCTGGCTCTGTGGCTTTGCTCTGCTGAGAGCTGCTTGCAGAACTCAGCCAAGGACTCAGGCCAGCATCCTAGAGCAGTCTGGCTAGCAGGGTTCTAGGGCAACCAAAACTGTACTAAAGAACGACAGCAAGCCAGGCCCTAAAGGCAGGGCAGGACTCTCCCAGTTTGGCTCTTGATGATTGCAACAGGGCGGCAGTGACAGTAGATCTGTAAGATGGATAGATTTTTACCTCAGCACAAAAATTCCAGAAATTTCCCTGGTGATTTCCTATTCAAGTTTGTAGCCAACAAAGAAGAAAAGTAAAACAGCTAACAGATTGCAATGCCGTGCCTTTAGTACTGTTAACTATATAGATGGCTTGATTTTTAGAAATTTGCAACTAAAAATCTGAATGGTTTAGCTATTTGCCCAGAAGTTCTAGGTATAAAGAGTTGGACAATAGATAGTCATGACACAATACTTTAAAAAAAACAGCCCAAGGCCTGTTAGCAAATGACCCAATTAAGTGATCAAATGAAACACAGGTCATCATCGCTCCACCACTGAGATATATACCTGGGCCTTTTCGGTTTTAAAAGACATAGTAACACTATGGTACTGAGGCTAACCTCACACTCCCATGTAACCCTGCTGCCTCGGGTAGAATTAAAGGTATGTGCCACTGTGGCACTTATTTCTGCTATCTTTTTAAAGGATTTATTTATTTTTATGGGGTGTGTGTGTGTGTACATGGATGTGCAAGTTCCTGTAGAGGTCCAAAGAGGTCCCTGAATCCTCTTCATATAGAGCTATAGAAGAGCTCTCCTCCCAACATGGGTGATAAGAGGAGCAGGTGCCCTTAACTACTGAGCTTTCTCTCCAGTCTTCCACGCCCCCTCCCTCTCTGCCCATCAAACACCAAAACAAACACACATAATTCAAAAGCCCGTTGATGTTGGACAAACTTTGAGTAAGATCACCAACCTAACAACCACTCATAAAGCATTTGGTGGGAGTGGGGTTTTTTGTGTAGTCCTGGCTGTCCTGGAACTCTTTCTCCAGACCGGGCTGGTCTCCAACTCAGAGATCTGCCTGTCTCTGCTTCTTGAGTGCTGGAATTAAAGGCATGCGCCACCACACCTGGCTCATAAAGACTTTTTGATAAAGCTGCATTTTCCATGGGTAATGATAACAAAACGTTCTACCATTTTGTAAACCTTGACATTCACTTGCCATTGTAACTCATCTAGCTGGTTTATCTTTGTGCAGAGTGGGCCTATCATCTCCTTCTTCCTATAGATTCCTTCCATCCCTTCCTCAACAATTGAGAAACTCAAAGAAGGAGGAGCTTGATAGTTACTTTGAGTTCACTCTTAAATCCATGGCATGATGGCTCACTGCAGCTAAATGCAGCATCGCTCAAAATAAGATCTTAGATAAATATTACAGCTGTGGTTGGGTATGATGCAGTACAACTGTAATTTCTTCATGTAATTTATGGTGCATAAAACTGCAATTTAGTTAAAAGGCTGAAACATGAGGGCCATGGGTTAGTGACTAGCCTGGGCTACATAGTCAACAAGCAAAGTAATGAGCAAACAAACAAAATTTACAATTTAAAATGATGTTTATTAGCAGGTGGTTGTGGTGCACGCTTTAATCCTAGTACTTGGGAGTCAGAAGCAGGTGGATCTGAGTTCAAGGACAGCTTGATCTACAGAGTAAGTTCTAGGACAACCTGGGCTACACAGAGAAATCCTGTCTCAAAAAACATAATATAATTTTTATACAGGAATCTAATAATAACATTGTTGAAGAAATATGTCTTCTAATTGCTCCATAGTAATGTCTATATAATTTTACACAATTAATAATACAGATATTATACTTCTTTAGTTGTTCTCTTAATTCCTGAATACAAATGGCTGATAATTTTCTGGAAGTGTTGACAGTTATGCAGCAAGATCAACGGGGCTTTTCTTTGCTTCAAAGCTATCTCTTTACCTAAGTTTTCCATAGTGCAGTACAGATATCATTAAAATCTTTATTTATCAAACTGATATTAGAAGTCTAGTTGGAGGGGAGAGAGCCTGGTTCTGAAGCCACAAGGTGAGACTACAGTCCCCAATTTTTTTGTTGTTGTTCATTGTAGTTGATGTGCCCCATCTGTCAGAATGATTAAATACATAGAAAGCTTTGGCCTCTTCCAAAGATCACAACACCTGGGTTTTAGATGCACCACAGAGAGTGTATTATAGGCACAAAAGCAAACAATAATAACCCTGTAGGTGCCGGTGTGCTGTGTGAGGAAGTTAAGCAAGGCTTTCCTTTTCTGAGAAATGCAGCCTGGTGTACCCCATTCCTGTCATCTCTGTGGCTCTCATGCTCCCAAGGCCATGCTGCCATAGCCTGTTAAAAGTCCTAGATCTTGTTTTCCATTGTCCTATGACTTACTGGAACAAGTAAGACTAAGGGGCATGAGTCCCCTTAACCGAAGATACTTTGGGGCAGCATCTGCATGTTGCCACTGCTCCTTCTAAATGAACAAGATCACCACTCTAGAAAGGCTGTGCAAGATGCGTCACTCTGCAACGTGCCTCTGACTCAGGCTAAAGCCCCTTGGAGTGTCCCAGACATGGCAGCTTCTCAGACAGGATATTCTGGAGCCCTGAAATACATAACAAATCTACAACAGCACTAAGTAATTCAATCTTTTTAAAAATAACACTGTTAAGATGAAAAAAAGAAATGAGTTTGTTGCAATAGATTTTTCTTAACATGCCCTAAAAATGCAACTGTAGCATCTTACTTAAAGGAGTCCTATGGACTTTGTTCCTACCTAAAGGCCAGCCTAGAGTTTGCTTAGTCTGGAACAGTCTTTGTTTTTCTTGGCCTTCATATTTCTAATGAGTCCTGACCAATTATCATGCACTCCCAATTTAAGTTTGTTTGATGTTTTTTCCCAATTAAGGCTGTGTGTTTGGTGGGCCTCAGTGTAATAGAAATGAAGCTGTACCCATGGTACCTCACACGCTCTATTTACTGATGATCTTAATTTCAGTGCCTTGATTCAAGTGGTGTCTGCCAGTTTTTCCCCACCGCTTGGTTACTGAATGACTAGCTTACGGAAGATACTGTGAGGCCGTCTAAGCAAACGTTTATAACACTTTTGTTCTCTAATGTCTGTTAGCATCCACTGATGATTCTTGCCTGAATAATTATTGTAGTGTTTGCCAAAGGGTAATCCCTGTTTTTATTATTCTTTCTATATTTATTCTTGGATTCCTGCCATAAAGGAGAATTTTCTCTTCTGTCTCATTTGTTTATATTAGTATGAGCTCAAATTCTTATTTTAGTCAAGTTGTAATTTTTTTTGGGGGGGGTGCATTCAAGACAGGATTTCTTGGTGTAGCCTTGGCTATCCTGGAACTTGCTCTGTAGATCAGACTGGCCTCAAACTCATAAGAGATCCTGGCTTGATTTTAGAAATTTGCAACTAAAAATCTGAATGGTTTAGCTATTTGCCAGAAGTTCTAGGTATAAAGAGTTGGACAATAGATAGTCATGACACAATACTTTAAAAAAAACAGCCCAGGCTTAGCAAATGACCCAATTAAGTGATCAAATGAAACACAGGTCTTACAATCGCTCCACCAAAAATGAGTCATATTCTGGCTTTTCGGTTTTTTAAAGACAGTACTCTGTGTACCGGGGCTAACCTCAACACTCCCATGAATCCCTGCTGCCTCGGGTGAATTAAAGGATGGTGCCACTGCACCTTTCTGCTATCTTTTTAAGGATTTATTTATTTTTATGGGGTGTGTGTGTGTGTACATGGATGTGCAAGTTCCTGTAGAGGTCCAAAGGTCCCTGAATCCTCTTCAATAGAGCTATAGAAGAGCTCTCCTCCCAACATGGTGATAAGAGGAGCAGGTGCCCTTAACTACTGAGCTTTCTCTCCAGTCTTCCACGCCCCCTCCCTCTCTGCCCATCAAACACCAAAACAAACACACATAATTCAAAAGCCCGTTGATGTTGGACAAACTTTGAGTAAGATCACCAACCTAACAACCACTCATAAAGCATTTGGTGGGAGTGGGTTTTGTGTGTAGTCCTGGCTGTCCTGGAACTCTTTCTCCAGACCGGCTGGTCTCCAACTCAGAGATCTGCCTGTCTCTGCTTCTTGAGTGCTGGAATTAAAGGCATGCGCCACCACACCTGGCTCATAAAGACTTTTTGATAAAGCTGCATTTTCCATGGGTAATGATAACAAAACGTTCTACCATTTTGTAAACCTTGACAGTCACTTGCCATTGTAACTCATCTAGCTGGTTTATCTTTGTGCAGAGTGGCCTATCATCTCCTTCTTCCTATAGATTCCTTCCATCCCTTCCTCAACAATTGAGAAACTCAAAGAAGGAGGAGCTTGATAGTTACTTTGAGTTCACTCTTAAATCCATGGCATGATGGCTCACTGCAGCTAAATGCAGCATCGCTCAAAATAAGATCTTAGATAAATATTACAGCTGTGGTTGGGTATGATGCAGTACAACTGTAATTTCTTCATGTAATTTATGGTGCATAAAACTGCAATTTTAGTTAAAAGGCTGAAACATGAGGGCCATGGGTTAGTGACTAGCCTGGGCTACATAGTCAACAAGCAAAGTAATGAGCAAACAAACAAAATTTACAATTTAAAATGATGTTTATTAGCAGGTGGTTTGGTGCACGTTTAATCCTAGTACTTGGGAGTCAGAAGCAGGTGGATCTGAGTTCAAGGCAGCTTGTCTACAGAGTAAGTTCTAGGACAACCTGGGCTACACAGAGAAATCCTGTCTCAAAAAACATAATATAATTTTTATACAGGAATCTAATAATAACATTGTTGAAGAAATATGTCTTCTAATTGCTCCATAGTAATGTCTATATAATTTTACACAATTAATAATACAGAATTATACTTCTTTAGTTGTTCTCTTAATTCCTGAATACAAATGGCTGATAATTTTCTGGAAGTTTGACAGTTATGCAGCAAGATCAAGGGGCTTTTCTTTGCTTCAAAGCTACTCTTTACCTAAGTTTTCCATAGTGCAGTACAGATATCATTAAAATCTTTATTTATCAACTGATATTAGAAGTCTAGTTGGAGGGGAGAGAGCCTGGTTCTGAAGCCACAGGTGAGACTACAGTCCCCAATTTTTTGTTTGTTCATTGTAGTTGATGTGCCCCATCTGTCAGAATGATTAAATACATAGAAAGCTTTGGCCTCTTCCAAAGATCACAACACCTGGGTTTTAGATGACCACAGAGAGTGTATTATAGGCACAAAACAAACATTAACCCTGTAGGTGTGGTGTGCTGTGTGAGGAAGATTAAGCAAGCTTTCCTTTTCTGAGAAATGCAGCCTGGTGTACCCCATTCCTGTCATCTCTGTGGCTCTCATGCTCCCAAGGCCATGCTGCATAGCCTGTTAAAAGACCTAGATCTGGTTTTCCATTTCGCTATGACTTACTGGAACAAGTAAGACTAAGGGCATGAGTCCCCTTAACCGAAGATACTTTGGGGCAGCATCTGCATGTTGCCACTGTCCTTCTAAATGAACAAGATCACCACTCAGAAAGGCTGTGCAAGATGCGTCACTCTGCAACGTGCCTCTGACTCAGGCTAAAGCCCCTTGGAGTGTTCCAGACATGGCAGCTTCTCAGACAGGATATTCTGGAGCCCTGAAATACATAACAAATCTACAACAGCACTAAGTAATTCAATCTTTTTAAAATAACACCGTTAAGATGAAAAAAAGAAATGAGTTTGTTGCAATAGATTTTTCTTTTTTTTTTTTTTTTTTTTTTTTTTTTTTGGTTTTCGAGACAGTTCTGTGTACCCGCTGTCTGGAATCACTTTAGACCAGGTGGCCTCGAACTAGAAATCCGCTGCTCGCTCCAAGCTGGATTAGCGTGCGCCACCACGCCGCTTCAATAGTTTCTTACAGCCTAAAGCAACTGATTCTACTTAGTTTAGGACTTCAAATGTGCATCAGTAGATCTACTTAAGAGTCCTAGGACTTGTTACTAAAGGCCAGCCTAGAGTTTGCTTAGTCTGGAACAGTCTTTGTTTTTCTTGGCCTTCATATTTCTAATGAGTCCTGACCAATTATCATGCACTCCCAATTTAAGTTTGTTTGATGTTTTTTCCCAATTAAGGCTGTGTGTTTGGTGGGCCTCAGTGTAATAGAAATGAAGTTGTACCCATGGTACCTCACACGCTCTATTTACTGATGATCTTAATTTCAGTGCCTTGATTCAAGTGGTGTCTGCCAGTTTTTCCCCACCGCTTGGTTACTCAATGACTAGCTTACGGGAAGATACTGTGAGGCCGTCTAAGCAAACGTTTATAACACTTTTGTTCTCTAATGTCTGTTAGCATCCACTGATGATCCTTGCCTGAATAATTATTGTAGTGTTTGCCAAAGGGTAATCCCTGTTTTATTATTCTTTCTATATTTATTCTTGGATTCCTGCCATAAAGGAGAATTTTCTCTTCTGTCTCATTTGTTTATATTAGTATGAGCTCAAATTTATTTTATTCAAGTTGTAATTTTTTTTTGGGGGGGGTGCATTCAAGACAGGATTTCTTGGTGTAGCCTTGGCTTCCTGGAACTTGCTCTGTAGATCAGACTGGCCTCAAACTCATAAGAGATCCACCTGCCTCTGCCTCCACAGTACTGGAATTAAAGGCTTGTGACAACCACCACTGCCTGGTGGTAATTTATTATTAAGGTTATTTGTTGTTCAACTTGTCCCACATTTGTCATATGGAGCCTGTTACAGTTGTTTGTAGGCCAATGTAGTGGCACACTCTCGTAATCCCAGCACTTGGGATGTAGACACAAGAGGTCAGCTTGATCCAGATAGCAAGCAAGTCTAAAGCCAACCTAAACTACAAAGTAAGACCATGTGTCAAAAAAAGAGAAACAACAAAACAAAACAAAAAACAAAACAAAAAAAAACCCCTCAAAACAACAATAAAACACATAACTCAAAATGTACTCATCCAAGAATACTTTCTTACTTTCTGGAATTACAAAATTCATTATGTACTTGACTTGTCTAGACTCAGCCATTAATTAAATCCCCGGGTTTGCTCCCTGCTTTGGAATATTCTAAAAGTGTGTGTGTGTGTGTGTGTGTGTGTGTGTGTGTGTGTGTGTGTTTGTTAATTTGGGCTCATACTTTCAGAGATTTCAGTCTAATCCTGTGACCATTGATTGACTTGGGGACCAGAGTGAGGCAGAACAACATGGAGCTGGGAGAATATGGCAAAGAAGGCTGTTCATCTCATGAGAGTCAGAAAGAAGATGAAGAAAGGACCCAGTAGCCATGTATAACCTTCAACATTATGCTCCATTGACTTCCTTCAAAAAGCAAGGTCCTACTTCCTCAATTTTTTCAACCCGCTCAAATAGCTGTGCACCACTAAGTGTTCAACACTTGAGTCTATGGGGACATTTTATATTCAAATCATAACCCTTCTATAGAAAATTTGATATATACAATTGATTAAATATGTAGTATGGAGAGCCACAAAGGTTAACATCCATATTTTCTTCTCTATATTATGTAAACAGAGAACTGTGAATTCACACTCTCTCCAATTTAACTCCAACGTCGCAAGATTCAGCATTTTTCATCTTTTTTGCTGCTGTACTGTCTTCCTCAACAGAAAACGATGAGGTTCTGATCATTCATAATATGATGCTGCTTTTATTTCTTCCTCATGATGCACTCATTCTCCCATAAGCCATCTCCCCTTCTTCCTTTGCAGCTGTCCCCCTATCACAGTCCATAAACATGTGGAGGAGGGTGGACTCCTAAACACAGTCAGGGTTCCGACAACAGAGCAGAAGGAAATAGATTTTTAATACGATACCAACAGTTCCACAGTGGAAAGGAATCCACTTCTTTCCAGTATTAGCTACCAGTCTCCTTTGGGAAGTCTCCATCTTCTCATAATGCCCCATGGTTAGTGTGGGGACAGGCACATCTATCTGCGGCCTTCGGTGAAGCCAGGTTAATTTTAAAAAATATTCCTTCATTCATGCATGGACCCTAGATGGCCATTACTGGGAGTTTATGTTATCACCACCCCTAACCTACAACAGAGGGATAAAGCAAAAACAGATATTCTGAAGTTCAAATGAGTACTTCACGGAAAAATCAAAGGGTTAATAGTGGTTAAAAAGCAAATCTGTGAATACTAATGTATCTTGAAATTCCATATCAGCCTTCATTTTTTAATTGAAAATAGAGTTTTTCCCATACAATATAATCTTATTATGATTTCTTCTCCTCACCCAGCCAGTCCCTCACCATCTTTCCTCCCGGCTGGTTCCACTCCCCTTTCTGGCATCTAAGGAATAATTATAACATAAAATAAAGTAAAATACAGTACAATAATAAACAAACAAATCAGAATAGGACAAAACAAACAAGAAACAGAGCCAAAGGAAAAGCACAAAAATGCATGTAGCTGCAGACACACATGTTCAAACAACCAGGAATCCCATTAAAACACAAAACTGGAGGACATAATATATATGCAAAGTACCTATAAGGTTTTTTATATATATATTATATGTACTATATATGTGTGTGTGTGCTTGCGCGTGTATGTCTACTTAAGCATCATGAATCAAAGAACCTCTAAAGATACCTTAAGTTCATTTTGTGTTGGCCATCTACTTGGGTCATGGAACTTACCCTTAAGAATGGTTTGTTTTAGCTGGGCAGTGGTGGCGACGCACGCCTTTAATCCCAGCACTTGGGAGGCAGAGGCAGGCGGATTTCTGAGTTCAGGCCAGCCTGGTCTACAGGGTGAGTTCCAGGACAGCCAGGCTACACAGAGGAACCCTGTCTGGAAAGACCAAAAGGAAAAAAAAAAAAAAGAATGGTTTGTTTCTCCAGTGAGACTTACTGCTATCACTTGGGCTTCGCTTCTGGGTTAGGAATGGGGGCATGTGTCCATTTCTCCTTTCAGCTCTTGGTTTTTATTTGGTAAAGACTCGTGCAGGCCTTACGCATGCTGCCACAGTCTGTGAGTTCATATGTGTGCCAGCCCTGTTGTGACTAGAACCATGTCACCTGTGAAGAATGGTGACAACTAGACTAAAATTTTATCGCTTGGTTCAGAGATCACACAAAAGATTAGTAGCAATTCTTTCCCACAGCTTTAATCCTTGGGATTAAAATATGTTCTGTATTTCTTCTCTCTTTTCTTGTATTCATCTTACTGTTACTAAACTGACAAAACATATGACAGATACCACTTTTTAGAAAACAATGCGATGTTTGGAAGGCCACATCTGTGTCTCCTAAGAAAGGGCAGCAAAAGAAGCCCCTGATGAGTAAATGGTGTTTCTGTCAGTGTCTTACACTGACTTTACACTGATTTTGCTTTCTGTGCTTATTCTGGACATCTGTCCAGCATCAGGACAGTGGTTCTCCCCGTCACTCACTGCAGCTGTGGCTCTGAGGTTAGCCACAGGAGGCAGGACAGAGTAGCGAGTCAGCAGCGGAGCTCAGCTGGCAGCTGTGTGACAGGAAGGGTCACTCCAAGCAGCTTTTCCCCAGCAATCCAAAGGAAAGGAAGTACACAGATACCCGCACGTACACACACAGGCACCTGCACACAGACTACCACCACCACCATCAAACTAACAGGAATTCACAACCCACTGGTCATTAATATCTCTCAATGTTAATGGACTCAATTCCTGAATAAAAAGACACAGGCTAACAGAATGATTATGAAAACAGGATCTGTCATTCTACTGCATACAGTAATATACCTCAGTCACAAAGATGGTATTACCTCAGAGTAACAGGCTGGAGACAGTATTCCAAGCAAATGAACCCAAGGAAGTGAACTGGAGCCTTCTCTATAAACTCCAAACATTGGAATTTTATGACTCTCTTCTCTCTCTCTCTCTCTCTCTCTCTCTCTCTCTCTCTCTCTCTCTCTCTCTCTCTCTCTCTCTCTCTCTTCAGTGACAGATTTTTTTCTTTGTCTGGTGACTTCTGGTCCCTATCTGGGTCTGTCTCCCTCTTTGCCTTGAGGCTGCATTAGTGTGACCCAGTTGTGACCAGACACTCCTAGACTGCCATTCATTAACCAAGGGGAAATGGTTAATGGTTCTAATCATGTCATGGTTTTGTCATGTGGAACGGGAGCTCATGTGGATGCATTTTTAGTTTAAAAGTACAGAGCTTCATGGGACTCAGTTGGTAGAGGGCACATCTGGGGAAGAATGAAAACTTCTCAAATCTCTCAGTTCACATCTTCATTAGATCTTAGATAATCACCTCACCTATGACTCTACCTGCAATAGCTGAGGTTTGTGCTGCCTGTTCCTTTGTTTAATCATTTCTCATTTGAGCGGCAGCAAGATCACTAATTCTGTAATGTCCTTGCTCCATTCTTCCACCCTGCTGTCAGAAGAGTCTTTTTGTTCTGTGTTCTGTAGTGTTCTTCTTAACTATTGTTCTGCCAGTGCCTCAAGTGGGCTACAAAGCAACACAGGCCACTTCTTTCTCTCTGGTGCTGGAACACTTTACTTTTAGTTAACTTCCCTCACCGGAAGCTCCACATCACCAAACATCCGGAAGCTCTTAAGAGGACATTCATCTTGACCAAACTTTATGTTTGACTTTCTGACTTCAAGGAATCTATTACATCTAGAATTTTGAAACTTAGTCCAGATGCCAATCAATGCCTCTGGGATGTCTTTCCAGACTTTTTATCAGCCTCCCAGTAGGGAACATCTCCCCTTTGATCTCCGTGTTTACTTTCATCAGAACCCATACTATCTTTTACTTGTTTGTCTGCTAGCCTGGGGAGGGCCTTGTCTTTCATTTTTACATCTCTAGTACCTAGTATTGTCTTGGCTTTTGGTTGCTACTCATGTTGAGTAAATGAGTAAATGAATGATATGCAACAGGAAGAAACTGATTGTGATCATTTAAAGTTAGTCACTTGGGGAATTAGCAATACCAATGCCTAACACTAAGTCAACCGTGCAAATCTATTCCGTTGGACATTTTAGGTTATGCTGTTCAAATCTCTTTTTTGCATATCAAATCTCTTACTCCAGTCAACTGTAGCATCGTATAAATCATTCAGCGCAGAATCCTCTAAGGCGAGCACATACATTCACCATATGAAAACAATAAAAGGTGTCAAAAGAAACAGGACATAAAAAGTACTACAAAAAAGCATGACAAGGTTTTAAAACAGGGTGATACTACAAATTTTAATTTCTGAGACTGTATTCACACTCACCAATAATCAACGGTGGAGGGAAGTTGTGGCTCCTTTCATAATGTTTGGGAAATGGAAAGGTACTTGGTTCACAATCCAGCAACTCTCATGAAAATGTCCATCCTGCCACTCCCTCGCCACTGTGATGTCCTAGAGAGGCTGGTTTCTGACTATTTTCTGAGTCATTATCTTGAGTGAAGACTTCAAATCTTCGTTACTTATGCTCCGTCTCAGAATATTCCCTCCCCGTCTTTCATTTAGCCCATTTTACTACTTCTCTGTCCTCTACACAGAGCATAAGTCTTGCCAACTTTTAAAAAGTCACCCTCAAGTATCTTGATTCATGACTTGTATCATTCCTTTCTCTTTCATCCACACAAATATATATGTGTGCGCTCGTGCGTATGTGCGTGCGTGCGTGCGTGAGTGTGCTGTGCGTGTGTGTGTGTGTGTGTGTGTGTGTGTGTGTGTGTGTTGAACTCTATGCAGCCAACGATGACTTGGAACTTTCTGTCCTCCTGTTTTTACCTAGGATGTGACACCATATTATTATTTTTCATCGGCTCTCATGCCTGTAGTCTTCACACAGCAGCTCCTATCCTTAATGCTAATCCTGCCAGAATGTATAATCCACTGACACCTTTGCCCTCTCCCCGCACCTCTCACATCTTCCTTTTGTACCTGGTGTAATTGTCCTTTGTGGGTAATTATTATAATTAGTCCTTTGGTTACATTGTCATCTCTTCTTATAACCTTTCTTAGCAAAACCCTCATGGAGACATAGCTCCAACTCTGCCTGTGATACAACTGCACTCACATAGCTGAGCGTGACTGCAGCCCTGCTGGTTGACTTTATCATGAGCATCACCATGGAATGAGTTCTTTTTTACATATTTTTTTTTTATCTTTGACAATTTCATACATGGATGCAATGTATCTTGGTCACATACACCCTCAAGTCCTCCTCCCACTCTCCCAGAGCCCCCCACATGCCCCTTTCACCTTCATGTCTTTTTTTAGCTATCCTACCATATCTGATTAGTACTGCCCACAGTAGAGTGTACAACCTACTCATAGCCACACCCCTAAAGAATAATGACTCATTCCTGCAGCCACCAACTGCCAACAGCTCATTATTTAGGACTGGAGCCTCATAGGATCCTCCCTCATCCAGGCTGGACTTATTGCCTGGTTTCATCTTGTGCACATTATTTTAGTTGCTTGGAGCTCATGTTGTGTCCAGAAGATAGCACTGGAAGAGTTCTTAGCTGCCTGGCAACCTCTGTCTATTTCTCTATTCTCTCCATTCTCTCATTCTCCTAGCCAGCAACATTATGTTGTCATGTGATTATAAATTTGTTTTAACCCCATTTATTTGAGAAGTCTTGTTTTCCCAAGGCTTTATATGATTGAGAACACTCTACAAAGCTTCTTTTAGCTTTAGCGATGTTAAGTACAAGCATCATGCCCATGTACATGGACCAAGGCCTTTCAATATGTGCTGTACTTCATCCATAGGATATAGCAAGGAATTCCAGGATAGTAGGAAGCTAAAAAAAATTAAAAAATAAAAAAACAATGCACAAGACTCAAAAACTATTTGAATATTCTCCCTACAATGGGAGTGACAGGAGAGGAAAAATGGAAGTCCGCGATCATGTCAGTAGAGGGCAAAGCTTACTGTAGGAAGGGCCAGCTCTCGAGTCAGACCACTTTGATTTCCTATCACCACCTTGACAGCTGGCTTGGGTGATAACAAAATTTATAGAATTGAATTCTGAAAAAGAAAATAGGCACTAAGCCTTATTCTGACAGAAGCCAAAATTTATGAAATTACTTTTATTTCATATTGAAGTGATTTGATATCACACAGGTACATCTTTTGGGGAGGAAAGAAATATCTATAGGCACCTAGTCAAAAACCTCAGGAAGAAGTTAGGTATGGAGGCACATGTCTATAATCCCAGAATTTGGGTGTCTGAGGCAAGAGGATCACAAATTCCAGACTAGCCTAATGACATACTGAGACCCTGTCCCAACAACAACAAAGAAGGAGAAGGAGGAGGGAGAAGAAAGAAGAAGAGGAGAATGGAGGAGAAAAAGGAGGAGGAGGAGGTTGGGGTTTTAGTGTTGTTTAGCTCTGGATGCTACAATTATCTTTAATTATCTGATATGCTTCCTCCTGATATGCATAGATACTTGTTGGATTTGTGCTAGGCATTAAGATGAAATTAAGTCAAACATAAGACACTGTTGTATCTTTAAAATCTTATATCAGGCTGGAGACTCCAGGATATTTGTTATTGGGCACATGTTGCTGTCAGATTTTTGGAGGTGTGAGGTGGTAAAGTGTTAAGAAGATGAATAGAAAAATCTAGCATTCAAGAACTTGGCTAGTTGATGAGGCTCCATTTCTCTGTGATCTATGTAACTGTTAGAGAATGCAGTGACTTAAAGTGTATGTCTAAGTATGGGAGCATGGAGAAAGGGGCTGGCAAAATGACTCAACTGCTAGAAGCACTGGTTGCTCTTCCAGAGGACCTGTTTTCAATTTTCAGCACCCACACGGTCACTCACAATTATCTGTAACTCCAGTTTCAGGGGATTTGATGCTTTCTTCTGGACTCCACTGGTATTGGCCACACGTATAGTATACCTGTGAAACATTCAAATCCATAAATATGTGGAAGAGGAAAATCACCTACCCATAGATAAAGAACTACAAGCAACTAAGTGATGTTGAGAGAGGCAGAAATAGTCTTCCCCCATGGAGCAGCCCCCTAGTTGATTATCCAGTACTAAAAATAGTCAGCCCTGAAATCGTGGACATGCAATACTGAATGCACTCAGCAGTTTATATCTATATATTTATGTACATATGTAATATATATATATAATATATAACTGTATACAACAATGTAATATATAACATATATGTGCGCATACATGCACACACATACAATGGTGTTGAAAGTAAGGAATGTTGCAAATCCAGAGCCAAATTGCCCTGGAGGCATCTTTAACCCCAAGATAATTTCGAACCATTTACTGCCCTCCTCCATACCTGATCTCTCGTCTTTGTGACCACTAATAAATTGTATGGAATGTGTATCTGGCATCAAGAAAAATGGTAAGAATTTGTATGCACACGAACTCATCTTTCTTGATGCCAGACACACATTAAAATGCTAGGCTATCATCATATTCACGCTCTGGGGAAGTCATATGTTCATAATGCCATGCATTTAAGGATAAACTTCAACTGACTTGACAAGAAAATAGAGAGAGAAGTGATGGGGAAATTGAGAGAAAGAACAGAGTAGGGACTATTAATCCAAAGACACGTCAACTGTTTGAAAGTGACGGGTACCCCAGAGGTGCACATGTTTGAACACTTGATCCTTAGCTGATGGCACAATCTTTTGGGTGTGTGATCACGAAATATTGTATAAAACAGAAGTTTTGTTGTTGACAAGGACGGCGATGACGGACGACGATGATGATGATGTTTTGGGTTTTTTTATTTTCAGTCTGTACTTTGCTCTGAGTGATTCCATTTTATATAAGCAGTCTTTGAGTCTATTTTGAGGGTGACACCTCCCATCTGTTCAATACCACATAGAGCACAGATTGATAAATGACTTATTTGTGTGAATAGAAAGGCTGACACTTTATGCATTTTTTAAGGTAAATGGAGACTGGAAGGTCACATGGGCATATTAAAATCAGGGAAAACAGACTCCAAAACTGCACAGGCATACCAGACCAAAGAGAAGGAAATAGCCCCCTCATCTGTGCCCCATAAGGCAGTGGGCACCTAGCACTGCAGTGGCTATAGCTCCACACCCACCTGTCATCTAATACCTGGTATGTGTATCAAGGAAGAATAGGCAGAGAACTCCTGACTTCCCTAGGGCTTCAGCTTAGTTCAGTACTTAGCTCAGTGGCTGGACTGACATTTGCCTGTCCACTCACTTTACCCATGGACCTCCATCTGCCCTTCCTGTTCCAATCTTTTTTTTTCCTTTCATTTCACAGCTGGGATCTGTGCCTTAACCTGGACCCCCACTGACTTCCACAGCAGTAGCATCTTCTCTTCCCTGGCTTAGGTTCTCTGCATAATTTCTACTCCTCTACTTTGGATTGTTAAATTATAGATTGCTATACAGTTATTATTTATATCTGCTTAGAATAAGGCAAAATTCAAATCTTAAGGACAAATGTACTCAGAACAATTATTTGTTATATAAATTATAAAGATGAAAGCCAATTTACACACTAAAATATGATGCAGTAAAGGATATGGACAACGTGAACTTTTATACATGACTGTTGGGAATGTAATAAGCTAGTCTCAGCAACTGAGAAAATGAGTATGGAGCTACCTCCAAAAACTAAAAATAGATCTACCATATGATCCAAATGCTACTTCTGGATATTGTGTGATTTGAATGAGACTGGAACCAAAGGCTTATGTAGTTGAATGTTGTGTCCCCAGTTAGTGGAAATGCTTGGGAAAGACAGGAGGTGTGGCCTTGGAGGAAATTTGTCACTTGGAGTGGGCTTTGAGGCTTCAAAAGCCATGGCATTCTCAGTTTGCCTCTCTCTTTGCTTTGCTTGTGGACCAGATGTAAGCTCTCAGCTACTGTCCAGCACCATGCTGCCTGCCTGCTGCCATGCTCCCTGCCATCATGGTTAGAAACTCACCCTCTGAAACTGTAAGCAAGACCCCAATAAATGCTTTCTTCTATAAGTTGCCTTGGTCATGTGTTTTATCACAGTTATAGAAAAGTAACTAAGACAGGTCTAAAAGTCAGTATATCACAGAGATACTTGCCTATCAGTGTATACTAGCATTACTCCCTTTAGCTAAGATATAGGACCAACTTAGGTGTCCAAGAAGAGAGAAATGAATAAAGAAAATGTGGCCAATCACAAAGCACTCCTCTAAAATCAGCACTGAGACAAGCATGTACTCTCTCTCACTTCATTCAAGTTACACTTGAAGTTTTCGCTATAGCAATAAGACAAGAGAAATAAAAGGGATACAAACAAGGGGGGGGGAGGAGACAAATTATTCCTGTTTTCACATGCTAAGATCATAAGAGCCCCTAAAGACTCAACTAGAAAAGGCTAGGAATTTGCTAAATATTTTCAGAAAAGTAGCAAAGGAGCAAAGCTGAGCTTGTAAAATCAATATGGTGAGGTGGGGAGGTGGTCCAGTCGCAGAGTGCCTGCCACCCATGAGGATCTGAAATTGGAGCCCCAGCACCTATGGCAGCACATGCCAGCAATTTCTGAAGAGCTATAGACAGTTGATGGCTTCTTGGGGAGGAACAGTCAATAGCAAGTGCCTGCAATGCAAGCAATAAGAATATAGAAATAAGAGGATCCCTAGAGATTGCCTAGGTAAGCTTGTCAAATTGGTGTGCTTCAGTGATAGGCCTAGTCTCAAAGTAATAATAATAATAATATAATAATAATAATAAAATAATGTAGAGAGCCATAGATGAAGGCACTTGACATCAACTGTGTTTCAATATACATGTGCACACACATATGTACATACACATGTGCCTTTTTTTAACACTGCAATGACAAGTACTGTGTTTTTATTACCATATGTATTATCACATATAGATCTCACAATTAATTGAACATATAGGAATTACTGCCACTGTCATGAAAAAGAGGAGATGTTTAAGTTGGTGATGCGAATTTCCTAGTGCATATTATTTGCTAACAATAACCTGGGACAGAAATACTCAAATTATAACTTTACACCCAGAAGTTACAAGTAAACTAACTCTTAATAACTTAAATAAATTGTTTTTTTCATATTTCATTGTATACTGAGTACAAAATTTTAAGCATGCTATAGATGGAATTTAATTTTTTAAAAATTCTTTATTGATTCCTTGTAAGTTTGAATCATGCACCCTAGTCCCACCCATCTCCCCATCCTTCATATCTGCCCTCTTCCCTTGCAACCTCCCCTGCAAAAGAAAATTTAAAAACAAACAAACAAAAATAATGACAACAAAAAACCAAAATAAAACAATGCATAGAAAACATTTGATCATGGAAGCTGTAGTGTGTCATAGTGTGTCTGTCCACACAGGTGTATATCCTTTTGCTCACACATCTTTATAAAAATGTTCATTGCAATGTGTCATTGGTCTGGTTCCACGCCTCTGGCCTCTGCTACACCATCAATACTGGATCCTCACTGGACTCTTCTCAGTCATCCTGTTGTTCCGCCCGTGTCATGGAGATCCTGCAGCTTTGGATCTGCAGGACAAGCCCTTTCACATACTTCGGCAGTTCATAGATAGGGTAGATACTGGAGTGGATGAACTCAAAGACCTGGATCTGGGCTTGGGTGGTAGCTGAGCTGGAAAGCCTGCCAGTTCTCCTGCATCCACACTAAAAGGACAAGCAATCCAACACTGCTCTGGCTAGCTCACCCAATGCCACAATGAGCGGGGTCAGCTTTCATGCTCTCATACTTCCAGTGGGCTCACCTGCACCTATACCACCAAAGCCAGCTCTACTATGTTGCCCAGTCCAGGTAAAGCACACACTCTCCCAGTGTTGCAGCCAGTGAGGAGCTGGGCCAGCTCTCCTGCTCTCACACCCTTGAGACTGAGTCACCCATGCCTTTGCCATCAGAGCCCGCTCTACTACATACACATGTGTCTTAGTTACTTTTCTCTTACCGTTTTAAAACACCATAACCAAGGCAACTTATTCCGGGTTTATGGTTCCATAGAATTAGGACCCATGATGGAGGAGCGGATGTAACAGGCACCTGAAACAGCAGTTAAGAGTTCACATTTTGAACCAAAAACAGGAGACTCTAGAAACAATAGATGGGTTTTGAAAACTCAAATCCTATCCCCCATGACTCTCTTCTTTCAGCAAGACCGTGGCTTCTAAGTCTTCCCAAACAGAGCTACCAACTGCAGACCAAGTATTCAAATGTCCAAGATTTATGGGGACATCTCATTCAAACCACTACAGCATGCAGTTACCATAAACCCACTCATTAAATCAGTAGCCTTTCTATATACCTAAAAAAAAATCCACAATTTTTAAAAAAAATCATAAAAACAGTTCCATTCATGATAGCTCCTACAAAAACAAACCAAACAAAAACCTATGGATAAAACTAACCAAGAGAATGAAAGACCTCCACAATGAAAAATTTAAAACTACAAAGAAAGAAATTAAAGAATACATTAGAAGATGGAAAGACTTCTCATGCTTCGGAATCCGTAGAATTAATATGATGAAAAATGTCTGTCTTGTGAAAAATGATCTATAAATTCTATGAAATCCCCATCAAAATTCCAATGAAAGAGGCTGAGCAAGAACTTAATCAATAAAGTAATAGCAAGGACCTAAAATTGATCATTGAATCCAAGTCTTAAAAAATCCAGATGTGGTAGCCTATACTTACAACCCTTGTCTATTAAGGCAGAGACAGATGGGTTCCTGGAACTTGCTGGTCAACCAGGCTAGCCTATTTACCAAGCTTCAGGTAAGTTTGTGAAAGAGGAGGTATAGGTACAAATATAGTCAAAGTATATGGTATATTTGAATGAAAATATCTTTATGAAATCTATCACTATGTAAGTGAATGTATATGATCAAAACAAGATAATGTGTGCATGTGATAAATTAATAAAATGATTTTCTCTAGTTCAAACAAAGAAAGATACAATGAAATCCTTTTTTGATCTATAACCATGCCACCCACCTTAAACATGCCTAATCCAGTCTGAAATACATTATTCTGTACCCTAAAAAGTTATTTTATTAAAAGAGGGCCAGAAAGGCGGACTAAATGGTGAAGGCTACCGATGCCCAAAAAAAATGGAACATTGAATGGCATGGAGCTATGCCAGGAATAAGAGTAAACGGTTGCTACATTTAGAATGTTGAGATAGAATCGCTGACATGACGCACATATGGAGTGTGTTTGTGCTTGCTCTTGTGTTCTAGCTCATCAAACTTCTTGTTTTTCCAGAATGTGCTGCATATAGTAATTCCTTATGCCTCGCCTCTTACCCAATGCTTTGAAAATAAAGGTATTCATTAAATGTGCTTCGTGTCAACCTAGAGTTTGGCTCTGATTACACTTTTCTTTTGCCAAATTCAGTAATGCCCCAACTCCACAAACTAGAAGAACGGACAAACTTCTAAAACTTATCAAAGAATCATCACATGCCAAGCATGTTTTTGGTGCCAAGGAACTTTTGGGAGTTATACTCAGGATTGTCCCCAAAAGTTTTCCATTTTATCTATCTAAGTGTTGGTACTTCTATGCTACTTTTTGTAAAAGGTGGTATTAACATTGTAAAGGGACTCAAGATGAAGTCGTAACAACGATTTTCTATTTTATCTACATTAACAAGACACAGATGGGTTTATGCTTTTAATGACAATTGTGAAAGTGTTGTTAATTAATTTGCAAGCCAAACAATTGAATATTTCCCCAATACGCTTCGTTCTGTTAGTTGGAACAATCTTTGGACTTTATTTGTATTAGCTTAAAATAATGTGCACTAAAGATTGTTTAATGCGGGTCCACGACTTCTAACACACTCTGGAAAGTGGCTAGGGTTTAGTTTGCAATAACCTTGGATTAATGTTCTCAGAAAGCTTGGATCTTCACGGAATGACTTGTTGAAATACTAAGAAAATGAATCCTAAAGAATACTTTGTATTGATATAAATGTTTATTCTAGCCATCTACATAGTAACAACACACCTATGTAACACTTGAAATACAGTGAGGGTAACTGAGGAACTAATTTTTAACTGTATTTGAATTTGAATAATTTCAGTTAAAATGTCAGACAGTCAAAAGACACTAGTGATGATATTGAACACTGCAGTCTAGGGTGTGGCAAATACCTCTGCTAGAACACCCCACCCTACCAACAATAAAACTTAATGTTGAACAAGCATTTTGTACTGACCATGCTGAGCACTGGTGCAACATTTTGCTGAAAGTTCTCAGGAACTTGATGGGAGTGATAATGACTCTTACCCATTGTGCTGGCTAGTCTTATATCAACTTGACACAAGCTAGAGTTATCTGAAAGGAGGGAAACTTAATTGAGAAAATGCCTCCATAAAATCCAGCTCTGAAGCATTGTCTTACTTAGTAATTTATGGGAAAGGGCCCAGCCCATGGTGGGTGATGCCATCTCTAGATTAGTTGTCCTGGGTTCAATAAGAAAGCAGACTGAGCAAGCCATGAGGAACAAGCCTGTAAGCAGCACCCCTCTGTGCTTCTGCATCAGCTCCTTCCTTCATGTTCCTTCTCTTTTTGGTTCCTGTCCTGACTTCCTTCAGCTCTGAACAGCAATATGAAAATGTAAGCCTTTTCTCCTCATCTTTTTTTTTTTTTTTTTTTTTTTTGGTCATGGTGTTTCATTGCACCTAGCTGTTTGATCGAGAACCTAGCTGAAACACCCAGTTAATTCAGTTGAGTTCCACTGCTTTAGTCATTTACTGAGTGAAAAATGGTAGGCTTATATTTTTCAAAATCTACTTTTAATAAGGGTTCTTAAATGTTTTAACCTCCCTTGTAGCCTACTACCCACCAGAGATAGTAAAAAGGAAAGGTTAATAGGGCAAAGGAGGATGTAAACCTGTTTAGAAATAGTTCCTTGGAGCAAATCCAACCTGTGTTGTCAGGATATCAGTTAAGTTCACAGGAATCAGCAGCATTAGCTTGATCCACTCACAAACACCATTCACAAGTCAGCAACAGAAGTTCAATCCAGACCGGGCAGTGGTGGCACATGCCTTTAATCTCAGCACTTGGGAGGCAGAGGCAGGTGAATTTCTGAGTTTGAGGCCAGCCTGGTCTACAGAGTGATTCCAGGACAGCCAGGGCTACACAGAGAAACCTGACTCGAAAAACCAAAAAAAAAGAAGTTCAATCCAGAAGAAACCGAAAGGCCTCTGCCAATCGGCTAAGTCAAAGCAAGAACCCATGGGAACACCACCAGAAGTTCTTTGGTCATCTATCTCCATGAAGTCATGACAAATGATGACCAGCAAAGAATGGCAAGGCAAACCAATACCATACAATGTCATCAGTAAAGACCAGCATCACAAAGCCCAACAACGACCAGCAAAGAATGGTAAAGTGTGCCAAAGCCACTGAGTTGAGATCTATGCATTTATAGAAAGGGTCATCCACTGTCTGTTGGGTTATAGTTATACCCTTTCCAAACATCATGTGTTCTCTCAAGTATCTGCTTTAGCAAAACATCACACTCCCTTTTCCCAAGCTGCTTCCAGAAAAATACCAAGTGTCTGCTTCAGCAAAATCATCCTCTCATAAGACAGTTTCCAGAAAATGTCACGTGACACCACTGAATCTCCAAAGAACCAGAAATTTCCACTTCAAAAACTCTGTAGTAGTACAAGGGACTACTGAAGATGGTTATGTTTGTACACGAATGTAAGAAAAAAAAAAACAAAAACAAAAGGGAAAAACCACATGATCATCTCATTAGACACAGAAAAATCCTTTGATAAGATCCAACAGCCCTTCATAATAATAAAAGTCTTGAAGAGATCAGGGTTATAAAATGCATACCTAGGCACAACAAACTGAGCCTTGAAGTTTATTGTGAATAAGCCAGGCAAAAGGGTGTGGGTGAAATGGAAGGACATTAGGTATGCTGGTTAGTTCTTGGGCAACTTGACACAAGTTTGAGTGATCAGGAAGAGAGAACCTTAAGTTAGCCCCCATCAGATTAGCCTCTTAAGCTGTACTTTCTTAACTATTGATAAACGTCTCCTGAGGTGGGTGCCTGACAGGTGTCTGGGTTCTATAAGGAGTCAGGCTGAGCAAGCCATAGTAACAAGTTGATAAATAGTGTTCCCCATGACTCTACTTCAGTTCTTATTTCCAGCTTCTTTTTTGTTTTTGTTTGTTTGTTTTTGTTTTGTATTTTTGTTTGTTTGGTTGATTATTGTTTTGGGGGGCTTTGGGTTTTTTTTTTGTGTTGTGTTGTTTTGAGATAGAATTTCTCTGTGTAGTCCTGCCCTACATGAATAGGGTTTGACAAA
Organism: Mastomys natalensis; assembly: GCA_021653895.1. Lineage (NCBI taxonomy): Eukaryota > Metazoa > Chordata > Mammalia > Rodentia > Muridae > Mastomys > Mastomys natalensis. The sequence continues at coordinate 299,282 of JAJTUV010001872.1, read as the reverse complement.
GTCAAAGGGGCAGATCGTCCAACAAATGCTCACTAAGTACCAACACTGTGCCAGAGAGTGCTAAGTCCTGGGACGCAGCAATGAACAGAAGACCATTCAGTCTCACAGAACTCAATATTCCCATCGGAATAAAGAAACAGAATAGTTTTCTTAGTTTGTATGGTTTGCTATAACAAAAAGAACAGAGACCAAATGAAAAAACAACACTTATTTCTCACAATTCTGGGGACTCAAGAGTCTGAGATCAAGGCCTGAGCACATTGTATCTGATGTGACACACTGTGTCTTCACAGGAGCAGAAGAGAGTCAGCTTTCTGGGGTCCTTTATAGGAGCTGTTACAGGGAATGACCCCAATAGCTTTATCTTTTCAACACTAAGGTTATGAATGTTGAAGGCTATGGAGCCTATCATAGGTAGGACTTGGCTGAAGTAAGTCAACAGGAGCCAGTATTGGAAGTTATACCTGCCCTGATTCTGTCTCTCACTCTCTGCTGTCAATCAACCATCATGAGGACAAGCTGCTGCCACCAGCTCTCTCCATGAATGTGTGCCTTTCCTACTCCTCTGTGCCTTTTCCATGATGAAGGCCTGAACTATCTCTAAGAGCATACATCAAAATAAAGCTTCTTCCTTTCAATTGACCCTGTGAAGTATTTCCTCAGAGTGACAAAGAAAATAACTAATTAATTAATCTTATGTATGAGGCTACATCCTCATAATCGATTTCTTCCCAAAAGGTAGCCAAAGCCACCACAAGCAGGTTAAGGTTTTAACGTGTGAATTTGAGGTGAGGGGACACAAACATTGAGTTCTCTGCAACAGGAAACTGTGGTCTGGATGTAATATATGAGAGGAGAATAAAAAACTTTAAAAAAAAAAAAAAAAAAGGAAAGTAACACCAGTGGCATGCCTACAGACGAGAGAAACAGTTCCCAGGGAGTACAGACAGGAAACTTGTTCGTGCAAAAGCTACTGACAACTGATTACTTTCTCTTCTCGTCTCTCTCTTCTCTTCTCTTCTCTTCTCTTCTCTTCTCTTCTCTTCTCTTCTCTCTCTCTTCTCTTCTCTTCTCTTCTCTTCTCTTCTCTTCTCTCTCTCTTCTCTTCTTTGTATTCTTTTCTCATATATTACATCCTGACAACAATTTTTCTTCCTCCCCTCCTACCAGCTTCTTCTCTATCCCCTGTCTCCACACACCTCTCCTCCCCCCCAGATCCACTCCCCTCTTCTACAACCCCCACCTCCTCCACCCCTCAGAGAAGATCAGGCTTCCCAGGGACATCAACCAAACAAAACAAGCCACAATACGACCAGGCATATACCATCACATCAGTACTCGTGTATGAGTCTATCAAAAATTACATTTAATTTTTAAAATTTTATTTATTTATTTATTCACCTTACATCCCACTCACTGCCCCACTCCTGGTCACCCCTCCCACAATCCTTCCCCCATCCCTCCTCCCCTTCTCCTCTGAGCAGGTGGGGGCCCGGATGGGTATTCCCCCACCCTGGCACTTCAAGTCTCTTTAAGGCTAGGCGCTTCCTTTCCCACTGAGGCCAAACTAGGCAGCTCAGCTAGAAGAATATATCCCACATACAGGCAACAGCTTTTGGAATAGCCCCTGCTCCAGTTATTTGGACCCACATGAAGACCACACTGCACATCTGTTACATAAGTGTAGGAGGCCTAGGTCCAGCCCGTGTATGTTCTTTGGTTGGTGGTTCAGTCTCTGAGAACTCCACGGATGCAGGTTAGTTACTCTATTGGCCTTCCTGTTGAGTTCCTATCCACTTCAGGGCCAAAATCCTTCCTCCTGTTCTTCCATAAGAGTTCCCAAGCTCCATCCACTGTTTGACTGTGGGTGTCTGCATCTGTTTCATTAAGCTGCTGGGTAGAGCCTCTCGGAGAACAGCCCATGCTAGCTCTGTCTGCAAGCATAACAAAGTATCATCAATAGTGTCAAGGACAGGTGCTTGCCCTTGGGATGGGTCTCAAGTTGGGCCGATTATTGATTGACCATTCCCTCGGCCTCTGCTCCATCCCCGTCCCTGCATTTCTTATAGACAGGATACATTTTGGATTGAAAGTTTTGTGGGTGGGTTGGTGTCTCTATCGCTCCACTGGGGTTCCTGTCTGGCTATAGGAAGTGTTTTTAAAGAAGAAAGCCGTACAGTGTATACTATATCAAGCATGTAAGCTGGGTTCTTATTCCTTTAAAATCAGGGACAAGAGAGGTCTGCCTCTCTTTATCATAGGAAGCTACATGCACCTGTATGCATGTGAGAGTCACTTGTGTGGCAATCAGAGGACAACATTGGGTGTCATTCCTTGATTTTCACCTTGTTTGAAGCAGGGTTTGTTTGATGCTGCTCTGTAGCTCCAGGCTGACAGACCCAAGAGCTTCCAGAGACCTCTTCTGGCCCCATGTCTCATCTCACCTTAGAAATGCTGTGTTACAGAAACAGGTCTCTGCATGTCAAGTTTTTTAAATGGGTTTTGGGGACACACACACTCATGTCATCAGGTTTGCATAGCAAGTGTGCCTATTGAGCCATTTCCCCAGCCCTGGTTCACCATTCTGAAAGCTTCAGTAACTAACCAGTTGACCCCATTGTTTGGGGTCTATGGCAAGACTCATAGCATGTCAAGAACAAATGGTAATAAAAAGCTCCATAATCCACAAGCCAAGGATCAAAATGAGCAAGGGAGAGGGGGATGGAGGGAGGGAAAAGGAGGGAAGGAGAGTCAAGATCCCACAGTCCTTGTCTTCTAGGAGCACTATTTGGCCAGAACTAATTTCCACTAGTGAAGTATGAGCCAGAAAAACTGGTTTTTAAACAAGTTTATGACAGCACCATGAAATACGGTCTGGATGAACTAATGCTAGTTGCCTAATGCTGACAATGTAGATTGGAACTGCGTTATCCATTCTGATTCTGTTTTCTTTTCTACTTTTCACCACTGACAACAAACAGAAACTTTAATTCTCTGGAAGAAAATTCTGGTTCTATTACCTACTTTGACATTATCAGTATTGAGCAAGACTTCACCTTCCTCTGGCTTTGGGCTGGGGTTCCTTCAGCTCCAAGATCATGCTGGCTGTTTCTTAACCCTCGTCGTTAATTAGCTCTGTGTTTTATGACTATGCTGCAAGCGAAAGAAGGCACCAGTGGGCTTGTTCCCTGCTTGCCTCTGACAATGCTTCGAGCTCTTACTTAATTTATCTGTGAAACCTCGACTGTGTTCATGATTTTTCATGCTCCGAGTCTAGTGATGGTCACAGACGCATTAAAAATTTTACATTGAAAAATTAAAAAAAAAAAAAAAAGTGGAATAGTTTCATCTTTCCTATTTGAATAAAAATCTATTGGGTATATGTACCACATCTTATTTGTTCATCCGTCTTTTGATGGACATCCAGACTGATACCATATCTTGGCTATTGTGAACAATGAATGTTCAGGGATCACTTAGATTCCTTTGAGTATATACCCTGGAATGGTATACCTGAGTCATATGGTAGTTCTGCTTTTAGTCTTTTGAAGATCCTCCATATTAATTTTCTGGGTGGATCTCACCAACAGTGTATAAGTATCTCTCTTTCTCTGTATCACTAGCATCTGTTGTCACTTGTCTCCAGGTGGGGTGGAATAGAATATGAATAAAGTTTTAATTTGCATTTCCTCATGAAAAAAAATTTTACATTGAGCATTTACACATTGTTTTTGTATTCCCTAAGAGATTGTATACTTTGGCCAACAGAGCGCATTATGTGAATGGCAGAATCGAATTATGAACCAACATTTCTTCACCTCACTGGATCCTAACTTTAAGAACATTGCAAAGGGGCCAGGGAAAAGCTGTGGTAGCAATGTCCCTGGTGACAGAATTGTACTAGAGAAATAGAAAGTCTTGCTCACTCTTCTGCCTCATCTCCTGCTGTCTTCCTCATCTATGCTCTCTACTTAGCTCCACTGCTCTCCCCATAATTGGAATAGGCAACCACTCCCTACCGTAGACTTTCATACAAACTTCTCCCTTGATTAAGAGTCTTCTGTAGGTCCCCAGCCTCCTTCCCACACCTTTTGGTTTCTGTGTGTCTCTAAGTCCTAGATGAGATGAGACCCATGTCTGATTTAGCTTGTCATCCCCCCTCCCCTCTGAGAGAAGAACCTGACGCAAAGGTTTTTGTGTGAGTCAATAGCAGAAATGAGAGCAAGAGATTGCAAGAAAGAGAAAAGAAAGATGAGCCAATTGAGCCGACACAAGGATGCCCTGCTGACCTATCCTGGTGGCTATTTGTTTTTATCACCCTGGACAGTCTGGTAATCTTATGGATGCAGCTGGGCACTCTTTGAGCATTTATCCATTCACCCCTGTAAGGCATTTGGTTGTGAGAGGTTTGGCTTCAGTTCAATGATACATAAGGAATAAACTTCTTGTAAATACATTCTGTGTATTTATATAGTGCAATCCTGAAACCAAATGTGTCTGCTGTCCCCTGTGCTCCCTCACCTTTGAACCCTTAAGTACAATGAAAGGTCTATGAAAAGAGTGGGAAGAAGCGGATCTGTAAACTCCACAGTCCAGACAATGACCTGGTACTAGTCACTCTTCCCATATTACCCACCACAGCTTCCATCTGAAACTTTATTCCAGTTATCAGAGAGGAAACTCTTAGTAACTGTGATGTTACTGCACGGCACAGTTTACCACCAATACTTTTCCTACACCTTCTACGTAGTAACACCTATTACTAGCTCCAAATTCTCATTCTGAGGCGCTGATATTTTGAGCCATATCTGATTATGGTAGTCTTAAATCGAAGGAACCCCTAAACAGAGTCTGAAATAAAGACCTACAGAAGGCAGGCATGCTAGTAAATGCCTATTATCCTAGCACTGTCAAGATGGAGACAGAGGGTAAAGACTTCAGTGACTAAAAAGCAACAGATCTGGTGAATGTTTAAACAACCCATTCTCTGGGAAAAATTATGTGGGAGTATACATTGTACAAATGTTTGTCTTAAGTTTTACTGGCAAAAATTATGTATAGTACATAATTTCTAAAGTATAACAAAATACAGATTTCTTTATAGAAAATTCCGTATAGCTGTCTTAATTTATAGAATACTTTACTGGATAGAATATGTTTCATTATGATATTTTCATACATGTATGCTATTGTACTTTGCTCATATTAATATATACACCACATGTACAGGTTCATGCATACACGTGCACATGCACACACGCACACACGCGCACACACACACAACTTTTTTTTTTTAAAGAGTTATTTATTTTATTTATCTGAGTACACTGTAGCTGACTTCAGACAACCAAAAGAGGCATCTGATCCCATTACAGATGGTCATGAACCACTATGTGGTCTCTGGGAATTGAACTCAGGACCTTTGGAAGAGCAGTCAGTGCTCTTAACCACTGAGCCATCTCTCCAGCCCACACACACTTGTTCTTACTGATAAATCTTTCCTTGGGTTCTTTCTTCCTCCCAATAGCCCACTGCTTCTACTTTCCTATCTTTCTCTCTCTGTCTCTGTTTCTCTCTGTCTCTGTCTCTATCTCTCTCTCACACACACAGAGTTGTTAAACATTAATTCTTTATGTTTTCACTGATTTTTGCTGATCTCTCTCTCTCTCTCTCTCTTCATTCTTTTTTAACACCAATCCTCACTGTGTAGTCCTGGCTGGTTTGGAAACTCAGTGGTCTAGACCATGCTAGCCTCAAGTTCATAGAGATCTGCCTGCCTCTGTCTCCTAAGATTAAAGGTGAATACCACTAAGTCCTGCCTTAAAGTATAAAAATAGCCAACCTTTATTCATGGTTCACAAACAAGTAACTGTGGAACGAATAAATGTTCCTTCACTTAAAATTGCAACCAATATGAAAGCAGGACAGGATGAATGCTTTGAGGTGGCTCAGTGGCTCAAAGCTCTTGCTGGGCGAGCCTTAGGAGTGAGTTAAATCCCTGAGTTCAATCTCCAGAACCCACATAAAAAAGCAGTGGCATGCATATGCAATCCCAATAGTACTCTGGCAAAATGGGTGAGGAGAGTGTGAAAATCATCCAGCAGCTCACAGCCCAGTAAACAGGGCATGAGTCCACAGTGGAGAAACACAGAGACCCTGCCTCGATGAGGTGGAAGTTATGAGTGACCCCTGAAAGCTGTTTCTTCTCCTCCACATGCACAGTATATGTATGCCCACACTCACACCTCCCATAGGGATGATGAGTGATAACAACAATAAAAAAATAAATTCAGCTGTGGGAAAAATGAGGATGATGTGTGTTGATTTCACTCAGTAGGGATGTAGGTTTTGAATTGAATGATAGTTAGAACACAACTTTTATGCTATTCACAACAAACATGAAACACCTCTAACTCAAATATATACTTTAAAAAATTTCTCCATCATTTTCTTTTCTTTCTAAAAACATTTATTGGCCTTCAGAAAGGCCCACCACATAGTTGACCAACTGCCATTTGGCCCAGATCAGTGCTTCTAGTTGGTCAACCCCTCACTACATACATTTATGAACTGCTGTACCCAGGGAGGAGCCAGATCTGGGAGCATATCATTGCCTCCAAAAATGAAGCCTGAAGCATGGCTGTGATTGAAGATGGCTCAGCGCTGGCCTGGTGTTTATGGTACTTCAGAGACCAGAGGCCTTGTGCTGGAGCAACTAGGAGTGAGTATCTGTAGGTAGCACTGTGTGGGCAAAATATACACTGAGTGACATGCTTCATGTTTTCAGTGCCACTGTGTTAGATGCACTGCAGTTTCCAGTGCCACTGTATTAGATGCACTACAGTTTCCAGTGCCACTGCATTGGGTACACTGCAGTTTCCAGCGCCACTGCACTGAATACATTTTCAATGAAGGGGTGAGAAGGATGGAGGAACAGAGTGGAGGGAGGAGGCCTGAGTTACCACAGAGGCCATACTGATGTCTGTTGATCTGTGCTGCAGCCTGGGCCACACCTGGGTCCCTGGGTCCTGCTGCAGTGTAATGTCTGTGATCTCTGTTACCACTGAAGGCCAGTGGATGTCCATGATCTATGCTGCCACTGGGGGCCATGTTTAGAGGGCCATGCCATAGGGGTGGGGTAGGGTAGCTCTTGATGGCCAATGCAGTCAGCATTACTCTGAGAGCCATGTCTGTGGTCTGTGTTGCCACCTAAAACTATATTGATGGTCCTGGTCCTTGGTGTCATGCTGTCACCAGATACCATGTAAAGTCCATGGTCCATGCTCCTTCTGACTGTAAAAGACAAGGAAGCTTCCTCTGTAGTGTATTGATGACTGCAGACTCACAGTTGACAATGAGAGACATAGAAGGCTTTGTTGCAACCCTGCCCCAAAGTAACTACCTAGACAGGAAGCTATCAAAGAAAACTCTTAAGAATTATGATAAAGATGCTAAGTGTAGCTCTCTGCAATAGATGGATACTGTCAAGGATTGGCTGGGAAAGGACCTTACTTTTCTTTAAGGGGCTGGCCACTGGGAGTTTAACCATGGTCCAGTGAGTATATAGGCAACACAGATTGAACTTTTGAGGGAGGAGCACAAAGGTAGGGGCAAACATGGAATGACTGGAAGTAAAGGTGATGGGTGCACTATGTGAGATTCCCAAGTAATCATAACAATATTATGTTAAAAAAAATTTATTGTCTGGCCTGGTGGCTCACAGCTTTAATCCCAGCACTAGAGGCAGAGGCAGAGGCAGGCAGACATCTCAGTTAGACGCCAGCCTAGACTACAAGCAAGTTCAGGACAGCCAGGGATGTTACACAGAGAAATCCTGTCTCAAAAACAAAAATAAAAACAAGAACAAAAACAGCAAACAAAAACATAAACAAACAAGAATGTATCACAGAGATTTCCCAATCCCAGGGGACTTTCTTTGATGCCTTATGTTATGGGTCACAAATTCTTCTTCTAGAATTGAGAAAGAACAAAGCATTATAAGTGGACCCCATATGCCATTTAGTTCCAACACCTCACCACAATGTTAGAAAAGCTCTGAGCCTCACCTGGACATGTACCTACCTGTGGTACAAACCTGACAGAGATGCAGTCAGACTGTATCAGATGAAAATGCTAAAATCCTACACTGGATCAGTTACCACACCAACCACTGGGTTTGCTGGACAAGCACACACAGAAAGACCCTGCCTTGCAGCACCTAGACTTCCCTCTATGCCATTTGTCATGGTGCTAATTTTCAATTTATATGTCCCTCTCCCACTGACGGTAAGTTGTGATGTCAGAACTCTGTTCTCTGTGTCTGGCATTTCTACTCTGCACATAATAAGTGACAACAGTGAATACATTTGTCAACTGAATAAATATATGAATAAGAAATTGCAGGCATTCTTCAATCATCACCTAATCCCTTAACTTCTTATACCTGTTCTCTGGTCCCGTAAGCAAAAGCAAAAAGAAAGCTCTTGTGTGCAGCAAGTGTTACTGAAGCTGGAGGGATGGCAAGATCCAACAACATTGTTTCTCTCTGCTCTGACCATGTTCTGGAGCTCCTGGTATGGGCAACCTTCCATTCACAGAAAAGCGAAGGCTCTTTCTCGCTCTGTTTGGCCTCTTGGTCTCTGTAGCCTGTTTGGAGTATCTTGCAAGCTCTGTCCATCAGTGGCCATTGACTTGCCACCGTTGTCCTAGCAGCACAGAAACACTGCAGAGAGACTGACCACCCTTCTCTTCTTCCCAGTTTCTCCTTCCTTCTGCAAATCTGTGTTGTGGAAATACGCAGAGATTTATTCCCTCACCAGTGTGATTTAGACTCCCTGAAAAGGAGAATGATGACCATGTTGGTTAATTTGGGATTGAACTGTCAAGTGTTCTCATCTTCATCGTGAATGCTACACAGAGTAGACACACAGTAGAAACCAGCAAATATAATGAAAAAGTTTGATAAAGGGCAGTGTATTCCAAATGTCTGCTAGTTCTACACCACACTTACATTTTTATTCATTTATATTTGCCAGTATTGTGATTTATTTCAGTTTTACTTAACTAAATAGATCATTTATGTTTTAGCTAAAGTAGTTTTATTTCAATGGTAAAATGCATATACTTGACACAAATACAACTTTTGAATACCTGTTATAATTTGAAAGTAACCACAACATACCCATATAGCCTAAAATTAATAACTTGATAAAGCCCTAATAAGTACCTGAAGGGTGATACTGCTTCTAATTTGCTCTGCTTACTTTTTATTTATTTTTAAAGTCAATGAATAGGGCCTGTGGATGTAGCTTAGAGACAGATCCCTTGCCTAGTACCAGGTCATACATTCCATTTCCATACCACTAACACACATACACACATACACACACACATACACACACACACACACAACGCACACACACACACAAACACATACACACATACACCAGTGGGTAAAGCTTTAAAAAGATCAGTTCTACTGGGTGGCAGTGGCACATGCCTTTAATCCCAGCACTTGGCAGGCAGAGGCAGTGGATCTTCTGTGAGTTCATGGCCAGTCTGGTCTACAGAGCTAGTTCTAGGACATACAAGTCTAAACACACACACACACACACACACACACTGTCTTACAAAACAAAAAGATCAGTGCCTGGAGTGGGGCGATGGCATGGTTGGTAAAGTGTTTGCCATGCAAGTGTGAAGACGCGAGTTCAGATCTCTTGTACTCCTGTATTCCTGCTAAAAAATAAAAGATGACAGAGCTGTGTGCATTTGCAAGTCCCAGTGTCAGAAAGGCAGGGAGATACCTGGAGCTTGCTGGCCAGTCAGCCTAGTTGAGTCAATGAGCTTTGGGTTCAATGAAAAAGCCCTGTCTCAAAATGCAAGGTAGAGAGTGACCAAGGAGGACACCTGACCTCCACATGCACACACCCATGCCCATGCATGTACTCACAAAACATATACATAGACTGCACACACAAAGATCAGCTTTGAAGAGGCTTCTCAGGGTTGTATCTCTAGACACTTCCAATTCTCAGTCTTTGGGAAATACTAACCTACACACTTGCTGTTCATTGGAAGAGATATGTAATGCTTTTACAGGTAGATGCTCATTTGCAAAAGATAATTCTAATTTTTTTTTCTTTTCTTTTTTTGGTTTTTCGAGACAGGGTTTCTCTGTATAGCCTGGCTGTCCTGGAACTCACTTGGTAGACCAGGCTGGCCTCGAAACTCAGAAATCCGCTTGCCTCTGCCTCCCAAGTGCTGGGATTAAAGGCGTGCGCCACCACTGCCCAGTGATAATTCTAATTTTAACTTGTAAGTTTTGTTCACTTTAATGTCCCTGAACTCTTACAGTCATGTGACAGACAGCATATTTTGCTCAGGAACAGACCGTATGTTTGGCCTGATGACATCCTAGTCATGCTATCACACATGAATAAGATGAAATCACTTCCTGATGCAGTTCTCAGAAACCTATCCTCATTAAAATATTTTTATTTTCCTTTATATATATGGTGTTTTGCCTGCTTTGTATTTGTACATGAGGTGCATGCCTGGCACTTGGCATGTTGGGGTCAGAAAAGTGTGTTAAAGAGCCTGGAACTGGATTTAGAGACAGTGGGTTTTGGGAACCCAACTGGTCATCTGGGAGAGCTGTCAGTGCTCTTAATCAATGAGCCATCTCTCATGCATTTCATCATCGTGTATTTCATCGTTAAGCAGCTCAGGGCTGTGTTGGATTATCTCAGACTTAGGGAGGTCCTGTGGCACACAGCAGAGAGTCCTGGTAGACAAGGAGGAGCTTTCCTTTATGCTGGATAAACTTGGGTGGATAATACACCTTGCTTGCAGTTGAACTGTGTTTTAGATGTGGTTTGTGCCCTCCTAAATTCATTTGAGTATGGTCCCTAATGTTAAAAAGTAATAGGATGTGTAGTATTTTTGGATCTTGAATACTCTTCTTTTTTTACATTCTCTTTCCTCTCTCTCTCTCTCTCTCTGTGTGTGTGTGTGTTTGTGACTATGAATATGTGGAGATCAGAGGACAAGTTGTGGAATTAATTTTCCTCTCCACAGCGTGGGTTTCAGGGATTGAACTTAGGTCACTAGGTTTGACAGCAAATGCCTGTACCTGCTGAGCCATCCCAAAGGCCCCAGAAAGGGAATTCCTAAGGGTTAGTATTAATTGTCCCTGGACTGAGTGAATTCCCAGTCCAGGAGGCCTGGATTTGTTTCTGTAAGAGCAAGACTGGGATATTGCTAAAAAAAAAAAAAAAAAAAAAACCAAGGCCATTCTTTGAGTTTCCAGCTTCTTCACAAGTGCCTGCTTGTACTTCTGCTTTCCAGTAGTTTTCAGATGCAGCATGAAGCTTTTACCAGAAGCCAAGAACACAGCTGCATCATGCATGTCATTGAACTTCCCAGCCTCTGTAACTGTGATTCAAATAAACTTCCATTATTTTTTTCATAAGTCATCCAATCTCAGACATTCTCATACAGCAGCAGAGAATGAAGCAAGAGACATTGTTTAATCTACAAATGAGGTGGTATGATCAGCAGGGGGAAAACCTGTAAGGTATCAAATGATGGGTGTATGTGCCGACACTACAGATGTTCCGTCTGATCTAGGGCAAGATTTTACAACAGTTCCATACAACCCGAGGGAAGTACTTTGCTGTGACACCATCTAGCACTAGTATTTTATCAGAGAAATTGTCAAGAATGCTGAGACAAATTATTTCCAAACTATGGCAGGCACCCTTCGATGGACCTGTCTGAGGTAATAGTGGTCTGGGAACGTGTTCTGTTTGAACAGCGTCTCACTGTGTAACCTCATGTGGCATGGAACTCATTATTTAGAACAGGGTGGCCTTCAACAAGTGACAATCCTTCTGCCTCAGGCTCCTCAAGGCTGGCATCTTCCATTATGCCTGACCATAAAGTAATTTCTCTTATTGAGAATTGAACCCAGGTCTTGGATACACAGGGCAAATATTCTACCACCAATTATATCCCCCATCCCTTTCCCAAACTTATTTTTAATTGCAATGCTTCTAAACCAGTTTTTAAATTGCCTTCATACCTGTAGGACAGATAAAGTTTCTTTTTAAGATAGACACATCAACGCAAAAACAGTGTATCAGTTCAAAGGAAACACTGGCAGATGAAGAATGCAGGGCCCACAGCTGTCACTGCCTCTGTGAAGCGGAACCACATTAAGGGAAACTTGGAAACGTCAACTTGATCTTGATGATTCCTTTGGTGTAAATCATAAAATCATGTATTTCCCACGAATGCTGTGGGAAACCCCAGTGTAACAATAATCAGATGTGGTCGTGGCAGGCAGTATTTGTGAACTGTGTACTTTCTGATCACTTCTGCTGTAACCTAGAACTGTCATAAAACAGTGTACTTAAAAACAGAGAGATAAAGACAACCCACAAAGCAAGCATAGACAGTAAAGTGATTCCTCTTATTATACATGCACAGAAAATTTACCTATGCCTCCTAATGCAAAGAGTTACCTGAATGGTAAGATGTGACCTTGGGCCACTCTGAGCTTTGATATCTGGTGAAGGAAACGTCTTCACTTCCCTTGTACTGAGAATTGAAAAACCTATAATCTTAGCTCATTTGTTTACAATGGAAAAGCCAACTTCACCTTTCAGAGATCCAATTGGTTTAATTGGTTAAATTTACTGATGAGAGGTCTTATTTACTATTGTACTATTGTCTTAGTAAGGATTTCTGTGATGAAACACCATGACCAAAGCAACTTGGGGAGAAAATGGTTTATTATTACACTTCCACACTACAGTCCATTATTGAAGGAAGCCAAGGCAAGAAATCAAGGCAGGGAGCTGTAAACAGAACTGAAGCAGAGGCCATGGAGGAATGCTGCTTACTGCTTGCTCCTCAGGTTTACTCAGCCTGCTTCTTTACAGCTCCCAGGACCACCTGCCTAAAGGAAGCACCACCATAGTGGCTAAGTCCTCCACATTAATAATTAACCAAGAAAATGTTCTACTGGTTCATGTGCCCGTCTTTAATTCCACCACTCCGAGGCTGGTAGAACTCTGTGAGTTCGAGGCCAGCCTGGTTTACATATTGAGTTCTAGGCAGCCAGAGCAAATAGTGAGACCTTGTCTCAAACAAACAAACAAACAAACAAGTTCCACAGGCTTGCCTACAGGCTGGTATTACAAAGGCATTCTCTCAGTTGAACTTCTCTTCTCTCAAATCACTCTGTCTTGTGTCAACTTGAAGAAAAAAATTATACTGCACAATTGTTTTTACATAATACAAATACACACATCTGAATGCTGGGAATGGAACTTGGGTCTTCTGGAAGAGCAGCCGGTGCTCTTAACCTCTGAGTCATCTCTCCTGATCCACACCATTGTATTTTCTGAGAAAAGATTATGATCAAATATCCTAAATACACAATGTTGTGAAACACAGGAAGCTTATCTAGAAGGTATACTAGTGGCAAATCATAAAGCCTGAAATGTAGTAATTCTTTTTTTTTTTTTTTTTTTTTTTTTTTTGGTTTTTCGAGACAGGGTTTCTCTGTATAGCCCTGGCTGTCCTGGAGCTCACTCTGTAGACCAGGCTGGCCTTGAACTCAGAAATCTTCCTGCCACTGCCTCCCAAGTACTGGGATTACAGGCGTGCACCACCACTGCCCCTCGAAATGTAGTAATTCAGTGTACTGATCCTCAATACATCTGTTTGTTTGCCATGCCAGCTTCACACAGCCCTGTGCTTACTTGGAAGGTCTGCTGACATTGTGAACTTCTTGTGACCTTGACTTTGAATTTATATAAGTGAAGTCCAATGATACAATGTGCACGGTGTGTATACAGAAGAGAGAAAACCATAAACTGGTCCTTCCTCCACCTCACACTGGTGACCCTCTTGCTTCAGCATCTGAGTGCTGGAACGACAGGTGTGCCCTACCCCCTATGGCTGCATTTCTTTGCTCCACTTTTTGTAGGGCATCACACAAACACGTACTTCTGGTTAACCTTCAGCAAGACTCAATGTGGAAGATCTCATGCTTTTGGCTTAGGGAAGGTATTAACAATCTTAAGAGGCTATTTTTGTTATCCACTCCCCCCCCCGACACTCTTAGACTATACTGTTTCCATGCGAACAAGCCTATTGTTAGGATTCTGAGTGACAGAGACATGTGGCCTGGTTGTCTGCTCATGACGGGCATCATTTGTAAACTCTCTGAAGCAGAGCTACCCAGTGAGTGGCAGCTTAAGACAGATGCATGAGCAAACCAAGTGAGACCAGAAAAACCACTAACTAAACCTTCCCAAAGTGCAAACCCACTTAAACCCAAGGCAATAAATGATGGAGTTAAACTGTTTGAGTTGGTCTTTTTATGTAGCAAAAGCTAATGAACACAATAATCTTTGCAGCAATTTGGATGATATTATATATGCTCTTCTTTTCTTATTTATAAGTCTGACTGTGTATCTGTGTGTCTGCCACCTGTGTACAGGTGCCGTGGGAGGCCAGAACAGGGCTTTAGGCTTCTATAGCTGGAGTTACAGGGAGTTGTGAGCCTCCTGATAGGGTTCTGGACCTCACCTCATGACCTCTGGAAGAACAATAAACTTTTTTATCCCTGAGCCATCTCTCCAGCCCTACATATGATATACCACCACTAGCTTTTTTTTTTTCACACAACATTTTCTCAAGTATTCAGTGTTATTTCCTTCCTCATTATATATTCATATGTCTCTTCTGTTTGGCCTCGTTTTCTTAGCCGATGGAACACTGTCGAAACACAAAAGGAGTCAGTCGATGGTCAGAGAGTATAACTTTTGAATATGACTGTACAGTGTCCTACCACATGAAGCTCCCAAACCTCTCCATCCTCAGTTACTGAGTCTGTAATAGGGTTGGCATCTCCATTTCCCACTGCAATTAACTCAAGCAAGCTCTTTTCACCCAGTGGAGATTGGCTCTGTGACTGTGAATCTCAGCCAAGAGGCAGGGCTTTCCTAAGCAGCCCTCAAAATTCAGTTCAAATGGCATCTCCTATGGGACATACTTATCCCTTACTGAGGCTTGCGTGTTATGTTTAATGAGTGTCTGACGTGGCAGGACACTGTGCCACGGCAATTAATTTACAAATCTGCTTCTTCCTTGGGCTTCTGAAAATCTGGGCTCAGCTTCCAGTGTGAAGCTTCCTGAGGTACACTAATCAGCCAGGGCTCATGGCCTAAGTGGTAAGCAGTCAGAACAGATCACCTTCTGTGGTGGCTGTCTTAAGAACGTCCACCTTTACTAGGAGGAACAATACAGGAGGGTTGCAGTAACATCAGAAGGCAGCGTATTTATACCCAGAAGAAAACAATCATAACTAGGAAGTATTATTGAGGGGAGGTTTTAAAAGGCATCAGTTCCTTTTGGATCTTTTAAAGCATGAAGAAAAGGAGAAACTAGAAAAGTGAGTAACAGACACAGCATAGGCAGAAAATGTACACTTCAGTTCACAGCTGTGACACCCTTTCTTGTCAACTGAGGAGATGAAGACAGCAGTTATCAGTTTACATGTTGCTTTAAAGAGAAGTAAGTCTTCTAGAACCTGGAAATATACTAACATCAAATAAAGCCTGCCTGCCATTGATTAGAGTCCTGTTAAGTTCCCCTATTAAAAGATAAATTCTGTGCTTTTGTAAAAACTGCCCTCTTGAGTCTGGAGAGATGACTTGGTAGTTTTAAGAGCACTGGCTGTTCTTCCTGGCTTGACTCCCAGCACCCACATATTGGTTTACAACGTCCTAGGGATCAGACACCCTCTTCTGGCCTCTGCCGGGACCAGGCACAATCTAAAGGGGAGACCTACAAGCAGACAAAACACCCATACACATAAATGAAATTAAACTGTCATTTAAAGTAGACATGATAGTATGTTCCTGTAGTCTAAGCATTGGCTATGTTTTTTTTGCTCCTCCATCCCAAAATAAATAAGCAAAAAAAAAAAAAAAGAAAAAGAGTAAGAACCCAGCACTCATTCTATAGAAAGCACTGTATAAAAGACAAGAGAGGACTACCGAGGTAGTCTTAAGACTCACATTACTAATACACATAGCGTTGTCTGAAATTCCTGCATGTTCTGATTGCTGTAATAAACTTTAAAAGGCTTTCATTTAGACAAGCTGGGTTATTGTGAGTGTGTCAATGTAAACTCTAATTAATTAACATGGTGTACTCCTCTCCTTTTAAAGGAGATTGGCTTAAATTCTGACCTCAGTCAAATATAATCCCACACTTGAACATCCCAGTACGATCACCACATCCAAACCAATTTGCAGCAGCTTTGCTGTGCAGTTTAAATCACCAGAGATAATGTTCATTTTAACTCACGGGCCATGGAAATAGCTTTGTGATGTCAGCTCTAGTGAGCCCTCAGTTTTGGCCACAGAGGTTTAATTATTCTAGAAGAGTTTAGGAAAACAGTTCCTCTCTTATCTTAGATTCAGGCATGCAGCGCTGATTGGAATCTCACTTATTTATTTACATTTCCTTTCAAAGATTCCATTCCAACTGAGATAAAAACAGGTTGCTCATCCCGGTGCTATTAAGGGCAAAAACCTTTAATTAATTCCTCTTAACAGATGATTCTCAGCCATGGCTGTTAGGGAGCTTACAGAGGAAGAAGAAATGGCAGACAGACAGACACATGCACAGAGAAAAGCTGGGCTTGGGTGCACTAAGGCTCTCAGATGGAGAAACCGCAGCAGGTGGAAAGCTCAGCGATGGTTATTTTATAGTTAAACAGAGAGATGGAGTTATGGTATACAGCTGAGCCGGGAGGCGAGATTATTATGTGCAGATAAACAAGGAAGGCAGGGGTTCTGGTAGACAACCTGGATCAAGGAGACCGGTTTAGTTAGAGTCAGTAGGAGCAGTCTCAGTAGGAGAGAAATTCAGGCCAGAAATATCCAGGGGAGAAAGGTATGGTGGACATTTTCTGCAGACACTATCAACACCCACACATGGACCAGAGGAAGGCTATGCCATTTCTCCATGGGTCTGAGGCTTTGAAGTCCTGGATATGGCCATCACCATGTCAGCCATACATACTCACTCAGGATCCCACACACTCAGGGCTTAAATTACTGTTTTAATAATTTATTTAAAGCTCCAAGTATTATCAATCACCTTTCTTTCATTTCTCTTTTCACACGTTCAAAGTTAAATCAGTTGGTGAAGAGAGCGGGGAGACTGTTGGATAGACACTGGGAAGAGCTTGGGTACTGGTTAGCTGTGCTCACTGAAGCCAAGATTTACAGGGAAAGAGCCAGCCGGGGTGTGGCGGTGCATGCCATGATCCCAACACTTGGGAGGCAGAGGCAGGTGGATCTCTGAGTTTGAGGCCAGCCTGGTCTACAAAATAAGTTTCAGGACACCAGGGCTACACAGGGAAACCCTGTTTTTACACCCCCCCCAAATGATTAATAAGCAAAAAGGGACCTTCAAATATAACTGAATGAGAGAGTCAAAGTACGTGGCTGAGAAAAGCAGTTTCCTGCTAGAAATTTATAAGATTCTGGATTTGATTTCCAACAATGAAAAAAAAAAAAAAAGCTCACATATTCCTTTTATCTGAATGTGTAAGTGCAGTAACTATTTATCAAATCATCAGTAGATTCAGATACTATCATTTTAATAACCCAATACAGTATTTACTGGGCTTATTTTAGCATTATTTTCTGGTTACAACTGGAAGTTTTCTAGCTTACACCAAGGAAGAGATCTAAGCTGAATTAAAGAGAGTTTGAACCAACTGAATATATTTCATCACAAGCAAGGTAAATTAAAATTATGCTACATCAGGAGAAAATGTGATGCAAAAAAGATGCAAGGACTTTAACTCACAGAGAGGTGTGCAGACTAGTAACTCACGGAGGGAGTGTGCAGTGCACTAATTCATGGAGGGAGTGGGCACTGTACTAATTGAAGTTGGTGCTCACACATTTAGAGCATACCGCAAATAGTTCCACACACTAGGAAAGAGTCTTCATGCTGGTTTTTGGTCTAAAGTTAGATTTATTCATTTCTTAACCTAAAAAGCAATTAGTGATAATGATACCTGTGCCAAGCCCAGTGCAGAACTGGAGGCAACTATAGTATTAAAGAATTTTTATTACCTTGTTTTGCTATGCATTGGGTCCCTAAATCCTTATGTGTAAGAGCTGCATGAGTGGCCAGTTAAAAGTGCATATTCCATGGGTTTAGCATTTAAATTCTGACTCATGAGAATGGAGCAATAATCAGTATTTTCATGGAGTATTCCAAATGATCATGGTGCAGATGAATGTGAATCATACTGGGAAATGTGTGGTTCTATAGTTGGAACCCATAAACTCCTGAGAAAGATGATACATGTGTGTGTGTATATGTGCGCGCGCACGCATGTGCATGTGCGTGCACATACACAAACACAGAGAGAGAGGGGGAGGGAGGAAGGGGGAGAGAGGGAAGGAGAGGGGAAGGAAGGAGGAGAAGGAAAGGGAGAGAGAGGGAGATGGGGAAAGAGAGAGGGAGGGAGAGAAGGAAAGGGAGAAAGAGATAGGGAGGGAGGGAAAGAGAGAGAGACAGAGACAAGGGAGAAGAAGAGTCAGAGGCAGAGAGAGAAGGAGAGGGACAGGGAAAGATGGAAGGAAGGAGGGGAGAGGGAGGGGGATAGGGAGGAGAGGAGAAGAAGAGGGAAGGAGAGGGAGAGAGAGGAGGAGGGAGATAGAGAGAGGGAGGGAGAGAGAAGGTAGAGAGAGAGGGAGGGGGAGCACATCTCAACAACATAGTGTGCTCAGGAATAATGCAATATAATATGTTGTTTTGCATTTATGAAAGGTAGGAAGAGATAGGAAGGACGTTCCAGACCAGCCATCTGTGAGGTGCATGCAGGCTAAGGACACTGTCACATCTGGAAGAAGAGTTAGATGAGGAAGAGACAGCAGTTAACATGACACCTCGACTCCTGCAGAGCTTAGCTCTGATTAAGAGGAATTTAGGGAAGCAATGGGTATGACCACAAGGTGAGCTGATTTGATGTTCTAGAGCCTCCGTCTGGAATGATCCAGAGAAGACAGCCACAGCATGAGGATTGAGCCACAATTTAGATCAAGACAGGGCAGCTTCCAGCAGAGGAGAAGGGAAGAAAGGGATGTAAGTGGAGCAGGACCGAGGGGTGAGAACTTTGGTAAACGGGAGGTTGGTAATGACATTTCCAGACTAGGAATAGTCACTGGTTAGTGTCTATGCCAGGCCCTTAAGTGGCAACAGGCGAGGATGGAGAATGATGGATAGTTTGGATTGCAAATCAACCTGGCTTTTTCTGTGGTCATAGGGAAGTAGGGCCACAGTCAGGGCCAAGCAATGACTGTGAGTGAACAGCAGCCAGCCAGAGTCAATGGCTAAAACAGTACTAGAAGGAAATCCTGATTTGACGTTAATTGTCTCATGCTGAAACTCTTTGCATGCTTCCTACTGGGGGAGAGGCCCTTCGGAGTGTGACTTGCAAGAAGCAACCGGAAGCAATGCAGAGAAGAAAATGGAATATTGAGCGTCAGCCACAGGGCAGCCACATTCAGTCAGTCAGGAGGAAAGCAGCCTAGCAAAGGCACATGTGCCTCTTTGGTTGGAGGTAAGCGGCTTTAGTGGGGTGATGGCCTTTTCTCTTGCTTGGCAACTGACTTACAGCAGAGGTAATGATAATGGTGAACTATGTGACTTTGAAGCAACTGACCAGTTGCTTCAGAGGCACGAGGAACTTGGGCTCTCAGCGAGCAATCTTCAGGAAGGCAGAGGTCGAGATTATGCATCATTTCCTCATCTGCAAGTTAGGACTAAAATAACTCACAGATATCAATGTATAAACCACTTAGCTTCCTGCCTGGCCCAATTAGTGCTCGGGGCCTAGGGATTTCTTGAGCAAAGCCGTCACTAACGTTTCGCGCTTTGGAGTCATCAGACGTTTTGTTAGAATTCATGTTACTGTCAATTTGGAAATAGTCTTGAACTAAATGGCATCATACCATGTACTTAGAATACAAATCCGCTCTTGCGCGGGTTTGTTTCTGGAAGCCAAGGAAGGCACTTATTAACTGGCACTGATCTGACTCTTTCCACTTGTTAAGTCTAGTACTCAGTGATTTGTAACAGTTATAATATTCCTCACTTACACCTTCAGAAGTAAGCGCTGCTGTTGCCTTCATTTCACAGACAAGGAAACAGACTCAGAACATTTTAAAAACTGGGTTGCCTTAGTAACTACCTTGTTCTTGCACCAAAAGGCTTTCCAGGGCAGTGTGCAGTCCTAGCAGGAAGGAGCAGGCAGAAGCAGGTAACTGAGACAACTTCAAGGTCAGCCTCATCTACATAACAAGTTACAGACCACATGAGGCTCTACAGCATAGTCAGTGGTCCACTGGTCCCCGGACACTTTTCAGGCATTTCCTTTCTACTGATTTGTGGGCCTCATTCGGTGCCTTCTACTTTACTCCCTACTTAGGACACCATTGCCAGCCATTTGCATTTGCATTTTATGTGGGGCAGCACGAGAGAGAAGGTAAAAGGATACCTTTAAAGTCTAAAGATTGCGTGTATGTGTGTGTGTGTGTGTGTGTGTGTGTGTGTGTGTGTTCCTGTCACTGTGCACAGCTTCCAGGGATGGAACTGCGGTGACGGGCTTGCTCAGCAAGAGCCTCTACCCAGTGGACCATCTTGCCGCCTGTTTTAAGAGATTTTATTTATTTTATTTTATTTTTTTTTTTTACAGAGTTTTAACAAACATCTTCTATTCCCTTAACTTTCCAGAACAAAGCAACTGGGTGGTGAGAGGCAGAGCTAAGGCGGGCTGGCCGGCCCCTTGGTCAGCACTTTCTCTTAAGATTGGCTGAGGTTCAGAGTTCAGGCCTCTGGAAGGAAGGTGTGCTCTGCAGGTGTTTGTGAGCAGTGATTAGAGCTGGCAAAGCCTGTGTCTTTGAAGAAGAGCATCCACTCATGCAAATTAACTGCCAGCCTCTCCTCCGTCCTTCACCAGAGAACTTGTCTTTGATCTTAATTGTACAGGAAATGATTACAACTAGAATATTATAATGCAATAAGCATTTGTTAGTAAAATTAATTTCATAAAGTCAAAATTGTCTAACATCCAATAACTGTGGGTAATTTAGTTTCTTCTCTACAGAATATAGCTTTTGGCACGTATTCAGCCTAGTCTTTCTGCCTTTCTGTTTGTCTTTCTTTCTCCCTCTTCCTTCCCTCCTCCTCCTCCCTCCCTCCCTCCTCCCTCCCTCCCTCCCTCTGTCCCTTCTTCCTTCCTTCCTTCCTTCCTTCCTTCCTTCCTTCCTTCCTTCCTTCCTTCCTTTCTTCCTTCCTTCCTTCCTTCCTTTCTTGTAACCCAGACTGGCTTTGAACCTGCATTGTAGCTAAGGATGACCTTTAACTGATGGCTTGAACAGATTTCCTTGTCTGGGACTTATAGACATGCGCCAGCATGACTGGCTGTAAGCCTATCTTTTCAAATAAAGAGCCCTGCACAGCCAACTTCCCCTGGTAAAGTTTCTCTTTATATGGTGCGTATATAACTGGACAACTTGCTAAATTAAACCAATAAACTAATAAGGCTTTATTTTCCTTCCAAAGATGAAAAAACATAGCAAATGCAAATATTAATTGATATGCACACATTTATCCAAGCTAATATAAGAGCAATATAGATCAGATTTAAATTGTGTATAATTGTATCTTAAGAGGAACAATTCTCTTGATTGAAATAACAGCTAATTTAGCTCTTCTAGCAGTGTAGATACTATAATTGTTCAATGGCTTTTGACTAACTTGGCATTGTTCCTTAAGTCAAGGCTTTATAACTTAATTGTAGATGAGTCATTTCCCCAATCTCATGCAATTAATCACCATTTCCTAAGCTTGCCTGAAATAGGAACCACTTGAGATCTTGTTAAACATACAGCCCTCTGAGGCTCACCCTGGATCTACTGAGTCAGAATTTCTGAGGAAAACACATGACAGTGTGTGTTCAGCAGCATCCCAGATAGATGTCGTCAGTTAGGTTGGAAAGGAACACTTTGGTGCTGATGAGATTGCTCAGTGGATAAAGATACCTACTCCTGAGCCTGACAACTTGAGTTCCATCACTAGGACCAACACAGACTGACTCCTTCAAGTTTTCCTGACTTCTAATATGCCTCTAAATACATGCACACATGAATGCGCGTGCACAGGAGCACATACACACACACACACACACACACACACACACACACACACACTTGCACATAGACACAGTGCATTCGTGGAAAAGAAATGGATACACAAATAAATGTGACAGAGTAAAAGAAGAGACTGCTTGGAGTACTTTGCAATGGCATTCATTCATGGTTATTATTATACTGGTAAGTAGTACATAGAGTCATATTTAGAGGAAACAACTAGGAGAGATGCTCATGTAACGTAGTAGATACTCTACTTTATATCACTCCATCGCCTGTAATAGGAACCAAATCCCATAGCCAACCTTCACCTGGTCATGTACTATAGGACACTTAACCTATTTGGTAATAAGCCCAAGATTTAGTTCATTGCCAGCAGGCTGAAGATAACAGCGCAGGTTCAGGCTCATGAGGCTTGAGTGGATGCAATGAACTTCTTTACTCTTAGTAACTGGATAGGCAAGTGTTTGCTTCCGTTTTCTAGATGCTGAAACTGAAGCTTAAAGAGGTCAGTAGATTTCCCCAAAGCCCACTCAGTAGGAGAGACAGTGCTCAGACCCTGGAGGAGTACATCTTTCCCTTTGATGACAGAGTAGAAATCACAAATCAAAGCACTTTATTCTCCTGTCACAAGAGTCATGGGTTTGTTTTCTTCACTCAAGGTTGTCTGCCAACCCACTACCAAACACACAGAAAGCCTGTTTCTTATATACTGTGCTGCATAAGAGAAGGGAAGTCAGGGCAGCAGGTTTATAAGTCTGATTAACTCTGGTAGATTAACAAGCCTCTTTTACTGAGTTCAGAAAGAGCCCTACAGTTCTCCTGGAAAAAGTGACTCTCAAGGGACAAATGAGAAAGGAAGACAGATATGAGTTCAGGAGAATAATAAGTATCATAATTATCTGTGAAACTTCATTAGACTGAATCTGACCCTCTGTCTCATTAGCTCTAGGTAGTTTCTACTAGTCGAAGTGCTTGCAGTCAGGAACAGAAATGTCCCGGGAGTATCCTTGTTCTAAGAACTTTCTCTCTCTGTTAAATGATTTGTTTTCTTAGACTTGGAAATGGTTGAGGGGCACCAAATGGATAGCCTTGAGACTGGTTGTTTATCTGAACAGGAGGCCAGGTGTGGATGGGAGAGCCAGGCTTCTCACGGCTTTGTTAAGAGACATCTGAGGCAAAGGAAGACGCTACAATCTTCCCCACACGCCTTCACTGCGGGTATTGTTGTTGAGATAGCCACTTGTATGATCTTCTCATTCCATCCTTAGTCAGTTTTGTGTGGAGGAGATATTGTTGTGTTGGGATTGAACCCAAGATCTTTCACATCAGACAAGGACTCTACCATAGAACTGTATGCCAGGCTGCCATCCAATCATTTTAAAATAGCTTATTAGAGAGCTGGCAAAATGGCTCACCTGGGAAGGGCACTGCCGCCAAGTCTGATAACCTGAGTTTGATTACTGGGATCCACATGGTGGAAGAAAAAAAGGGGGGAGGGATTCCACAAGTTTTCCTCTGACTTCCATGTATGTTTTGTGGCACACATGTTTACCTCTCAATAATATAAGTTGAAAAAAAGAAAAGGAAATACCAGAGCTATGCAGATCGCTTAGATGGGGAACATGCTTGCTGAGAGAGTGTGCTGACCTGAGCCGAATTACCTAACCACAATAGAAGGAGAGAATTGAAACCCAAAGTCCTGTGCTTGCTTCCAGGTATGTGTCACACACCTGAAATAATAAAGGGCTTTATTAAGGAGGAGTTTGAATGTCACATGTGGTATCTCTGACCCATAATGCCAGTACTCAGGAGACAGAGGCGAGAGAATCTCCAAAAGTTTGAGACTACACAGGGAGGTCAAGGCCAGCCAGGGTTACATAGGGAGACCATCTAAGAAACGATAATGGAGGCTTTTAGAGAAGGCAGTCTATCCCAGGACTGTAGTACAAAGTTGGGAATTGACATCAATGCTCTCTGTGTTTTGTGGAATCTTTGGTTTTTGCATAGGAGTAGCAGCTAGAGTAGCAACTCAACTTTGGTCAGGACTCCCTTGGGGGTAAATGAGCCTTGTTACCTAAGACCATTGAAAAAACACAGATATTTACATTACAATTCATAACAGTAGCAAGATTACAGTTAGGAAGTAGCAATTAAAATAATTTTATGGATCACAGCATTAGGAAGGTTGAGAACCACTGCTCTAGAATATAACTTGTATTAGTGAGGAATATATCCAATAGAATCAGTGATATTAAAGAAGGGTTTTTAGATTGGCTTATAGTACAGTCTGTGTATACAACTGTAGCTGTCTTCATACTGCAGAAGCCACAGATCTGGTAGCTCAGCCCTTCAGGCTGGGCACCTCAGCAGTCCCAGTCTGGTGCTGAAGGTCTAGACTCCAGGCCCTAAAGAGGATTCCTGGAGAGCTACTGGGCTTCATGTTGGAAGGCTAAAGAGGATGGGTTCTGAGGTTGGTGAAGAATAGCACCAGCAGCAGCCCAAGCAGCAACAAATAGATGAAGAGAAGGAGGCATCAGGATGACAAGCGGGTAAAAAGGTAAGCTTTTGCCTCAGACCCTTTATCTGGCTGTCTCTGGAAGGGATGCTATCCATATCTCAGGGTGGGTTGTTCCATTGCAAAAAAACACGATCAATCAAGGAAATCCTCACAGATGTGCCTAAAGGCTTATCACTTAGTTGATTCCAGATCCAGTCAAGTTGGCAACCAAGAATAACCCACACAGTAGCCAATGACAGTCTTCACCAAATTCAGTCTCCTTTAAACTGACTGGGGGACAAGGTACGCACTCATACTTGAAAGCCCCTTCAAAGGCCTGCCTCTCATCTCTTTCCTCCTTTGCCATTGGTTTATAATCATCTCTGTGTTTTGATTCCAGCAGAAACATACCTATTTAAATATCATAGCTAATTCAAAGTTACCGCCATGTGTTTTCTTCAGGATATATTTTAATTTACAAATCTATATTAAACTTATCTAAATGAAGCTAAAGCTGAGCGTGGCGGCACTCACCTGTGAGACTGAGATCATTCTAGCTTACATGACAAGATACTGTGTAAAGAAAAACTGAGAGGGCTGGAGAGATGGTTCAGCAGTTAAGAGCACTGACTACTCTACTAAAGGTCCTGAGTTCAATTCCCAGCAACCACATGGTGGCTCATAACCATCTGTAATGGGCTCAATGCCCTCTTTTGCTGTGTCTGAAGAGAGCAGCAGTGTACTCATACATAAAATAAATAAATACATCTTTAAAAAAAACAGAAAGAGAGAGAGAGAGAGAGAGAGAGAGAGAGAGAGAGAGAGAGAGAGAGAGACTTAAAAAAAAATGAGAACCTATCTGAAGCACTTCTGTACGGGGAGCCCTAAGAAAGTCAGATAGAAGAGTAGAAAAGAGAGACAGAAGCATGACACACATGAAGGAATAGTCCCACCATAGCATAGGGACCATTGTGCATGTTTCAAAATGTGGAAGGGTGCATGAAGAAAGGAGGATAATGGTTAAGAATGTCTCTGAGTTAAAAATTAAAAACTGTAAAAAATGTTTGAATTGAGGAAGCAAGTCCAGTCTTGACCAGGGACATTGATTTACAAGACAAATAGACACAATGAAGCAAAACTGCAGAACAATCAAAGACAGAGAACAAAAAATCTTAAAAGGGAAAAGAGAGAAGATAAAATAAACATCAATGGATTTTAAAGTGACAACTGACTAGGCATGGTGGCGAATGCCTAATCCCAGTACTTGAAGGCAGAGGAGGTAGGTGGATCTCTTTGAGTTTGAGGCCAGCTTGGTCTATGTAGTCAACATGCCATAGTAAGTTCCAAGCCAGCTGGAGCTACAAAGTGAGATCCTATCTCAAAACACAAAAGTAAGGAGCTGGGAAGATGGCTCAGTGGTTACAGCACTTGTTGCTCTTCCGGGGAGAACTCATGTTCAGTTCCCAGAACCCACAAAGTGGCTTACAGCTGTCTACTAACTCCAGTTGCAGAACATCTGATACCTGCTTCAGTCCTTGTGGGTACTGTATGCATGTACCCACAAGGAAGATCAAGAGTTCAAAGACATCCTCAGTTACACAGAATTGGAAACCAGCTTGGACTACAAAATAAAAAACAACATCCATCCAAGAAGATAGCTTCACAAAGTTCAAACCCCACTGACACACAGACAATATTAGTAACTTAGTAAAAAAGCAACAGGCAATGTAAACCAATATATTACTAATTTAGAATATGGAAAATGTAATCTTTGCACAGAGGGAACTATAGGCCCAGAAAACTTCGCTGGATATTATATCAGATATATAAGGTAGAAAGACTATATATTATTTGCATGTTTCTCTCTCTCTCTCTCTCTCTCTCTCTCTCTCTCTCTCTCTCTCCTCTCTCTCTCTCTGTATTTTGCCTGCCAGTATGTGTGTAAACCACATGCATACATTTACCCACAAGGGCCGAAAGGGGTATCAGATGCTCTGCAATTGGAGTTTGTAGACAGTTGTAAATCACTTTGTGGGTTCTGGGAACTGAACATGGGTCCTCCCTGTAAGAGCAACAAGTGTAACCACTATAACACTGTGTGTGTGTGTGTGTGTGTGTGTGTGTGTGCCTCCTCAGTACTGTGATTACAGGTGCATGACATCACACTTGTTGGTAGTCAGTGCTCTGCAAAAAGTGGACATATCCATTTAATCCAAATTTAAACCTCAAGCATACACTGAGTAGCCCTTCCAGTGTGTATAGAATTTGAAACAGTATCCGTTTGGTAGTACTGCCGTTTGCAATACTTGTGTGGTTTTTTTTTTTTTTTTAAAGTATGCCAAACATGGAGAGGGGTCTAAAATGAGTTGTTAGTCACTCATACCAATTCCCTCTCCAGTCTTACTGTTAGAATTTCAGATGCTCTCCAAATGAAGAATGTTTCTGGCCTGTGTTTCATCTTTCTCCATCAGCCTTTTCTGCTTCTAGGGCTGTCATGTGACCCAACATGGAGAATGAGGACTTATAGTCACTTTGCTACTTTGTATTTCTCTGTGAACCTTTGCTTTATAGATAAAAGAAATAACTTAGCTGGCACTGGGACTCATCCCTCCTTTCTGCCCTAAATACAGGTAGACCTGAGTTCATTGTAGCACAGTGGCAGTCATCTTGTAAGCACATGGAAATTTAGTTCCCAGGACCCTCAGAGGTGGCTCACAACCACTTCTAGCTGCAGCCCCAGAGGGTCTAACATCCTCTTCTGGCGTCTGAGGGCACAAGCATGTGCATATGCATACACTTACATACTCCAATAGAAATGTTTTCTTTATGCAATTCTTAAATGCAAATTGTGATGGTTTGTATATGCTTGGCCCAGGAAGTGGCACTATTAGGAGGTGTGGCCTTGTTGGAGTAGGTGTGTCACTGTGGGCGTGGCCTTAGGACCCTCACCCTAGTTGCCTGGAAGTCAGTATTCTAGTGGCCTTCAGATGAAGATGTAGCATTCTCAGCTCCTCCAGCATCATGCCTGCCTGGATGCCGCCATGCTCCCACCTTGATGATAATGGGCTGAAGCTCTGAACCTGAATGTACTGAAGCCCCAAGTAAATGTTGTCCTTATACGATCTGTCTTGCTCATGGTGTCTGTTCACAGAAATAAAACCTTAAGACACAAATGTTTTCTCCTATCTCCTTATGTAATTCTTAAAACAAAAATTCTTGAGCTACTTACTGATGGACACTTCCACAGGAATTGTATAATCTCGGGGTAGGAGTTGCAATTGCTCTTAATGCTAGTTATAAATAACCAAATGCTAGAGATGGCAAACCTTGACGTAGCAGAAAGTACTTTTGGTTCATGGATGTGCACATTTTGTCCTTGGCTCCTCTCGGAGTAAGAAGAGCTCATGAGATGAGACTAGATGTGATAAGACAGAGGGGAAGGGAAAGGTCCTGGCAGAAATATGGCCAGAGGAAGTCATAAATGTAATAAAAAGGCTTTCTTGACTGTAGAAACAAATTCCTGCCTTCCCATCCAGACGGGCAGCTCTCTGGGTGGGCAGATTCTGTGAATCAGTCAGAACCAGGATATATATCCAGAAATCCCAAATAAAATACATACCTTTGTGGGTTAGAAATGCCTCATCTGGTCTGAACTGTTTCTTTCTCCTGTTTATTAATGTAGGACATTCAAGGATTCCCGATTTACTCTCTTGTAGCAATAGTTCACTTGCCGTTAATTTGAGATAATACTTCAGAAATACAGATTGCATTTGTTGAGAATTTAAAGTCTGATTTAAAAAAACATCTCTTTAAAAATGTTAGAAGTGGAGGCTGGAGAGTTGGTTTATTGGTTAAGAGCGCTGTCATTCTTGGAAGTTCCTGAGCTTCATGTAATGGATCACCGTCATCTGTAACTCCAGTTCCAGGAGATCTGATACTCTCTATTACCACTGAAGGCACCAGGCCTGATTGTGGTACACATGCATATGTGCAGGCAAAACACTTATATACATAAAATAATAATAAAGTCTAAACAAAAGGAAGTGTGTGTGTTGTGAGCGAGAGAGAAGTGAGATGTACTGGAGGTAAGGGTGTTTGCCTCTAAGCTGGATGACTTGGGTCTATCTCTGTAACCCATGTGGTGGATAGAGAACCAAGTTCTGAAAGCTGTCTTCTGATCTCAACATGGTCTTGAACATGCAGACGCACAAAATAATAAACATAAACAAAATTTTAAAATCATTTTTAAAAAATTAAAAGTTGTATCTGTAACAGTCTATGCCTGCCCTCACTCTGAAAATGGACATAGAGACTTATATTGGTTATAAGCTTTGGGCAGATAGATTCTCAGTTATTCTAACCTGATAATACTGGCCTGGTCTACATCCCACCACGTGGCCCATTACCTGTCCACCAAAGTCTAGTCCTGGCACCTGCTTCTTCATGCAGTCTGGCTGGCTCTCTGGGCTCTGTTCCCACCTGAACCCCTCTCTTTCAGCCTGGAAGTCCCACCTTAACTCTCCAGCATAGCTATTGATCATTCAGCTCTTTATTCGACCAATTGGGAGGTGATGAAGAACAATGTTTATAAAACAGGCAGAATATGCTTGAGAATAATGACAATACCAAAGTCCGGCCTGTAATCAGATCTCTGCAGGCACAGAAATCAGCATTTGAATAATACAAGGATATTATTTACACAATGCACAAAAACATCACTCCAACAAGACGTAGTTCATTTAACAGGACATACTAAATATATTTGTGAAGATTTCCTCCATATGTTAGTGTCGAAAGTCATAGTAGTTACCCTCGAGGTGTTTTGCATCTCTTATCTATCTATACTCTAAATTTCTATGGAAGGAGATTAGTTCTGGAGGATAGCCTCATGTGATTTTGAAGGCTGAGAAGTCACATGGTCTGACTCCACAAGTTAGAGATTCAGGGAAGCTGGGTTCCAGTTTGAATTAGAAGCCCTAGGAGCCAGTGATGTAAGTCTTGGTCCAGGTTCAAAGATCCAGAAAGAGTAGCACCAATTCCTGAAAGAAATAAAAGGTGATGTCTCCAGCAGAGCAGAGAACAAACTTGCCCTTCTCCCATCTTTCTCTTCTATTCATGGCGTCAGCAGAAATGGTGCTGTCCTACAGTGGTGAAGTTGAATTTTTTTTACTAAGATTACTGAATGAAATACACTTGCTCAGAAATTCTCTCTCTCTCTCTCTCTCTCTCTCTCTCTCTCTCTCTCTCTCTTTCTCTCTCTCTTTCTCAGTGTCTTAGTTAGGGTTTTACTGCTGTGAACATACACCATGACCAAGGCAACTCTCACAAGGACAACATTTAATTGGGGCTGGCTTACAGGTTCAGAGGTTAGTTCATTATCATCAAGGCAAGAGCATGGCAGCATCTAGACAGGCATAGTACAGGCAGAGTTGAGAGTTCTACATCTTCATCTGAAGGCTGCTAGTGGAAGACTGGATTCCAGGCAGCTAGGGTGAGGGTCTTAAGCCCACACCCACAGTGACACACCTACTCCAACAAGGTCACACCTCCTAATAGTGCCACTCCCTGGGCCAAGCATGTACAAACCCTCACAACCAGCTTTCTGGGCATCATTTATTTAGTCCAGTCTACTTAATTAAAATAAACATAGTATCAACCATCATAAGTATGAAGGCATAAATAGAAAGTACTGAGATCAATAAAATGGTGAGGATTGCGATGACGACCAGCAGTGATGCGTAGCCACACTGACTGTTATTTCCGAGTTCTTTATCTGAACAGTGCAGATCTATTGAAATCTCATCCAACCTTGTAAGAAAGGTACCAATACTTCTATGACTTTTTTTAGATGATGAAATTAAGGCACAGAAAAGTTAAGCAATTATCCAAAAATCACACTCCTTGCAGGCATAGCAGTAGGAGCCATGAGCCCAGTATTCATAATTGCTCCAGGAAAAGTTATGGCTCTTGACATTTCCATTAGGATGCAAATTCATTTGCTTTTTTAAAGAAGATAGCCCAGGGTTGGAGAGATGAGCACTGGCTGCTCTTCCAAAGGACCTGGGTTCAATTCCCAACACCCAGGCAGATCACATCTGTCTGTAGCTGTAGTTCTGGGGAATCCTGACACCCTTATATAGATACACATGCAGGCAAAAATGCCTTTGAAATAAAATGAACAAAACAAAATAAGACGGTAGCCCAAGCTGCATAGTACCTACACCTTTTCGGGCTCCATCTCTTAGTTTAGGGAGATTCTGGTACCAGGCAGAACTCAAGGTATGGGAAGCTTTAACCAAATGTTCCCTGAGCGATCTACATGCACTTGAAATCTACAGCAAGGGCAGCTGGCTAAAGTCATGTGTAACAGTGTATTTCCAAGCATTCCTAATGGCTAGTTAAGTTTAGAGGGACAGAGTTTAGCCCAATTATTCTCTGTGAAACACTTGGTGTAAGTCTGCTTTGGAAGGATGGGTGTAGTCAAAGATTATCCTCATGCCTCCTATACAGCGGACCGTTTACCCAGCTCACGCAAAATAGTTGTTTGTGTAAACTGTCTTCCTTACTAGACTTAAAAGATTTCCAGAGCGGAGGGACTCAGCCTATGGAATCTTAACTCCGTCATAGGTCTTTGACAGTTATTTACTTTGAATTGTCTATTTTGGATTGAATTCTTGTAAAACCTCACACATACTATAAATCCCACATTTCTTTATAAAAATTCAATCAGATCAAAGACGCTGAACATAGACCCCGGAGAACCCATACCACGCCTCCACCTTTAGTTTGTGAAGTTGGGCATTGCCAATACACGGGGTGGGGGTCCCCTATTCAACTAGATTCTTTCACAGGGTTATACTCTTCTGAAACTTAAATCACACGTTTAATGATTGACTGGAGTCATTCATTCATTCTTCAAACGTGCTGAAAGTGTCAGATTTAACGCAGGCGAGGCAGGTCTTTAAACTGTCGGAGTGAGGGAGGTCAAGACAAAAGTGACAAAAGCCACCTCTCACGGCGTCCAGCTTGTCTTTGCGGCAAGCACCCCAACCACAGCGCGGCCCTCCAGGAGCGCGCGCGCGGTTTCTGCGCGTGGCCGGTTTGGGCCGAAACTACGCGTCCCGGCAGTCCGCGGGGCGGGTGGGCGGAGCCGGGCCGGGGGCGGGGGCCGAGAGGGGGCATTGTGTCGGCCAGCCGTTCGCGATCGTCCGCTCGCGGTGGGGCCGGGGCTGAGGTGTCAGCGCCGCTGCGGCCCGGGCGAGAGGCGGACGGGCAGGAACGCGCAAGCGGCCGCGGGCGCCGGCGGGGGCGGCGGGAGCACCATGCGGATCGGCGCCCAGCGCCCTGCAGACCCCTCGCGAGGCAGAGAGGCCGGGGCGGCGCCGGGGAGGCGGGGAGCATGAGGGCGACCAGGGACCGGCTGGGTTCGGAGCTCTGCTAGGGAGCGGCGTGCGCTGTGCACTAGCCAGGACGCGGCTGAGGGCGGGAGGCGAGCGCCCGGGGCTGTGGGCATTTTGGACGCGGACGCAAGGGGCCCGGAGCCAGCCGCGGCTCCGGCACGCAGCCGACATGGGCAACGCGGGGAGCATGGACTCGCAGCAGACCGATTTCAGGGCGCACAACGTGCCATTGAAGCTGCCGATGCCCGAGCCAGGTGAACTGGAGGAGCGCTTTGCCATCGTGCTGGTGAGTACGCTGTGGCCGGGCGCGGGGCCCCCGTGGGGCAGGCGGCGCAGATGAACCCGGCTCCTCGGGTCCCGAGGGCGAGGCTCACACCTTCCCCATTGTGGGCTCCCTGCCTGGCTTCTCTCGGTTTCTCTCCTTGCGCTCTCTAGGGGTCCTGGGATGGGGAGAGCAGCTCGGGCCGGGCTACCCCGCCGGCCACGAACCCATTGTCTGGCGGGAGCGGCACCTCGCAGCGCGTGTGCCGGGAGGTGCAGCGTGGGTGTGAAGGGAAGGTGGCTGGCCGGGGAGGAGTGAGGGACGGGCCGCTAAAGCGTTTTGTTTAAAGAATGAAAAGCAACCAGCCGACCCCGACCCTCTGCGTAGCATCCCCTGGATGCCCAGCTCTGGGCCTGCGGGGTCTGCTACAGACGCGCGCAGGTGGCTGGCCGCCGGCGCCGCGCCCGCACTCGGTCAGCGGAACTTGGAGGGTGGACCTCGCGGCTGGACAGATGGACAGCTCCCCAGAAAGAGAAAGAGGAGGCCGGCAGCTGAGTGGCGCCGGGGTCCCTCCGCGAGGAGGAGGCATCTGAAACCCAGACGGGGGGGTGGGAGGGAGAAGCGCCCCGGGCGGGGGAGAACCTCAGTGTGTTCCTTTTGGTCTTAAATCTTAAACCACAAAAATGTGCAGTTTGGCTGGAGCGTGTTAAGAGCCGTCCTGAGTTCACCGGCGACCCCAGTTCCTTCAGCTGAGTCCATGGCTCCCTCCCCGCATTCCGCATCTCTCAGCCTTCCCGTTCCAGCTTCTCAATCAAAGACTGGAATCCACTCTCTCTCCATTTCCTTTTGGGACTAAGTTTCTGGGCCCTTCCCAACCGGAGTCTGCCTTGCTGTGAGCTCAAAAAGGGTGTGACGCCCTTTCCCTTGCCCCAGAGAGTGTCCCAAGTGCAGTTGGTTCTTGGATTCTCAAGTTTTAAGATCCCACCTTCTCTTAAGGGGATGTTGGGAAGGAAATGAGGGTAGGGGGTAGGGTGGGCGGACGCCTGGCTCCTAGACTTAACACTCTGTTTCCCTTTTTCTAAACCCATACAAGACAAGGCAGCCAGAGCCCGAGGAACTTGTGATGGAGCTGCCAACTCCTGTGTCTACCTGAGAGAATTTTGGCATGTAACTTAAGAACTTTGGGAGAGGTCACAAGCCCTGGATCAAAAGTTGGTTTTCTGCGATTTGAACGTTGAGTGGGACATTGAAGCTGCCTTTCTTCATCTCCTGAAAGGGGGGTTGGTTGCTTTGGTACTGAGAACTGTCTGGATGGCAGGTCGGCTCTGTGTGATCAGGGAGCACAGAGGCTGCAGCTCTTTGCAGCCCTTTTAGGCCCCCTGGAAATGCTGTGAACATGGGGGGAAAAGATGTGGCTGCCTGTTTTGCTTTGCATCGCCTGTGATCTCCCACAGCTGCTCCCACGTTATGCAAGATGGGACGCTGTGAAATGAAACAGCTTAAGCTTAATTACTTCTCAAGGCAGTCTGGTGCACACTTGACCCGTCTTTCCAGAGACAAACGGTGTTTCTTGGGGAAAAAAAAAAAAACAAAACTGTTCCTGACAGACATGGCTGCAACTTTCTGCCTCTGGGTTTTCTGTTTTTCCCTTCATAGTGTAATGTTTCTGTTGGCCTGTCTGTCTGTCTGTCTCTCTGTCTGTCTCTCTCTCTCTCTCTCTCTCTCTCTCTCTCTCTTCACACACACACACACACAGAGAGAGAGAGAGAGAGAGAGAGAGGAGGAGAGAGAGAGAGAGAACAAACGAACACTTGGGCAGCCAGTGACACAGGGAGATTGTAGCAGCCATGCTAATAACAATAATACAATTAAGTTCTACGCAACTGGGAGAGCATTTTTTTGCATGAGCTTTTGGTTACTCTGCTTATTAATAACACATGGTATGAATTAATCTTTAGGAAAATAATGCCCCTTCGTTAACGTGGAGGATTTGTGCTCCCATTGAATCTAGCAGGTCACACAGTGAGTCTGTAGGCTTTTATGATTGTAAATCCCAGGCTCTGGGGTGTCCGGTGTTTGTTGTGGCTACTTTCCCTCCGCTGGAGTGTCACACAGTTAGCTGGATGCAATTGTTTTGCAAGCTGTTTAAGAGTATACTGAGTTTCTCAAACAGAAAACAAAACCACACCATATGCCGACCTCTTTTGAGTAGTTACAAGGCTTTTGGCATCTTCATGTTAGGGATTCACTGTTGCTGTTTACATTCTCATCGCTTGCTTGCTATCGCCTAAAACAAATTTAAAGAAAACCCTCCCAGCTAGTTAGTCACCCTGCTGGTTCCTCCTGTGCTTTCTCCCTTAGGCTGTTTACCCGGTGTTTTCTACTTTGGTTTTCTTTCATTTTCACAAGTTGCTGGAGGCATCAGGAATATGTAATTTTGGAGATTAAGCTTGAAGGACAAGATTTAGGAGGGAGATTTTGTTAGTAGTCTTCTTATACACACAGACACACAGATGCACACACACACATGTGCACCCCATGTATGCGTGCGTGAGTGTATATGTGTGGGAGTGTGGTGTGTGTATGATTTTTTTTCCCATCCTTGAGCAATGAGAATCAGGTTGGTGTTATTGTTGTTAGGTCCCTTTCCACCTCTGTCTTGCTCTGTACCCAGACTGGCCTCAAACTTGCTACCTTAGCCTCCTGAATGCTGAACTTGTAGACATGTGTGCCACCACACCAGATCTTGTTTGTTTTCTTATATAGTAAAGACCACAAGGGATTTTAGGAGGAAAACTAGATTTATACTGTGCAGAAAAGTGTACAAGCGCCTCATTGTAAGTATGACTTACATAAATAATTAACGAGCTGTTTCAGGCTAGGAAAACAATTCCTCCCAACCTCCAGCTCTAGAATATTTAAAACCTTTGGTGGAGTAAATAAAAATTAAAGTGACAGGAGTCCATCTTATTTCACAGAGACTATAAATCTATCCAGTTACCCGAGCAGCTTAGATGGGATAAGTCATATACATCTAAGAAACTATTGTATGTGAATGGGAAGAAGAGAGGAGAGGGCACAAACCAAGCACTGAATTAAGATCAGAAGAGGCAAATTTTAAAACTTCCCATAAATAACTAATATTGAAGTTTGGATCCAAATTTTAAGAATTTAATTCTTGTAAGGAAAGTGTCTCCCTCTCGGTGCTTTTATTTAGGATTGCTGTAACAGTAGTTGCAAACTTATGTTTAAAGAAAAGGACTGACTCAATGTTTATTTGAACTGTTGTATCTCTGTACCTACCTTTCTGGTGGATATTAGTTGGAATGTATCTTCATGCGTGTGGCTACAAAGAATCCAACCCCTTTGAGGTTTCTGTTAGACTCTTTAGTGCAAGTGTCTTAAGAGTTATCTACTTCAGCTTTTGATATATACATATCTATTTATAGGTAACTTTATATTGTCTTACTTGGTCCCACACATTTATGATTTTATGTCCATGTGGCTTTCTGGTGCATTATTATTCAGCATTGTCTAATCCTTGGGATCACACACAAGCAAATCTTTATCCTTCATATTCAAATATGGCACTGTGAAAGCAGTTTTTAGTGGGTTTTTGTGTGCGGTGGTGGTCTTCGATCCAAGAATGCCACTTTTCCATTAGGCACCCCATAATATTATTTGCTTTCAACTGTCAGTCTCTGTTTACAAATGTAGAATATAAGTCATCTGGCAGCCTTGTTGAGGTGCTTGTCGCTGTTTTAAGGATTCTTTGAACTTCAGGGAAAAGGATGATTTGAGTCCTTTGACATAGATGTCTGAATTTCTCTAGTATCACACAGCTCTGTGAGCAGATATAACAAGAAAGAGGATGCAGTAATGGTTTAGGGGAATCTCAGGTTGAAACTTTAGTTTCAGATTCATTTGAGTCAGTTTCCTTTCCTCTCCTTTTTTTTTTTTTTTTCCTCCTGAGAGTGGATTTAGTCACTTAGCTCAGGAAGGAAGGAGTTGGGAGCACTTTTGAGTGCCTACTGTACCCAAATATTGCTCATGCTGATATGCTTTCTGTGCCCTGCAGTCTGACCATCAACAGTGCTAGAGCTGTGTAAATACTGATCGCCTGAATTGCTGGAGGTTGTGGTTATTAAATCGCCAAGGATTTCTTGATCAGCAAGTTGGGGGAAAAGGGCCTGGGAATAGCAGTATACACAAAGACAAAAGCAAGAACAAATCCTAGAACCTGCTAAGTGCTGGGTTCAGCCTGTAGACGTTGGCAGTAAGTCTTCGGCAGTGACCATGGTGAGGTGTGTTTGAGGCTGCTCTTTAGGTGCCGGGCATCTGTTCCCCTTTTGTATGTCCAGGCATTGAGAAAAAAACCTTAATTGGGCCAACAGTGTATTCCTCAGGTTTCTTCCATTGTGCTTGGAAAACATAGGTTTTAGCAAAACAGAGGGAAGAGCCAACTGTCACTTGAATGCATGCACTTCTGCGAAGGGGACAGACAAGGTCAAGTTGCTATAGTTGGTTTCCCACTTTAAGGGAAGTACCTGGGTGAGGTCTGTAGCGCAGATGGGTGGGTGTGGGTCAGAGGGTAGTGTGGCCATCTCTCACTCCTTGTTTTCTCACATCCTTTCCCCTGTTGTGAGGGAAAGAGTGTGGAAGTGGGCAGAGTGTTGTCAGTTTGAAACGTTACAGTTTCACCCTGGGCAGCAACTCCCTGGAACGGACATGGTTCCTACCATCGTTATGAGCATGTATGCCTTTTCCGTAATGAATGTGTGAGATAACAGTTGACCAAAGGATATTCTGAGTGGAAATATTTGGAGCTTGTGACAGACTTTCAGCGATGCAAATTGTGTGGGTGCCCTTAAGTCCTCAAGGGAGAAGAATTTGTTTTGTGGTGACCTTATTATCTAGCAAAAAGCATTGTCCGAGGAAGCAAGAGTACTACTTTCTAGAGTTATTCCTTACCAGCTTGGGCATAGTCCCTGGTTCTCTTCATTCGTGGATGGGTACAGCACTTTTAAGGAGTGGAACACAGCGTATTATGATCCTTTGTCCCATTTGACGTTGGGGTTGAACTCTTGTAGTAGATAGAACATTGTGTAGTTCAACAGTATGGTGGGAGAGACCTGTGATCCTATTACCTGGGGGCTGAGGGAAGAGGAGTGCAATTTGGAGACAGCCTGAACTATACAGTTGAGACCCTTTGTCCATGACAAAGAGCAAAACAAACAACAAAACCACCACATGATCTGAAGGGTAAATTTTCTCTGGATCAGTGTGACCAAAATTCAGGTGATAATATGGGGAAATGTTCCAAGGTTTAACGTTGTCAAAAAAAATTGAGCATGACTTCCTTATTGAAATTGTGTAGACAGTGTCATGTGAAAGATGCTCTGACACGAAGGCCCTTCCCACCCCAAGTTACAGCAAGTGGTTTCACATTCAAGCAGTTGTCTTGGAAGATGCTCTTCTTGTGGTAGATGTCACCCACAGATTGTACACACAGAACTGTAACCCCAAGAGTTGGGGAAGAGCTTCTTGAAGGTCCTTCTTGGGCTCTAAGAAGGAAATATGATCCATGTTTCCTGTGGAAATTCATTGCTCTATAAGAACTGTTGCCTGAAGGACTAAGACAGGATGTTAGGAAGAAAGAAGCACAAGCCTAGGAATTTAGTTTGGCTGGTAGAGTTCTTGCTTAGCATGCATGAAGTCCTGGGTTTGATGCCCAGCACTGCCTAAGGGCACGGTTGTCCGTGCTTGCAATATCAGCACTGGGGATGAAGATGCAGGAGGACCAGAGGGTCAGGGTCGTCCTTGGCTATGTATTAAGTTAGAGGGCAGCCTGGGAATATGAGACCCTGTCTTGTAAACAAAACATCCCCTCACCTTACCCTCAAAAACAACCCAAACAAAACCAAAACCTGAGCACGGATTATATAGATATTTGTCTCCTTTGTGGAAGACACTGGTACCTGGAATTCTTTTAGGAACAAAGTAGGAAGTTGTAAAAGAGCACACTGGACGACTTTAAGAGGGAAGATGAGGTCAAGGTCTTGATGTTTGGCAGAGGACCTCTTTTAGAGTGGCTTTGATGCAGTCCCATCCTCTGGGCAGCAGGAGCTGTGTCCCTAGGCCTTGGACTCATGATTTCTAGAGGGTCTTCACCATCATCTTGGTTTTCACCTACTTGAACAGTAGAGGTGGAGAGAGCTCATGCCTTGGAGAATTCTGCTCATATTGTAGGGAGATCTTCCGGTCCCCTACACAGTCACCCTATGCACCTGGACCAGAACAAAACACCAAGCACCACCCTATTTTCCAGGGATGAGCTGGCAGCTGAGGTACTTCTTGTGGATTGATTCACTTAAGAAAGTTGTTTTGGAGTCAGGAATGCTGGGAATCCTTATGTATGGAAGGATGTATGTATGTATTATGTCTGTATAGGGCAATAACATGTTTTTGATGCTTATAGATTGAGTGTATTTTCTTTTTACACTCACAGAAAAAATAAAAGCAGTGTGCAGTTATTAGTGTTCCCAGGTAGACCCTTAAGGAACATGAGTTTTGTTTTTCTAGAACAAACTTAGTTTCCATTGGTCACATCACAGGTCTTCCTGTGTGGTCTGTCACTGCCTTAGTAATGACTTAGCTGTGTTGGATTTCTGAGTTCCTGTATCCATTGTCACTGAAGCATAAAGCCTGGGTATATAGATTTTGTATTCTCTGGTGCAATGCAGTCAGTTCAAGACAATCCTGCATGAGGCTTTGTCCATGCAATGGCAGGGGTGGGGGGTGGGGAGTGGGCTTGGGTGGGTGGGCCAATGTGCCCATGTCCTGGTTATCATAAAAACTTATTGACTCACATTTTGGCCATGTATGTGTTTTGAGGTCTCTAAGGTGTGAGTGACATCTGAAAGCAGTGGCTTTCAGTGGTCTCAGGTCTACATTGCATGTTTGCTCAGGAATTTCAAGAACTTTTCCTTATTTTTCTTTCGTTTTCCCCTAGAAGTTTCATGGAAATCTTATATAAGGTTAAAGGGGACTTGATTAGTTGAAGTACTAGTTTGGAAACCTGACGATGTGTTGATGCCTCTCTGGGGGCCTCACAGGTATTTATTTGTGTTGGGGGCTGGAGAGATGGCTCAGCAGTTAAGAACATGTTCTCTTGCAGAGGACCACAGGTCATTTTATGACTGTTGGTAACTCTAACTCCAGGGGACCAACACCTTGACTCTAGACACCTGCACTCACACATGGGTAAACATATATATGTTAATATAAGTAAAAAAACCCTACTTATGTCTATTATGTATAATTAATATATGAAAATAAACATAATTTAAAAGTACTGATGCGTGACTCTCACTTATATTCGTTCTGGTGAATTTTTGTGTGAGTTGACATCATAATTTTCAAGAGTCCTGTGGGATCTGACAGCATCACTCCGCTCAAGGAGTGTTTCATTTCATTCTTCTGACTGAATTGAGTGTTTTAGGAAAGCTTCAGGCAATGTTAAGGGATAAAACCAAACCAAACAATACAACTCTAACGATAGATATTTGATTCAACCCAAAGTTGGAAGGTGC
Source organism: Mastomys natalensis (assembly GCA_021653895.1). Lineage (NCBI taxonomy): Eukaryota > Metazoa > Chordata > Mammalia > Rodentia > Muridae > Mastomys > Mastomys natalensis. Next base: position 259,266 of record JAJTUV010001872.1, on the reverse strand, counting down.
AAAAACCAGATCAGAATAAAAACCTGTTGAATGGTGGAATTATTAACTTCAGAAAGGGCTGGGAGATGACCAGAATGGACACTTGCAGAGAAGGTTCTCCACCCGATGGTGTACAATGCAGCAGTGACTTTGAGTGACTTCCAGTGTGGAGGAGGTATCCATTTGCTGCAGCCTTGCTTGAGCCTCTATTCTCAAGCATAATTGTTGTTGGTTCAATGCAGGCCATTTGCTTTGATCTCTGGCTTTACCACTTACAAAGACTTGATGAGCTTGGCTTCCTGGAGTGAAATTCAAATACACTTGTGAAATGTAAACAACATTCATTTATTAAGAATCCTATAATCAAGGCAAATTGGCATGCTTATATAAGCAATTAGCTTTGAGAATAGAAAGATAAATAGGATGCTAGGTCAAGAATGAGCTGATTGTTCTCAGTGTCAGAGTCTAGTTATCCCTTTATGAGTTGTAGTATAAGCAAATAGACATTCCTCTTATTCATAATTGTTCACATTTGTGGTTTTAGTTTGGAGGGCAGCATATGCGCTGTTTCTGAAGTTGGGAGGACAGAAGTAATTATTGCCTGGTTTCCTCTAAAAATATAATTCTTCCAAGGAAATGTATATGGGTGATTTTCTTTGACCAGATAAAACATTCCAGTAATTGAGAACAAAGTAAAAGAAGGTCTGGATTTGGATGGGACTATTAAAGAATCATAATTTTGTTGTTTGGGAAAGTAGACAAGATGACTTTGACAATAGCGGAACAATGGGAAACAATTTCCCTCCCTTTCCCCCCCTCACCCACAGTCCTTTCCTCTCTGGAGATTCTGTAGTTCAGGCTACCCTCAAACTGACTATATAGACAATAATAAACTTCAGAGTGTTGGGATTTACATCACTCAACCAAATGGAACCACACTGCAGCCCTTATTTACTTTCCTTAGGCCCTATTGCTTCCTTTTCCTGTAGAAGGAAGTATTGTAGCCAACAGTAGAGGTTGGATATTAGATGATCCTGTTTGCATTATGGAAGCACTCAATCCGTCCAGTGAGGCCAACACTACCAAGCATCTTGTGTATGAACTCTAGGAAACCAAAAGAGAGAGCATCCCTCAGGTGAGCAGCTTTATGAGTTAGGTGCCTTTGTGGCTCTTTCAGCTTCAGGTATGGTCAACATTGCTGATGTCTTGAGGGAACTTTCTCCTTTTGGTCACACTGTCCTGATTAATAGGTATTTGTTATTTCCATGGACTTCTTTCCTTTCTGGTCAACTTAGGAAGCAGTGCAGCACTGATGTGTTGGGATCGAGGTGCCAGGTGCCATGAACTTGTCTGCTGCCCACTAATCAGACCTTCCAGGTATAAACTTCAAGCACTCATCACTGTGTGGCCTTCTGGTTGCACTACCTAGCAGAGTCAGCAGGAATACCAGGAGAATTTCTCAGTGGTGCCTCTCTCAGGGAAGTGAAGATCAGCAAAGACTTGAGACCTGCAAGCATTGCACAGCTAGCTGTACCAGCAAGCCAATCTCAGCCTCAGTCACTATCCGTTGAGTCCTATTTATACCCTCCAAACATCACGTGTCTTCCATAGGTCTTGCCTCAGCACGTGCATCTGTCGCGGCTGACATCACTCTGCCAATCAGCCCGAGTCTGCAGAAGCAGCAAAAACTCAGCACACCACCAGAAGTTTTTTTGGTGCATTTCTGTCTATGGAGTCCTGACAAATGCAGCTCATCTATTCAGTGTAAGGCGGATGAGTACATGCATGTTGTTAGCAAAGAATCCTTCATCATGTGTCCTCCCACATGCTTGCTTTAGCAGAATATCCATTCATCTGAGTCTGCTTCACTTAACTGTCCCTTCAGGAGTCTTTCATTTGTGTCCACTTCAGCTAAATGTTCCTTCACGTGTTTGCCCCAGCAAAACACCATCCAACTGACTTTCCAAAGAACCCTCAGGTTTCCACTTCAGGAGTGCAGCGCCCATTCTCTGCTGCTGTGTTTGTGGTTAAAGGTCGGGCTCTGCTTTCCAACCTGTGTTCTGCCCAGACCTTTCATCCAAGTGGCCACAGTTCGGTCAGACCTGCCTTCTCTTCACATTGCTTACAAGACCTTCCCTTGCAGCTTGCTTCGTCTCTGTTCGCTTTTCCTTATAACTTTTCTCAGTGGTTGCTTCTCCTATGTAGAAAACATTCCTGTCTTCTCTGCTTACGACATTTCACCTAGCCTTCAAAGTTCCACCGAAACCCGATTCTCCCTGTGTGTTCTTCCAGGCTCCTATCAGCTTGGAGAAGGTGGGAAAACAATTCACTTTGCTTTGATCTCTTTATTTTATGAATCAGCTCTTACTCACAAGGCTCTGGTTAAATAGCACCCTTGTGAGGTGTGGCTGTTCAATCAGGGGCTGCCTGTCGATGCGGCTTTGTAGTTGCTTTTCATAGTTTCTACCGTCTGTTTACATCTTTGTTTTATCTGCTTTTTCACACTTGGGGCTCTTGGAAGGGAGGGTCCAGGCAGCTGCTTCTGTAGCACAGGACCTGGTCTGAGAGGGTCCCAGTACAGACCCTCTGACTGCAAAACTCATTTGGCAGTAAGTCCACTGAGAATCGTAGTAGTGCCTGAGAGACTATTGAGCAGGCCACATGGAGCTGGCGGTTAATTGCATGCTCTTGACTTTGGGTTGAAGTGATACTGTCAGATTCTTATTCACCTTGGCATCCCCCGTGACATTCTATTGAGTTAGTGCCCAAGAATACCTCATGCTCAGAGATAACAAGCTGGCTCAAGCTCTCCTTGACCTAAGAACTAGGAGTAGACAAGGGCGGCATCGGATGTGACAGGAGACAACCAGTGGTTTGTCACAGTCTTGGTTTGTGGTATGTGGTAGTCAGGTGAGTAGCAAAGGCTGCTCTAAGAAGAGGATGTCCTGTGTGGGGTGTTATTTTCTTTTGTTTGTTTGTTGTTTGAGTTTGAAGGGAAGCACCTTAGATGAACAGCATCTGTAGATGGAATATTCTTAGACTGTTGCCTGTGGCTGGTGGTAGGTGTTTTAAAGAAACAAGGCAAGTGTGGCATGGGAATATGAGGCTTGAAGTTATATACGGAATCCATTCTGTTGTTGTGTTAAAACTACAGGAAACATTCCACCGTGAAGAAAGGAGATGCTTACATTCCCCATTCCTGGTCTTTCTCACTTCCTGAGCATCATGGCACGTACCTTTGACAGTCCTTCCAGGGGGGCGCTGTCTTCCTTTCACTAATGGGAAGGTGGGATTGCGAGTGATAGTGGCTGCTACAAAGGAATGGAGGCAGGATTTGAACTCAGGCTGGTCGGATAAGGGAACCTGTTTCTTCTATTGTCTGGTACAGCATTTTTTTTTTTCCTGTATTAACTGTAAGGTGTCATTAAATGTATGCTTGCTCATTCTCTGTTCTGTGCAATAGCTGCTTTATATAGTTACAAGGTCTGTCTTCTATACAACCTGACCCAGAGATCTTCATCATTAGTATAGTTGCAGATGGACTAAGTCTGAGGGTTAGATAGAAAACTGTGCTGGATTTGTTTTTGATTTGTGTTTGATTTCCTTGGAAGGAAGCCAGAAGATGCTTCTGAGAGTCCAGCCCTATCTCAGTCACCCTGAGCTACTATAGTTCTAGACCATGCATTTTTGTTTCTTTTTAGTATGGTTTAAGATAGGTTTATTTATTTAATCAGGCAGTCCAAATAATTTATTGGGTCCTCATTGTGTGCTAGGCGGTCCTGTTGGCACTGGAGGATGCTGAATGAGGCAGACTCCTTCGGTACCATCAGGGAATTCAGATTTTAGTGGGAAGGACAGCTGAGATGCTGGAACAGCGTGAAGTGGCTTGAAGTGGCATCGTCTCTGCAAGAAAGCTTTGTGGGATATGAAGAAGTAGCCCCTGTGGGGTGAGGAAAGAGCCCTCAGGCTGAAGGAGAGGGCTGTGATCTGTTTCTTCCCTCAATGCTCAGGATAGACTTTCACAGGCCTTGAAACTAGTGTAGGAAAAAGTCTGTGGGATGTACTTATCCTACGGTCTCCCTACAGGGCTTCAGACAGTGGAGCCTTGTGATGGAGGCAAAGGGTTCGAGGCTTTGACTGTCCTGGTGCCTGTGTTAAGTCTGTGTGACTTGTAAACTCATGATCATTTCAGGTTTATCAGTGTTCTAGATCAATAGGAGTGGAGTACAGGCTAGTGTGAGTACTGTTAGCCTACGTGAAGGCTGAGGCTTAGAATGGTACAGTTCATCTCTCTGAAGTCACATATGAGTCTGGGCATTCCAGGTAGAAATTATTTTATTGCTGTAATTTCTAGTATCTGGCCCTGATTCTTCCCTGTTGATTTTTAAATGTTTTCATAAAAAAACAAAAAAACCAAACAAAACCCAAACCAAACTAATGCATTTCAAGGAACATATGGAAAATTTAATACAGACTTTTGATTCTGAAGTTAAAAATTGTGTATCGTTACAATTATCCCTAAAATCCTCTAAGTTGACCATTAAAGTGCAGTATGTATATATAATTCCTGGTTGAAATAATTCCAGAATGTAATTTTGTATATGTTAAAGTTGAGCCTTTGAGGTTGGCTAAAGGAGAAGCTGTAAGAGAAAGTCTATGTATGTATGCCAGGGAAGCCCTGATACTCAGCGTAGAGCCTGGGACTCATCTGTGACTGAGGAATATGGGTGGAAAATTTGGACACATTTTTACATAGAAAACTGTGCTCCCAAGGTACTGTGTTGACTTCTAATCACAAAGATTATATGAAATAAAGCACAGCTGTAACAATGCTTAACAGGAAATCAGAGTCCCTGTGATGGTTCAGCATCTTTTCAGCCTCTTGTCTATCTTGTTGTGTGTCCTGAAGCGATGGTTACTATATGTCCTCTATAAATAATTAGATAAAATAAGAACCGGATGAATAGGCCACAGCCCACTGTTCAAATAGTCAGATGCTGGAAAGCTTGCCCTCAGATTGGCCTTTATTCCAGCAACAGTTGTCCTCCAAGGCATTCTTAAGGCTCTCTTTCAGACAACTGTCTCGAAACCTTGTTTTCGTCCCTGGTAAAGTGACTGTGTTGTTTGCTTGTGGGCTGTGTAGCAAGCCTTTTGCTCAGCCTCCAGTGAGAACCCACAGACTTGAACGTTCCTTGTGAGAAAAGCAACTCTTATTGTTTAATATTAGTTGGTCTTATGTTGGGAGTTGTACATTTTTAAAAAGCAAATTCTACAAATAAGGGATTACTAAGATGCAGGGAGGACCTGGAGGGCTGCTTTAGTGGCTGCTCTTCCAGAGGACCTGGATTTGATTCCCAGCACCCACATAATGGCTCACAACCATCACTGATTACTTCTGGGGGAATCTCTTGCTCTCTTCTGGCTTCCATGGGCACCAGGCACAAATAGGGTGCACATGAATACATGCAGGCAGAACATTCATACACAGAAATTTAAAATAAGTAAACTGACAAAGGGATATTAATGACTTAAATATCCTCTCTTCTTTAGGTGGGTAACTGGCCATAGAACAGGCTCGGATGTGGGATTCATATGGAGATGGTGGGATTCATGTGGAGATGCTATGCACACCACCCGTGTACTATACAAAAGGAAATGCTCAGGTTAAAGATTCAGAACATTTTAGGTGTAAGCTAATGAATGTTCACGATTGATTGGTTGAAATCTTCAGTACTTGAGTTTTGTTCTGTATCTGAGTTTCTAAAGCTTTAGGGGTGTGCCCACACCTTGGAAGAACGTGGGTTTTTTTTTTTTAATTGCTCCCAATAGGGACAGCTTTCATGCTGGAGGAGCTTGGGGCAGAGAGTGTGATTGACTAGGAGGGGTCTCACTCCTGCCACAGTGTCACTCTCTTTGCTAGAGAGCTTGTAGTCTACAAAACTTATTTGTAAGAATTCTGGATCGGGTATTAACCTTCCAGGAAGGGCTTTTACCTGATCTTGTAAGACAGGGCTTTTTAGAACTTGCGATGTAGTTCATGTGGCAGAGGGCTTGCCTAGCATGTACACAGAATTGAATTTGATTCTTAACAACCCATAAACCAGGCGTGATGGTATATACCTGTAACTTCAGCCCTCAAGACGTGCAGCTGAAGAGTCAGGGGCATTGGAAGTTCAAGTTGATTGCTAGATTGAGGCTGGCCTAGGATTCATGAGACCCTGGCATCAAAACCCAAAACTAGAAAAAAGAAAAGAAAAAAAAAGTAAAACTCCAAACAAAACAAGATACCAACAATGTGGGGGAAGAAGGTCTAGAATGCCCTGAAGCGAATGGGTGATAGTCTGTGCTTTCGTTCCTGACTCAGGATTACATTTATTCAGCCACTCTGTGCAAATACGTCCAGAGCTGTGGTACATACACACACACACACACACACACACACACACACACACACACACACACACGTGTGTGTGTGTGGTGTATAGCCTCTAATTATATGTTTTATCTTGACACCTTGTATTTTGTTCCATTAGAAAGAGTGCCAGGAATTTCACAGTGTCTGTTCCATTTCAGGGCATCTCCATTATTGGAGCAGTAAAGCTCTGAACTGTGTGCAGCCACCTCACATGCGAAAACATACAAGTCTGAGACTAGAGACTAATTCTGAGGTTTTGTTTGGCTCCAGCTCCTTTTTGAGATGGATGGAGTTTTGAGATGGATGAATGGATGGATTTTTAATTTTTTTCTGAATTCCAGTAGTGCCACCCACCCCCCCAAAAACAAAACAAAACAAAACAACTCGTGTGACTTGTGTCTATATGGTCTTCTGGACGTGCTCTAGGAAGCAAAGAAGGAAAAACCTTAGAGTTGCAGTTTCCTGGTCACTTCATGTCATGTGTTCCTCAGAATGTTCTGTAGTAATCTGTTTGGAATAATATCTGACTTAGCAATCTTGCTGAATCAGGCTGAGCTAGGCTCGAAAAACAAAGGCCATTGACCCAGGTCAAATGAAAGCACCACCAACATCTAGAATGCAGTCTAGAAATTTCTGAAGGTGCACTCCTCATTCCCTTAGGCGAGGAACACGCTCATTTTTTTCCTTATCTGATAAATGTCATTTCTGCCCTAAGGGTTTTTGTTTTGTTTTGTTTTTGAGTTAGTGAGATAAAAGAATGTTTGATACCATCTTCAGAGTACTAGATAACAATTGTTGTGTTTTCAGGCCCTTGAGGGTTTTAAAATATTTAAAATTTTTGAATTTAAATTGAAATTTTTAAAATTGCATGGGCTTAATGTGTGTGTGTGTGTGTGTGTGTGTGTGTGTGTGTGTGTGTGAAGGTATGAACCCATTCTGTCTCACCCCTCGAACACTTATTGAAGCACTTAGTCAGCTTAGAATTACATGAAAGGACATAATGCGCCCCTCCCCAAGACAGTCCAGATGAAAAGGATTATAATATGCTACAAAAATATTAGCCTGCCTGGCCCGGCCTGTGACTCATTCCTCTTGGAGTGCTCATTTTGACAGCTTTTTTGAATCACACATCAGTCGCAATGCTGGTATTTTTGGCGGGGTGCTAGACTTCACCCTAATGCTCAGGAGGGTGGCTGCCAAGACTGAACAAAGAGAATTATAAATGAACCTGCGGCATCACAAACATTTGGGGTTTTTTCCCCTCCTTGAGCAGAAACAGCTTTGGGAGCTAAATGATGATCTTTCCTAAGAATACTCTGCTGAGAATCTCACCTAAGAATACTCTGCTTCAATCCGGTGAGAACCTCCCTTATGGACATCGCCCTGTACTGTATAGCAAAGACCCCAGTGTTAGCATTCCAGAGCCTTCCTTCCTCCCCTCCTCCCCATCTTAGGAGTAATCTTTTCAGTTTTGGGTTGTTCTCCTCTCACAACTGAGATTCTTCGTGGGTCTCTCTGTGCTCCGTGTCACTGCTCTGGAAAGAAATTCCCATCAATCTCAAAGAGAAGCAGATGTGTGGGGTTAGGGTAGGAAGGAAAATCTGCCCCTCTGTCTTTCGCCTTTTCATCTTGTTCTTGCAGGCGTTCTTTTGTTCTGTTTGAACAGATCTTTGTAATGATCATCGTTTCTCACACTGTTATATGTGGACTGTTATTTTATGAAGAAATCTCCCTTTGTGCTCTTTAGTGATTTAAGAGCTGTTCATGTGTGCTCTGAAGCTATGCCTTCACTTTCAAAAAATAATCTACTGGAAAGATTTTAGTTTCATTTTTTTTTTCCATGTAGTCCAGGCTGGCCTCAACTTACCTTGTAGCTGAGGATGTCTTTGAACTTCTGATCCTCTGCCTTGACCTCATGAATGCTAGATCACAAGCATAAGCCACTGTATTTAGCTAATGGGAATATTTTGAATGGTATATCATAGCAGGACAGAGGTGTAAGGTAAAATACCACGCACTAAGAGAAGTGAAATGATACAGACACACACACCCTCCCAAGCCTCATCTCTTCCTCCTTCTCTTTGGAAGTAAACTGTTCAGAGTTGCTGTATGCCATTCCTGTGCACACATGTCAGAAATAACTTAGTTTCTGGATTTATAGATCGCACTATCATATTCCATCTGAGATGTGTTTATGTGATACATGTGGCTAGCCCTGGGTCAGTGATTGTTTGAATCATACTTTTGGAATGACTGGGCTGTACATTATTTAGGGTCCACACTTATTTTTTATTTTTTTAATTTTTTTTTATTTTTATATTGTTCATCACAAATCAGAAAAAATTTTAAGAAAAGCATTCAAACTGAATAAAAGTGAAAAGAAACAAACTAACTTGCAAAATATCTCTCAGTGCGAGCATTACTTACAAGAATTGCTATAGAGCCTATCAAATCATGCAATACTTTTTGAGTTATGTTATAAAAAAATTCAGGAACATCATGTATAGCTCCTTCACAATAGCAAATATATTGAAATAGTTGAAATCAAGTATTAAAACCCAAGCAAATGATAAAGTTAAGTTAGTTGTACTTCCTCATGCAATAACATACAACTAATTTCTCTATAAGATGAGTATGCTTATGCTTAAACGACAACAAAACGATAGATGATTAAAAAAAATGTAATGAGTTCCAGTAACACTTGATACAACTGTATTTTTTCTAGAGCCATTCCATTAATACAGCTGCATGTTACTTGGATAGCACCACTCCAATGTCTATAGAGGTACCACTGAAAACCAAGGATGAACATTTACAACATATAGTACCAAGTGAGGTCTGTCTTTCTGGAGTAGATCTGTGTAGCTAGATATGCTCCACGGTGGTGATTAGTCTAGACTCCAAGGGTTCAGAGGATTCATGGAGTTGCCATTCTGCCTGTTAAAGATTTATTTTCAGTTATATTTTGTATATTTGGTGTCTTTTTGCGAGTTGTTCCACATGTGAGGAAAAGTGCTGCCATTGGAATCCAGAGGAAGTTGTTGGGTTCTGGAGCTGATTATATGGCAGTTTGTGCTGCCCAATGAGGTTCTGGGAATGCAAACTTGGATCCTTGGCAGAATAGTAGTGCTCTTCACTGCCGAGCCATTCTCCCTGTGAATTTGCTCACTTGTAACACTGAATCTTACTGTATTCATGAACTCCTAATGTTAGGAGGTTGATCGCCTAATATAGATTAATAATGGGTATGTGATTAAATATGCCTTGTTATAGCTGCGCTTTTGTACAAATGTGTCTTCACTTTAAGTGTTGTTTTTACCAAGTTCATGCTTTCTGGCCACACTATGCTGTTTTTTAAATGTTTACTTCTCTTTGGGATGGGCATATGTGGAGGTTGAAGGACAGCTTGCAGAAGTTGGTTCTCTACTTCCTTACAGGCTGCGGGGATAGAACTCAGCCCTTTAATCTTTGCTGTGTGTGCCCTGATTTACAGCACGGGTGTGAGGTCATGAGTCTACTGTATGCTGTCTATAAACAGACACACAAAACAGATTTACGTATTGATTTAGAAGAAGAAATGGTAGGACTGGAGTTTCCAGGTATATTGATTCCAATACTGTATTTTGCCTAGGGCCATTGGTCCACTGTTAGATAAGTCTGTGTATGTGGTAACTCTGTAGAACATAACCACTACAAATGACCTAGGTAGAGGTAGCCATCTAAAAGCTCTGTGGATGAACATTTAAACATATTTATTTGTACTGTTACAATGAAGGTACTTGTCTAGTTCTGGTGCACACAGGTCAGTTTCCAAAGGTAGTATATTTAGGAACGGCAGCCTCATCTTCATCTGAAGTAATGGTCATTGAAATGCTTTCCCCAATGTTGTCAAAGCCAATGCAGTACATCTCTCAGTTCTGTGCTGATTGGGCTCACATATTAATAGTAAAAATGTTTTTTAATGCCTCCTTAGTACTAAAATAGTTTTGACAGTGAATGATTATCCATGAACTTACAGTGTGATTTCTATGATAAATTTTTGAATGTTAAAAAAAAAAAATTAGTTGCCTTTCACTTTAAGGTTTAATTTTGAGCAAGGTAAATTTAGGTTGGAAGTGTCAGAAGAAAACATCATAATTATGGCAGATAATATTCCTTGAGTTCTACCTTTGAGCTGGGATTAATTGGTGCATCTGTGCATTTTCTCCGTGACGTCACAAGGAGGTGGCTATTCTGCTTCTGTTTTACTGAAGTGAGAGCTGAAGTACAAAGAGATTGAGCTGCCCATCTGCATGCACTCACCCTGTTATTGCAGTGACGCACTCAGGAACTGAAACTTAAACTTCCCAGCTCTTGAGCTGCCAGTCTTAATCATGTGTTACACACGGCTCAGTTTCCCAATGAATTTTACACCTGCTGAAGGCTTAAAATGTATGTATATATGTTTTATTTTTTTTCTTCTGAGAAATATAAAAGGGGCTGGAGAGATGGCTCATCATTTAAGAGCACTTGCTGCTCTTCCAGAGGGCCTGTGTTCACTTCTCAGCACCCACGTGGTGGCTCACAGTCAGCTCTTGTTCCAGGGAATCTAATGCCCTATTCTGACTTCCTTGGGCATCAAGAATGCACCTGGTACACAGACATACATGTAGGCAGAATACATAAAAGGAATCAATCTAATAAATTTAAATACAGAAAACTCAGACATAAAATAAAATGGATAAATCTAATACATTTATGAATAAATCTAAAGTTTAAAAACATTTGTAATGAGCCAATTTAGGGAACTTGAGAATCAGTCAGCAGGAAGTAAACAGGGAAGTGATTTCACCCCCCAACCCCTCACATTTTTAAAAAAATAAAGCCAAGAGCAGTGGTGAGAAAAACAGTTTTTATGAGGTCCTGATTGTCTAGCTTTTCTTTTGATTATTTGGTCAGGGAAATGTTTTATATCTAGTAGTTTCCTACAGAGTACCTGCAAGAAAGGTTTCTTGTGTGTATTTTTACTTGTTCAAGAGAGAGTTTACTTCAAGAGTTGAGTTCCTAACTTCTGTCACATGTATTTCTCAGGACAGCCTGTGGTATTTTAGCAGTGCCCTTTAGGATGCATAGAGTGGGGTTTGGGTTAATCCCTCTGGCTCCAGCCATTCACTGTCCCTATCGCCTCGTGAAGAGCTGGTGAGGCGAGGATGGTTGTCAGAAGTGACATCCCAGGAACACATTGTAAGCTGTTAACTCCAAAGGTCTGATACTGACAGGGAACGTTCCTGTTGTCTTAACTATCTCTTTTCCTGTTGGAGCAGACAAATGCAGCTAAAGCATGGTAGGGGCTCCTGGAAGTCATGGCACCATGTTTGCTATTCAGGTGTATCTTACTCATTCGTAGTAAGATTGACGATGTTCATGGTAGAAAGAATGGGAGCTGTTACTTCCTGGTTTCTGAGAATTAGTCACTTTTGTATTACTGACAAATGATCATGTTATCTTCTGAAAGTAAATACTGATGTCTATGCTGATAGAATTAGGACTACATTTTGAGAGTAGATGATGCAGTACTCCCGCTAAAATAAGAATAGGAAATTGAAATTATAAAAGTCTTTTGTATTGTTTAAGTCATTTGTGGATAATTCATGGCTTTTTTTGCATTGCTTTATATATGTTAATATATGAATATATGTATGTGTATACATATAGATATATACATATGTATATATATTTAACATTGATGAAAACTTGCAGATCATTATCCTTGTTTATTGCATATGGTTTGAGTTACAGCTGACCTTCTTAGTCTCAATAGCAAAATAGTATCATATGCAAAAGTCGTTCAATGTTTTTGTCTTGGTGGTGGCACTTCATGAGATATCACCATGCTCCTGAGCTATTTTTTTCTTCCTTCCTTCCTTCCTTCCTTCCTTCCTTCCTTCCTTCTTCCTTTCTTTCTTTCTTTCTTTCTTTTTTTGAGACAGGGTTTCTCTGTGTAGCCCTGGCCGTCCTGGAACTCACTCTGTAGACCAGGCTGGCCTCGAACTCAGAAATCCACCTGCCTCTGCCTCCCAAGTGCTGGGATTAAAGGCGTGCGCCACCACTGCTTGACGAGCTGTTCATGTTCTAGCTCGATGGTTTCAGCTTTGTTAAGTGGTGAGAGCTGGGGTGATTGACACTCTGGGACTTCAGCTGACACTGATCCAATATCACTGTCACTTCACCATCTGCAAAGCAGATTATCTTTTACCCCATTTTGAAGCATTGATAATGAGATACATCCTGCAAAGGCCTTTGCTGGGAAACTATTCTAGTGACAAGATGTGGAGGGAAGAGTACACTCATCTCATCCTTGTTAGTGTAAAGGTACTGGAGAAAACGTGAAATGCAGAATAGAAACACATGCAGACAGTGCTGGTTCTACTGCGTGGAGATAAGCATTGCTAATGTGGTGGCTTGTTCCTCCAGTATGATTTTGTTATGTGCATGTGGAGAACATATTTTTAAAACTATTTAAAGGTTTTGAATGTTTGTGCAGTGTTATACTGGTGAGCGTTTCAGAATTTAACTATTCCATATTTTTGGACTCCCAGGATGTTCACAGCAGTCTTGGCAAGTATGGGATACTTTTCTAAGAGTGATATTGAATCCAGCTTAAAGGGGCAGAGCTGAGCGTTGGAAATGCCGGAGTGGGCACTAGGACAATTAGTCAATAGTTTTATTTGAAATTTAGCCTGATATTTTCATCTTAAGTTTTACTCATTGCAGTACTTCCACTAAAATAAGAATAAAAAATTGAAATTATAAACTTCACTTTGCCTGGAACTTACTATGCAGCATATTTGCCTCTCAAACTCACAGTGATTCTCCTGCCTCAGCTTATAGAGTGCTGGGATTATAGATTTCAGCCCTGTTGTTTGGCTTCTGCCCTTGCTACTGTTTCGCATTGGGATGGGAGCACCATTCACCCCATTTTGAAGCATTGATATTGGTATTTGTCTTTGTATTTGCCTTAGTACATGAATGTGGTGCTCCAAGGCAGTACCAGTGGCCTTCAGATATCACTTCTGCATTGGCACACCTCTTCCCTCACGTGCAGTAACTATGGAGCAGTGAGTTTTGGGGAGGGCAGTAGTGGGTAAGAATTGGGTCCTTTGAAATTCAGAGCATGTTTATAATTTTCAGTGAAATTTGTACATATTTTAGGAATTGTTAACAAGTCAGTAGGCATTAAATTTAAAAATGAGACATTTTTGTGTGTACAGAACTGTCTTAGGTTTCCATTGCTGTGATAAAAACCATGACCAAAAGCAACTTCAGAAGGAAAAGGGTCTGTTTCAGCTTACAGTTTCATGTCCCCATGCATCATCTGAAGAAGTCAGAGAAGGGAGTTGGGAAGGAACTGAAGCAGAAGCCACAGGGGTGGGGGGTAGGGGGTGGGCTTACTGTCTGTTCCTAATGACTTGCTCAGCCTGTGTTCTTATATACTATCCAGGACAATGGGCCTACGATTGTCATTCCAGTAGGCTGGGCCCTTTCACTTCATCATTAACTAAGAAAATGCCTTACAGATTTTCTTTCCAGCAATTATTGGAGGCATTGTCTCAACTGAGGTTCAATTCCCCGATAACTCTAACTTGTGTCAAGTTGACAAAAACTATTCAGGACAAGTACTGAGCATCAAACCTAGGCTCTCCCACATCCTCTCCTTGTAGCTTATATTCTAAGTAGTTATGAGTATTTTTCTCTGTTTTTTAAATGAGAGGCCCAGGTGGGTGTATTAAAAAATGACAACAGTGGTAAATGAACAGGAAGAGTTGGGAAGTCTCATCCTCCTTTCTTGTCTTGTCCTTGCTTATTGTCCTGATGTTAGCCAGAGAGCCAGGATTTTAAACCCAAACATTCATAAACTATAAAATATATCTTAAACCAATCTAGTGCAGCAAGGGCAAATATGGCAGAATTTCTGAAGCAATTCCATGACTAGTATTTCCGATAAATTAATCTATTTAGATCCACTGTGAGTTCTTTTCCTGGCAGGATGCTAAATTGTACAACCACAGACTAACCCTGATCAGGCTATGGCTTTGATCTTAAGTAAATGGCTTACCTCAATGATGTTTCTGTTTGGAATCCAAAATGAAGTTACCTTTATTAGTGCAAGTTTTTAAAGAGTGATTTTTATTTTATTTTATACTATATGTATGATACCATGTGCTGATACTAGGAGGTTGGACCCGTGGATATAGAATTATAGGTATTTGTGAGCCACTTGATATGGGTGCTAGGAACCAAACTGTGTTCCTTTGGAAGAACAGAAGTGTCTCTATCCACTGAGCCATCTCTCTAGCTCCTCAAGAAATTTTTTTTTTTTTTTATCAGATTGTTTGCGGAGAGTTCAGTATTTTCTTCCACGATGAGGAAGACTTTATTAATCTTCTTGTTAACAAATCTGTTCCTGTCTATGTCTTTTCTTCCCAATTTGAACCTAGAAACCCCAAGTAATATCTTTATTATGCGGATGATTCATTAAATTGAGATATAAGATGAGAAAATGTATTTTTGGAGACATTTCAATCCACTTGTGGTATTGTTCACCTACTACATGCCAAACAAATGACACGTGATTTATTCACCCAGTAAGGTTTCACTGGTGACCATGCAGGACGGATCCAGTATTGCAGTACACGGTATGTGAAAAAAATAAGACACATGTGTAGTGAGTTGGTAACAGCAATTGCTATTGCGTGTCTGTGGATTATAGCATGATCATCTTTTACTTTACAGCTGATACCCATTTAAAAGTGAGTATATACACCATGTTTGTCTTTCTGGGTCTGGGTAACTTCAGGATGATTTTGCTGCAAATTTCTGATGTTATTGTTTTTAACAGCTGAGTTAATACTTCATTGTGTAAAGGTATTATATTTTTTTTTTATCTCTTCTTTGGTTGAGGGACATCTAGGTTGTTTCCAGTTTCTGGCTATTATTGAATAAAGCAAATATGGCAAAATGCGTAGATATTCACAGATGTGAAAATGAACACACAGCCTCTGAAATCACTCATAGGTTCTCAGAGGTCATGAGTCACAGTTTCAGAATCCTTCCTCTGTATAGTGGTGCGGAGGCAAAGCTAACTCTCACTAGCCCTGTGTTTTCTGGAGCCCAGGACCGTAGCCAATACATTGTTCAGTTAGTTCATGGAGGTTAAGATGAGCTCCATTTTGGAGGTAGAGGGATTTCTCCATCAGGATAGACTCAATGCATTTCCCTTTGTGCTTGTTGGACATACAGTCTTATGTATCTCAGATTGGCTTTGAACTCACTATGTAGCTGAGGATGGCTTTGAACTTCTGATCCTTCTGCCTTTACCTCTTGAGTCCTGGGATTATCGGAGTTTGCTACCACATCTAGTTTGTAGGGTGCTGGGAATAGAATCCAGAGCCTCATGCATGGGAGGCAAGTAACGATACTGAGCTACATGCCAGCCCTCTAGCAATGACTTTATTTTGCTTGTTTAGTGTAGGAGGCTACCATCTTCCTTGTTTTTTTTTTTTTTTTCAGTCTAGGCTTTAGGGTTTTTTCTGTTCCTGTTCTTTACGTGGACTGTGATTAATTGCTTCAGACAGCTCAGAACTAGAGTGGAAAAAATGTGGATTTAAGAGGTGTGCTGGCCAGTTTTATGTCAACTCAGCACAAGCTAGATTCATTCGAGAAGAGAGATCCTTAACTGAGAAAATGCCACATAAGATTGGCACGCAGACAAGTCTGTAGTGCATTTTCTTAATTAGTGATGTGGGGGATTGGGTGGTTTCAGCGCTGGGCTGGTAGTCCTCGGTCCTATAAGGAAATAGATTGAGCAAGCCAGTAAGCAGCACTTCTCCTTGCTTCTGTTCCTGCTTCTAGGTTCCTTCTTCCCTGTTTTGAGTTCCTGTGACTCCCTCAGTGATGGTGTGAGATGTGGAACTGTAAGCTGCAAGAAACACTTTGCTCTACAAGTTGCTTTTGGTCATTTTTTTTTTTAAAGGAACAGAAACTCTTAAGACAGAAATTGGTACCAGGTTCTGTGATATTGCTGTTTTGCAGTGACAAACCTGACCATATTTTTGGGAGAGTTGTAGAAGGACCTGGAATTTTGGGTTGGAAAAGCATATTGTGTGTTCAGAGATCAGTGAGGCTCTATGGAGGAAATGAGACAAGGCTGCTGAGAATAGTGCAGACATGGAGAGCTGGCCGGCTTGTGATGTCTCAGAGTCCCTCAAAGACTCTTAGGGACGTTTGATATTATGATATCAAATATGATGTCTGGTCAGCAAGCTGAGCAAACAATGGGGAACAAGCCAGTAAGCAGCATTCCTCCATGGTCTGTAGTTCTGCTCCTGCCTCCAGATTCCTGTCTTGAGTTCCTTCCTTGACTTCCTGTGACCTCTGACCTGAGTTGTATGCTGGAAGAAACGCTTTCCTCCCCAAGTTGCTTTTGGTCATGGTGTATTATCACAGTAATAGAAACCAATTAAGACAAGAGGGGCCAGTTTCTCTGCTCTTAATGCCTCAGTCTGGAAAGGTTCCTCATTTTAGTTGATAAGATTCTTAAGCAGTAACTTGCATCAGAGGACTCACTTGGAGAACTTTATGAGTCCCCAGAGCACTGGTAATTTGTAAAACAGGTTGGAAGGGCTTGTGAAATCAGGCTGTTTTCCTGTATGAGGTCATCTCTTCTTGCTTCTTCTCACCTGTGTGAAAACCACACCTCAGGGCTCCAGGAAGCTGACTGTGCCTGGTTCAAAGAGATTTTGTTCTCTGGTATGTGTCAGTCATTTCTCAGTGTTCCCTGTGATTGCATCTCAGGCTCATCAATGAAGGAGGTTGTTAAGATCTGTTTGCTTTGCACCATTTCCTAATCAATGCAGGTGAGGGCAAGGGTAGCTTGCACAGGCCTGTGCTGATTTGCTGTTCATTGGAGTTGGCCCCTTGGCCCCACCATCGCTTAGCCTGGAGGTCTGTTTCTTTGCAAATATGGTCCCAGGAAAGGAACATAGACACTACCTTGCCACTTGTTAAAACCGTAGATTCTCTTTCTTGCCCTTGACCTACAGAATCAACCTACCTATTAACAAGAACTCATAATAAGTGATTCATATGTGTGTTGACGTCTGAGACTTATGTTTCCCCACAATACTGTCAGGTGAGCTTACAGAACGGCTTTGCTGAATGAAGTCCAGTGGTTTTCACGTTTCAGAGGTAGTGGGAAAATACCTGTCTAGTCGCCATCTTTCATCTGTAAATTGACATAGAATGAAAGATAACTCAATAGATGTCTGTTAGCTTCTCTTTTTAAAGCTTCATAACTAAAACGTATAGAATCTCTTTTCTCATAAGAGGTTATCTTTAAAGTTTTGTTATAATTTTTTTTATGTGTATGTATGTGGCTGCATGAGTTTATGTGCACCTTGTACACTAGGAGCCCACGGAGACCAGAGGGTATTCAGTTATTTAGAATTGGAATTGGAATTATAGGCAGCTGTGGGGCACCTGATGTGGTTACCTGCTAGGAATCTGGGGGTTCTGTAAGAACAATAAATAATGCTCTTGACTCCTGAGCCCTCGCTCTCTGGCCCTATAAATCTTGTGTGCGTTCGTGCACTACTGAGCACACGAGGAGGGCAGAGGACTCTACTCTGCCCATTCTGGGGATTGAACTTGGTTCATCAGACTTGGCAGCAAGGATCTGTACTTAATGTGTCATCTTGCTTACCTAAGATTACATTTTTTAACCGTTATCTTCTGCTCCCTGTTTCCTAGTTGAATTTTTTTAAAAAAAAAGTAATTTTTAGGCAAAATGCCCGTGTCCTTAGTAGACTTAGGCTGATGGGAAAAAAAGATTTTTATAAGTTCTTGGCCAGACTAGCCTACACAGAGCACTGGTAATTTGTAAAAACAGGTCAGCTATTCAGTGAGATCCCATCTAGAAAAGAAAAAATAAAATAGGCCAGGGAATATATTTCAGTGATAGCTTGCTTTCCTAGCATGTACAAAGCTTTGGATTCAGCTATCAGTGCTGAAAAGAAAAATCGGAAATGGGCAGAATACACATTTAATTTCTGCTATTTAAACAAAGAAATTTCTTACTATGTGTTTTCTATTTCTATTAAGACATAGTGGCATTTATATATAATTGATTTTGTTTCATTTTGAAAGGTTCTGTTTTAAGAAGTGAATAAAGAAATAAATTTTCATTGTTAGAACTTTACACACCCAAAGTAATGGCTCTTTCTGGCTCTATCTAAAGGGTCTACACCAATGTGATGGGGGTCAGAAGAAAGGACCAGGTTGCTAATCCAAACCGGAGAACTGTCGGAGCTGATTATTTTAGAAACTTCTGATTTGGAGGTGTATCAAAGAAATAAAGGACTTTGAAGAATTAACTTTTTATTTCCTCCTGAATTTCAAAGTGTCAAAATTTTTATCTAACCTTTGTTTGTGCAGAAAATTCATTTTGGTAAGGGTGTACTAAGAGCCCTAAAGTTACATCTCCTGCGTGTGATTTAATCTGGACATTTGGCAGTTGGTGCAAGTGTTAGCACTCAGTGAAGTGAGCCTTGGTTCTCTTCAATAAAAGACTCTCTTAGAAAGGGGTATCATTCAAAGGGATTTATAAGATCCGCCCCCGACCCCAAAGAGTTTATTTGTGTAGTTTGAAAACATTAAGAGTTGAAACCTTGGCAAGGTCATCATGTCATGTGTCTAATTGCCACAAATAGAAGAGACAAGAGGTGGTTAATATGTAACTTCCTTTTACATTAACATAGGGTTGAAGGGTCAGGATTACCTGACTGGGTTGCAGTTTAGCGAATCTGAGGGTATCTTTATCTTAAAATTATTACTTTTGTAAGCCATGAGGATGATTGACACAAGTGTCTGGTATGCAATAAAATAAATATGAATCCACTTAGCCTCATCCATTGTTTCAAAATGAGTGTTTGTTGTCATACATACACACACACACACACACACACACACACACACACACGACACATTTTTGCTTTTGGTTATATCCCTGTTAGTATTCAAGATGTGTGAGCCAGGTTAGATGTTCAGTGAAGAAGGTGGAGGCTGGTTGTGTAAGCACCGAACACTGATTGTCTAGGCCACCAACATATGCAATTTAGCCTTCCATGACTGGACATGTAGGTAATTAAAATGAAAGCATTTCTTTCTTTCCCAGGGCAGGCACTCGGGGCTTGACTTAGTATGAAGGAATGCAAGGATGTGGAAATAAGAGTTAGGATTGCTCTTTGAGTTACTGCTGTCTCTCTAAGCGCCATTGCCCAAAATCTTTTCTCTTTCCCCCCATTTCCCCATTTTCTCTTCCAAGCTCTTTGTCTGAGGAAACAAAAATCAATAATGAGTACTCGATGATGATAAGGTGTTTATAACGAGTGGGCTGATTGCCTGCTCACTTAAGTCTGGTACCTTGGGATTTGACAGTTGTGTCGGGTTCTTCTCGGTGGGGAATAGAGTGCAGAGGCTTAAGGGAAAGAGTGCGGTGTTAGAAGCATGCTTGACTGATGTTAGCAAGGAAAGGTCTTCATGAGCACAGGTTAGAGATTCACAGCCCCTGTGGTCTTGGAAGCCAGAAGTCTTAATCAGTGCCACCCCACACCCAGGTTTCTGACTGATGACTTCTTATGTTACCACATTGGGTGAAGACGGCACCTGGGATGCAGGTTTTGGCTGGATGCAGAGTGCAGATTCCACTAAAAAAAGCTACAATCTCAAGACTTATCTTGAAAGTTCTAAGGCCTCATCTCCCAAAAGCATCCCATTGCAGACTAGGATTTCCTTCCTTCTTGACCTAGGATTTCCACTACTCCACTTGGGCTGCCTTCAAACATGAGTATCCTTCTGCCTCAGCCTCCCAGCCAGAGCGGTGTGAGTGGAAGTAGACACATAGACATAGAGGCGCTGCTGCCTCTGGCAGCCTAAATTCCTTTCAGAGCCCTCTACTCAGGTAGGCGAGGCTTGGAAATTTGACTACACTGCAGAAAGCTTTAGGATGAGTCAGTCTGAAGCAAAGTTAGACTTTATTAAGAAAAAGCTTTAAGGCTGGGTGTGGAGTCACCTGTCAGTAGTCTCAGCCCTTGGGAGGCAGAAGAAGCCTTAGGGAGATCAGGTCCAGGGTATATTAATTGCTTGGGGAGTTCAAGCCAGTCTAAGCTACTGCAGACCCAGTTTCAGAAAGCAGAATAAAATGAAACAAACAACATTAAAATGAACAAGGATATTAAGGGAGACGCAGAGATACAAGGGCAGTTTACACTGAAGGGTGGCATGGGATTCCAATAGCTTTGCACTTAAGTGTTACAACTAGCTGAGTGTGGAGGCTTCAGAGACGTCTCCACTGTTAAGAGCACTGGCTGCCCTTCTGGAGAACACACTTTAAACCCATATGGCAGTTCACATCCGTTTTGTAACTCCAGTCCCATGATATCCAACTCCCTCTTCTGACCTCCAAGGGCACAAAGCATGTACATAGCACACAGACAAAACACTCCTATATATAAAATAAGTACATCTAAAATTAAAAAAAGAATCACTCAAGAACTTTTTTAAAAAATGGTATATCAAATCATAGGGTTGATTCTGAAGTATGTAGACAGGACCAGGGTTGATAAGACAGACTCATAAGTCAGAGGGTCAAAGGCTAACAATAACCAGATGTCATAGCAAATTTGGTTGTCAAATTGACATACATGGGAAGAGGGTACCTGAGTTGATGACTTGCCCCCATTAGATTTGTCTACGAGCATGCCTGGAGGGCATCTCCTTAATTGATAATTAATGGAGGAGGGTCTAGCCCACTGTGGGTGGTGCCACCCCTGGGTCGTCTAAGGAAGCAAGGTGATCAGAAGCAGGGAGCAAGCCAGTAAGCAACATTCTTCTGTGATTTCTGCTTCAAACTCCTATCTTGAGTTCCTTTCTGCCTTGGTATTCATCCATGGTGGTCAGTAACCTCTAAGCCAAATAACCCTTCCTTTCCAGTAAGTGTTTTTATCAAATTGAGATCTTTCCTAGTTAGGATTCCTATTGCTGTGATGAAGCACTGTCACCAGAAGCAAGCTGGGGATGAAAGAGTTTGTCTGTCTTACATTTTTACATCATAGTCCATCACTGAAGCAAGGCAGGACCGGAACTCCAGCAGGGCAGGAACCTGGAGGCAGGAGCTGATGGAGAAGCCATGCTCACTGGCTCCTTCCTCATGGCTTGACTGGTTTGCTTTCTTATACATCTAGGACCATCAGCCCAGGGATGGAGCTGGGCCCTCCCCCATGCTCCACAGGCTTGCCTATGTGGAGCCCCATGTAATTGAGGTTCTCTCCTCTCAGATGACTTTAGCTTGTGTCAAGCTGACATAGAAACCATGCACCACAAAAGCAATAAGGATATCATAACATTCTTCTGAAGTAATTGAAAGGATTTCTTTTTATGTGTGTGTTGGTATTGAGGAATGAAACTCGGTCTGACATATGGTAGACAGAGCCTTAGCATCAAGCTACAGCATTAACTCTCCTGTTTTTGTTTTTAAACTTTTGACTTTTAAATGAAGCTTTTAATATAGATTTCTACACAGGGCCTAGGAAAAAGAGGAAAGAGTGAGGCTCAGAAGAAAGTATAATACACCCAAGACTATGGTATAGGCTTCTCTAAGAGAAAGTTGTGTCTAAGACTTGCCCAAGTATGATATGGTCATCTCTTTTTATTTTGTGAGACAGGAATTTACTAAGTAGCTCAGGTTAGTCTTACTTAGAGTCCTTCTGCTTTGGCTCTCCAAGAAGCTGAGATTTCAGGCTTGTAACACCAGATCTAGCCTTTTTAAAAAGTCTCTCAAAATGGGGTCTGGGAGATGACTCGGTGTTAAGAGTTCTGTTCACTCATGTAGAGGTCTGGGATATGTTTCCCAGCCTCCACAGAATGTCTCACTACCAGCCAGAATTGCAGTTCCAGAGAATCCAATGCCCTCTCTGCCCTCCAAGGGTACTAGGTGTACACAGAGCACACAGATATGTACATGCATATAAAATAAATCTTAAAAATTAAAAAAAATCTCTCAAATAATAAAAAGGATAGGTATATGAGCTCACAGGGTGCTTTCTGAGCTGCACTAAGATTGATGAGACAAAAACTCCTAAGACAGACGTGTCAAAGAATTCAAATGCAGAATGTAAGAGAATTAAGGTATATGTTTCAAGTGTAAACATGGCTCTTGATCCTTGTTGTGAGAGTACAGGTTTCCAGATGAGGAGGGAGTATGGTCGAAAGTAGATCACATATACCTGCTGCGTTCACCTTCTTATTTGACATTTCTAAAAACATGAGTGTTGTCTGTGTACAGGGGTTTTCACGGACTATTCTATTAGTTATGTCAAAAGTCTTGGCTCATGTCATAGAGTCAAGACTCAGACTCTTGGATAAGGGACCCTTTTCCCTTGCTATGTCCCCTTAAATTTCTCTTTCTATCCTGCTTCATCCTTGCTTGGTGTTGGGGCTACTGGCCAGTGTGACCATATCATGGAAGGCTAGGATTTCATCCTAGGAAATGACTGGCAGAGAAATTTGGTCCCTTGCATCTCTTTGTATGAGTCAAATTTTTGTTAGTATCAGGAT
This sequence comes from Mastomys natalensis, assembly GCA_021653895.1. Classification (NCBI taxonomy): domain Eukaryota; kingdom Metazoa; phylum Chordata; class Mammalia; order Rodentia; family Muridae; genus Mastomys; species Mastomys natalensis. Next base: position 236,222 of record JAJTUV010001872.1, on the reverse strand, counting down.
GTTCTTTATTGATTGAACCAATGGAGTTAGGCTTTCTGAGATAATGTCCAGCATCTGTTGGTTGATGGAGCTGATTTAAATGCTAAGGCTTTAAGGGAAGAGTTAAAGAAGTGATTCACGTCACTCGAACCACAGAAAGAACAAAGTTAAACATCTTTGAAATAGGAGACACTTCTCTCATTCCCCGAGGCTTGCACCAACCAGGCCAAGTATACCAGTCACCCATTGATGTGTAACCCAGAGCTCTAAACCAGTTACTGTTCCTGTGGGTCAGGAAGTGAGTGGTTTAGCCACAGGTCCCGTTGTAAGGTTGCACTCAGTCATGAAGCCTTGGCTGAGCAGCATGATTTCTTTCAGATGTCTTTTGGTCATGATTGGTACGCGGTCACTGGCTGTTGACTGAGGGCCACATGGGTTTCCACAGACTGCTTTCATGTTAATACAGTGAGGCCACTGCTTTTCCCTAGAGTGAGCAGTCAGAAGCAGCAAGATGTATGCTTAGGATATGAGAATTCCTTTAGGAAGTTGCATCAGCTGTATCCACTGTGAGTTACTCATCATTCTCTTCATGGTTAATTGGAAATTGTGGGATTTTTTTTGTTTGCTTGTTTGTCTTGGGGCTGTCTGGGAGAGTGGTGCCCTATCACCTTGTGATACTCTGCAAGTAACACAAACAGGTCATGATTGACTGTGTGAGATGACCAAGGTGCGGTGCCAGTTTTCAGTAGAACACTGATATTTTTTTTCTTAAATGCTTTGCCCTATTGTTAGCGTGCCTGATATTTATTTCTAGCTCACAAATGGGACAGAAAGCATCTAATCAGTGGGAGGAATCATCATCTAAGGCTAATGACTTCGCTGTTATGAAGGAAAATAATCAATACAGATATAAGGAGTAATTGGCATGCATCACACCTAGAGGTTGATTTCTGAGTGTATGTACTCTGCAGGGAGGAAAAACATGGTGGCCCATGAAAGAGTGTGATGTAGCATGTGTCAGATTGGTGATTCATAGTGTAATCAGGCTATGAAAATTCCTTTGGTAAATTCAGTCAGAGTTATCCACTATGATAGTCATTCTCTTCATGGTTACTTGGAAATTGTGGGGTTTTTTTCTTTTTCTTTTTCTTTTGATACGGGCTTTCTGGTATCCCATTGCTCATTACTACATTCAACACAGGGCTCATGTTGGTAAACTTGTCTCATCAAATTACTTTTGGATACGTCTTGCACGTAAGTAGAGAACATTTACTATGGCAGGCTTACTGCTTCAATGAAGGCCTTGGACTTTCTTGTACTTTAACCTTGGTTAAACCTCTGTGTGACTGACTTCGGACTCGTGAAAGCTACTTTACTCTTTCCACTGGTCAGCGAGAAGATTGGCTGTTGAACAACAGGCAAGGGCTTCTCCTGTCAGTGGATGGCCGGTACTTAAGGCCGGCACTCCAGTAATCTGAGAAGAAATGGCTTCTTCTTGTTTCATTGAGACTATTTTGGTGGACTGATAAAATTCTGAGGAAGAAGCCAGTGCACATTTGGAAGCAGGAAAGGACTTCTAAATTCATAGAGATGAATCCTGGAAGATGCAAATTCTATTTTCACATATTGAGTATGTTTGGGATAGATCTAACATAAACACCCAAACAGCCCTGGACCCATGTCAGGGATGAGGGTGTTAATGACATGTGTTTGCTTTTCTATGCCAATGTCCTGAACTGTAAAAGATTTAAAGTTATCTCGATTGTCTATTTAGATAGTCTATATCTGAAATTCTCTTAAAAACCTCTGTTGTCCTTGTAAATGGTAAGAAATGTCTTCAGATTAGTCCAGGGTGATTCTTACATTTAGAGTTTTGTAGGTTGTACCTTAAGAGAAGTTGTCTATTTTGTGGCAGTGGAAGAGTGTGGTGGTTCCTCATGGCTTGTATGGTTACTGGAAGAGATTCTCTGTGGATTCTTTGGAGAGTTGAGTTTGTGTCAGTGTGGATAGTAGACTAGAATTGGGAAGAACTGTGTTAAGATTGTACACGTTTAGCATTTAGATAAGGCTATGCCATACCAATGACATATTACATGTAGATCCAGTTCAATGCCATCAGAGAAAAGCAGGAACCACTGTGAGATATAGTATGTGTGAGATTGGCATCGCTACTATGATTTTTCACATAGGCATGTGTTTACTATTGATTCTGTGTAAAGGGCAATTTTATTTGCAGTGCCCAAGAATAGTGCTTTATCTTGTATAGAACCATTTCATGGATGGAACACTTTGAGGCTGTAACTGCAGTTAGAGAACAGGAGTTCTGTGTCCTGAATATGATTAGATGTTGAAGGCAGGCGATTCTAGTTAGGGGAACTATTTCCTGCTAACTAGCTTTTTTTTTTTTTTTTTTTTTTTTGGTTTTTTGAGACAGGGTTTCTCTGTGTGGCCCTGGCTGTCCTGGAACTCACTCTGTAGACCAGGCTGGCCTCAAACTCAGAAATCCGCCTGTCTCTGCCTCCCAAGTGCTGGGATTAAAGGTGTGCACCACCACTGCCCGGCGCTAACTAGCTTTGTTACTAGCCCTCGATCACCTGACTCAGCAATGGTCAAAGGGATTTAGGCAAGGCCCCAGTAAACCTAATTTTGCTGTTGTTTAAAGATAGGAGTTTATGTAGAAGGATTAAGTTATGCTTAGAATAGGATTTGGCATGTGGCAGATACTCCTAAATTAAGATGTCAACCAATGTATTTATATTTGGTAACTGGGAATGCACGCTAAGCTTAATTCGGACAAAGAGAATTCCTGAGTCTTTTGACAGTCTAACCCCCACCGAATTCTACTTTTATATTCTATTCTCTGTGGATCATCTAGACAAGAATGCTGGTCTTGTGTCAGTTGCAGATAGTGGATTTGGAAAACACTGTGTCAGGTACGTGTAACAAGTGGAGAAATGGGAAGAAAAACCTGAGCACTGGATCTAGAGGCGTGCGCTACCACTGCATGGCTTTCTAAGCATTCTTATGTAGTGCATTTGCTGATGTATGTTTTCTTAACATCTCACTTGTGTTTAGCCAAGGCTCCCAGGGCAGAGAACCTCCCAGCACAGTATGGTCCTCCCTTTGGAGAGAGGAGTGATCCTCTGGAGTCAGGAAGATTCCTTCTGGGGAATCAGACAGATCAGATGACTTAAGGGGCTGAGGAAGAAGCTTGAGTCAGGGTTCTGAGCAGTGAAGAAGTTCTGAGTGGTGCTCCCCTGCACTGTGACCTCCAGACACTAGAGGTGACTCAGTGACTGTTGGCCGTGCTAAGCTCTGCCTTTGGCTCCTGTCCTCTTAGAGGCGGCTCTGGCATTGTAAAGGTAGCGACATCTGTAATAAGGCTGAGAAAGGCAGCTGTCATCACTTTCTTGGAAAGGAGGGGCTGCCTGAGCTGGTTAAGCTCCCATTGACTTCCAGTGTCCTAGGCAGAGATCACTGGAAGCTGCAAGGTTGGAGGGCTGGGGGCCCAAGCACTTCAGTCAGAGCCTGAGAGTGACAGCTCAGAGGAGGTATGTGGTGGTGTGTGAAGTACTGGAGCTAGGCTAGAATTCTGACAGTTCTACTCTACAGAGTTACCTCTTTATTGTCTAGCTGAGGCTGGCCTCCACGTGGCTGTATAGCCAAGAATGATCTTGACCTGATTCTTGCATCTTTCTTCTTTGCAAATGCTGGCCTAACAGGTGCACACTTCTTCACCTGGCCCCAGAGTCATTTAGTTGGAATCATTGCGATTGTGACAGTAAGATATATCAGTGGTTATAAAGAACCTCACACCGTGCCGTGCATATCGTAGACTATTTACAATTATTAATTTCCTTTTTAATGCACTTCATGGCTGAGCTTCTAGGTAAATTATCAGTTTTGATACAGTACCACCTAGTTTATTACTCACTGTTGCTGTTTATTTGCCCTAGGGCAGGGAGACTTCATTATATCCTAAAGATCCTTGTTAGTATTAAAATTCTTGATAAGCATTAAAAAGAGAGGAGAGAAGATCTGACTGTGTAGTCCAGTGTATCTTTGAAGTCCTGATTCTCAGTCCTCAGACTCACTACCAGCCACACGTGGTATTTAAGTGCACACTAAATCCTCCAGTCCAGTTTATTATGATTCCCAGAGCCAAAGCTGCATGTGCTTGTAATTTAAGTGAGGAGGGCCTTGAAGCTTGCTGGCTGGCTGGTTTAGCCTCCTTGGTGAGCTCCAGGTCAGGAAAGACCCTGTTTCATAGGAGGTGAATGTCAAGATTGTCTTCTGCCTACACGCACTCACATGTGAATGCACACTTGCACAGACATGTGCATACCCACACGTACACTCACAAAAATAAATTTCAGTTTCTCAGGGGCTGTGGCAACATTATATACCCAGAGATAGAAATATTAAACAACAGCATTAATACTTTATTTTCAGATGGTCTTTGTGTTACTTCTGGAAGGACTGTATATCTACATCTTACTGCACTCTCAGAAATTAGTGTGTGTGTGTGTGTGTACACTAAAACAACATGTGGTGGTCAGAGGATAGCTCACAGGAGTTGAATCTCTCCTTCCACCATGATGGTCCCAGGGCTACAACTCAGTTCTTAGGCTTGGCATCGAAGCACCATTTACCAGCTAAGCATTTCACCAGCCCCTGTAAATCCTTTTGACTGGTTCCATTTGGATATAAACAATTGCCCATTTGTAATATGTATTTTGTTTAATGTTTAACTTACTTTTGTTCTTGTTTCTTTTCTGAGAACTGTATCAACAGTCAGGATATAGGTTGTCTTTAACCCATCCCATATCCGCTTCTTGCTTCCTTATTTGTTAAGCAATGTCTGTGATTTGCTGAGCACGCAGAAATGATCACAGTGGATTCTGCCCAGGGAGGCTTGTGTAGTAAATGAGGAAAATAATCTATGGCCTGCTGCCTGGTTTCATTGTTGGTGGATTTAGTAAAAGCTTAGAAGGAAATGCTGTGTAGACATGCTTACTGCATGAACAATCATTATTGGTGTCCTTTTAACAAGCTAGCGGGAAGTGTGGGCCAGGAGCAAGAAGAGTTTTCATGGAATGAGTTTTCTGGAGGGGTTTCTCAAGAGTGTTAGAAAGTGTGTCTTGAAGCAGGTGATTTAGAAGTCCAGGTGCTGAAAGGAATGACCACAGAAGGACCGGAGTGGCCTTAAAATTACAAAACAAATAGCACATAAATGCTGGTGGGGAAAAGGGGAGTAAAGGCAGCTGTTTGTCTTTCTGTGCCTTTTCAAATCCTTCATGTAGAACTGATGCTGAGCCCTGTTGGTGAGGAGGGATTGGTTTTTAGAGACTGAGGATATTTTAAAGGTAGAGGCAGGGTGTCCTATGTTATAAGGCGTGAGCCATTGAGATCAGAAGCCAGGCACCAGTTCGGGGAGTATTGGCACGTGGAGACCAGTGAGGTACAGTGACTGACAGCACCCGGCTGGCTTGTTGGTCACATCATCACTAAATTGTGCATAATCCATTTGCAGTCACTTTCAAAACTAGTGGTTTGTTTCGAACCAAATTTCTTGTTTAAAATTTTTGATTGGATTTTGTGTGTGTGTTGGTTCTCTTTACTGTGTTGGGCCCTGGGATCATCCTTTATGGCAAGAACCTTTACCTGCTGAGTAAAGCTTCTTGGGGTCCCACAAATTTCTTTTCAAGCTGTGTTGTTTCATTTAATAGCCCTCAGAAATCTGGGTTGTCTATACAGGTCAGCCGTAGGCCTGTGTTTTAAGTGAAGTGTTATATCAGAGTATTGAAATTGCTCTGTTATCTGCTTATTTTTAGGTTTTGATCCCTTAGGTTGTTTATGTGTTTGGAGATATTTTTTTTTTGAGTTTTTTGTGTTATCCCTCCTTAGTCTTTAAACTGAAATAAGCTTTGCATAGTGTCTGAAGGCTGTTGTGTGTCAGGTGTGTGGACGCTCTACCAGGGTGAGGCAGGACTGTACCACACACAGGAGAATGTGGGGAAAACCTACTGGGGCCCAGGAGACTTAGACACTTGGCAGGATTGGTGGGCTTTCTGACTGGATCATTTTAAACTGATTTCTAAAAACAGATAGTGAGGCAGACATGTAGCTGTGGGGGATCTGGAGGTAGGGTATAAAGCATTTGCCGAAGGACCCGAGCTTACCTGACCCTGTATCTGTCTTACATGATAGACTTATAGCATTGAGATCTATAGCTGGAATAGTGTGCCTGGAAATGTAGTGACTTTATGAAGACAAATTATTTTACAGTAGAACCAGCAAGATGAGAGATGGGTATGTAATCCCATCACTTGGGATGAGGAGGCTGGAGGACCAGGAGGCTGAAGCTTGTCTGGGCTAAACATTGAGACACTATCTCCACAGTAAATAGTCTACATGTGGGTTACTATTGAGTTTAACCTGTTCCTAGTACCTCCATTTAGCACATTCCTATTGAGTTACTTAATGCTAATTATTAACATTTACTATTTAATTTGTTTTGGTTTCACTTTTTTGAAACATGATTTTGTTATGTAACCCAGACTGCCTCAAACACACAGCAATGCTTTTGCCTCAGGTTCCCAAGTGTTGGGATTAGAGGTGTGCACCCTCACACCTGGCTCTAGTTTCTATTTCATCCTTTGTCTGGCTGTAATGTTGTGGCTAACTCCCGAGCTACTTTTTAGCAGGTATGAACTAAGTTCATCTCTGTCTCTGGTACCCTTCACAAAGTCTGACAACCTAGAAAGCATTCAGTAAATATTGACTGGTTGGGCGAAACGTTTGTTGTGTGGGAAGTTGTACAAATGGGTTGGAGTCAAAGACTGTGGTTCCCTCAGGCCACACTTGGAAAGCTTTGCCCACCTAGTTACCTAGCAACTGAAATCCTTAGTAAAAACTGAAAACAGCTTTCAAGGGATTCATCTGTCTCTGGTCATTTGTTAAGGAGAGCAGTTTTGTAGCCACACTGGTCCAGACAGAGGAAGTGACTTCTTACAAGTTTCTGAGGCTTTAACTTTAACAAATGCCACAGTCCTCCTGGGACTTAAGGATCACTTGTCCTGTACACCTCTGTGGTCTCAGCCCTATCTTCTGTCTGCAGTTTAGTTCCTCTGCCTCCTTGCCTGTGACTGTCTGTCCCCTGCCCTCCCCTCCCTTCCCCTCCCTTCCTCTCCCTTCCCCTCCCTTCCCCTCCCCTCCCTTCCCCTCCTCTCCCATCTCCTCCCTTGCCCCACCCTGCCCTGCCCTGCCCTGCCCTCCCGTTTTTAATTTAATTTTTCTTTCCCCTTCTCCCTTCTGTCTGTCCCCTCCTCCCTCCTCCCTCCCTCCCTCCCTCCCTCCCTCCCTCCTTCCTTCCTTCTTCCTTTCTTTCCTACCTCCTTCTCTCCCTCCCCTCTCTCCTTTTTTCTGTGATTGTTTCTTAATTGGAGACTCTTAAGAGATTATGTACCCACTTCTATCTGATCTCAGCATATAATTAACCCCCGAAACACTGGGGAGAATGCTTGTTTCCCTGCTACACATCTAATAGAGCTCATGTTAAATGGTGTCTGCTGATTGGGGCAACATCACAGAGCCTGAGAAGATGAAGTGAAGTCATGGCCATTATTGGTTTTACCAGCTGTTAACTGTGCAGTTAGGATAGGTTTTAAGCTGTTTGATTTTCTCGTAAAAAACGGCATCTGAGCATGACTAAATGAGGAGCTGTAGACTGTAGCTCCCAGCCCTTACTAGGTGCTCAGGGCTCTGTTCCCTTCTCCCTGTTGCAGTGTCACAAAGGCAGGCTCCCTTACCACTCAGGAGTTTCTCATTCCATCATGTCTAATTCAAGAATATTGATTGCTATTCCACTTATCACCTCAGGGACATTTTTGCAGTTGCCTTGGGATTTATTGAAGGAGCCCAAGTCTCTTTTTATGTTCTAGTTTGCAAAAGACAGGTTACCTGGGAAGTAGACGTGCTTATGAGAACAGAAGACTCGAAAATCTCCACATCTCTATTGCATTTCTCTTACCTTGGTGTCTAGAGCATCTCTGAGCAGAGGAGCCTGTGTATGCACACTCACACATCTCCAGGGATGCTCTCTGCTGGGAACTTTCTGTTTAGAGTCTTCATTCACAGTAGAGAACTCACTGGAGGTAGAACAGAATATGCCTTCATGTTCCTATGGGGGGGTCACACTCCTGTCTTCCCCTAGAGCCCCATCTCATCTTTCTCTCCACGCCGTGTTCTCCTTTTATAATTATTTATTTATTAAATCCACTGAGTCCAGCTAGCTCAGCCCGTATGTGTGCACATGGGCATTGCCGTCCACTGATGCATGAGGAGCACACTAGTGACCACACTCCTCCCTCCAGCAGCACCAGCTGCCAATAGCTTCTCGACTCAGGGCCCTTCCTTTGTTTGTTTTTTTCTTCTTTATTATTATTAGTAAGTATGCACCACAGGAGCATACAGAGGCCAGCTTTTTGTGAACTGCCATGTGGGTGCTGGGAATTGAACCCAGGTCCTCTCTAGGCCTTTTGTTTCGTTTGTTTGTTGTTTTTTTTTTTAAAACAGGAAAGTCCAAAAACTATGCTGTCTGCCTTTCTCTGCCTTTGGCAAGCATATCAGTGAGCAGCATAATCCAGGGAAAGGAGTAGAGTTGCTTCTGCTGTGTTCTGATCAAGCCTTTCTTCTGTTAAAAGAGTTAACAGCCACCCTTGGCAAGGAAGCAAGTGTGATTGGTGCTAAGACACATGGGCACAAGAAGCAGTGTCTAGACTGGGAACTGAGGGATGAGCTCATTCAGAGAGGCTGGGAGGAAGGAGGAGGGAGGGAGGGAGGGGTGTGGGTGGGGTGTAGGGTGGTGGAGTGCTCAGGCTGAGGCCTTTTTTTTTCTTCCTTCAGTGATTTCACAAATATGCTTCCAATAAAAGCAATTTGAAAATAAAAAAATACAGAATTCTTCCATTTGGGAGCACCTTGCTGAGATCTGTGGTGGTGGCTGAAGCTGCTGTAATTAGAACCATGCCCTGAGACTGTGCAGTACAGTGTCAGACCAGATGCTCGCAGAATGTTTGCTGTCCTCATGTGTTTTTCTGTTGGGAGCAGGGGATCCTTGGTGGCTGCCCGCGGGGGCCAGGGTTAGGGGAAGGCAATGGTAGATCTTTGTGTGTGAAGAGTTGTATTCAACTGATGTGGTCTCTGCAAAAGCTTACCATAGAAGTTTTTCTGAATTTATTGCTTTTTACTATTAATTGAGGTTTTGGTTCATGTACTTTGTGGTTTTCTTCATGAAATTTTTATTTAAGTGGCTTACAGGAACTATCTAAATGGTGGCTCAGAATGGCTTAAATTATGTTCTTAGGCTGTGGACTGCCTTCAAGTAATCACTTTTACTGTATGATGGAGCCTTACTGGCCTGGCTGACCAAGAGATTGTGAGTATTGTCTTGATCCATCACTCATCCTCCTGGATGAAGGGAGAGACCTAGCTAGTGAAGGGAGAGAAGGAATGAGCAGAGTCCTTCCCTGTATTCTCATTTTGCGCGTGGGCTTGACTCTGGATGTTAGGTTTATGTGGTTTTCTGGAAGCCTTTCTGAGGATCCTGATGGTGGTCTCCTTTGGCCTCTCCTTAGATCACTCAAGGATGATTTGTTTGAAGGGAATATCTGCGTTATTCATAGTTTTATCTCTCTCTGAGAATATCACACTTTAGTAGATAGGTGGTTGTGCATACCTCTCTTCCATGTATGTGGTTGGGCATACCTCTCTTCCATGCATGTGGTACGTAGCATTCACTAATGCAATCGGCACTTGTGTTTTGATTTTTCATCAAATCTGGGTGCTGGTTATTGACTTCGATTTTCAGGCTTGCTGACTATTTCCATTTCCCCTGTAGGACTGTCTGCATTTTTCCTTCCCCTTCTGTTTTATTTACCATCATTGTGCTTGGAGCCAAAGGTCTTACAGATTTTTATTAACCTGGATAACCTCAGAAAGAAGTTACCATAAGTCACTGATTTTCCTCATTCCTCTTCCCCAGTGTATCAATTATTCATCACAGTCTGATTAAATAGTAGTAAGATGAAGTAGATCCTGCCTTGAGAATGTTCATGTCTCTTCAGCCATCAGTAGGGAGAACCTCGACTGCTCTTGAAGTCTGCTGAACTGACTCAGTTTCTCCTCTTTCCTTCTGCATCTCCTCTTGCAGTTTCTCCAAGCTTGAGAATGGGATGGGGTAAAAGGATAAGGAGGAGGACTGGGTCAGAGACACTGAGTCCATGAAAAAGTGTGATTTGTCATGTGATTGAGCCATTCCCGAAAGTAGGAGTGGGCTCTTCATTGCTTGCAGGTGGTAGATAAGTGGCTGTTATATATTAAAAGGTCTGGGCTAACACAGACAAGCGTGGTCTTCACTCTTCTGCAAGGAAACTTCTCGAATAGTTGGAGAGCATTACAGAACACTATAGCCAATCAAAATGCAGAGTTGTGGATCCCGGTCCCAGTGGGTACACCTACAGAACACTCCTATTATCAAGGCTGAGGGAACAGGTGAGAGAGGGGGCAGGAGGAGTCTAAGAGCCAGAAGAATAAGTAGTTTGCTGTGAGGTTGTATCTTCTACTAACATCAGAAGCTATATCCATGAAGGACCACTGAAACGTGAGCTGAGCAATGATGAGATACACCAGTGAGCATGCCAAACTGGATTGGGAAGAACATACCTATTCGTTGTCCAGGGTCAAAGTAACATTATACAGACCCAGCAGGTTATATTTAGGAATATATATGTATATGTAAATACATATACATGTACAGTAACAATTATTGAGAAAAGAGACTGATTTTGAAGGAGAGTGGAAAGGCAGTATATGGGAAGGTTTGGAGGGAGGAAAGGGAGAGGGAGAAGTATAATTAAATTATATTCTCAAAAGAATTGAAGAAGGAAGGTATGTTAAACCCTGAAGTCCTGGTATCTGCAGTCTGTGTTGTTGGACTTGTGGGCATTCTGCTCTAACATCCCAACACTGTGCTGGAGAGTGGTTTATCTTGTTCTTGCTGGATGAGCTGCCTCTCCTAGACACATTTGTAATAATAGGTACTAGCCCACGTTCTTGCTTTGTAGTAGGGCTTTGATAGATGTTTGTTAAGTTTAATTGCTTGACGGCTTTGGAAGTAGTGAGAGGTAGGGTTATATTGAGCTGCCTTTGGTGTCATGGAGATCTACTATTCGCTTCCAGAATACAAAGTTTTTATTTCTTCTAGAAAATTCATGGAGTATAAAAGAGATTTATGAAACACACCTATGGGAGGAAGACTGTGACTTAGGAAGGGCAACCTGGGTTTTCTGTTTCTACCATGTTCGGTAGCCAAGCCTTGGGCTTACCATGTGATTATTTAACATTGTTAAGTGGAAGCCATCAAGTGGAGACTTGGTTAACAGAGCAGTTTGCCACATACTGACACCTGCTCTGAGAAGGAGTGTGGTGTAACTCATGAAGGACCTGGGTTTCATTCTCAGTCCCCCCCTCCCCGCTCAGCACCCTACCAGAAGAAGAAAGAAAAAAGTTTTCTGAACCCAGTGGTAGCTTATATTTTGAGGAATACCATGGCAGGTTCCTTGCCAGCTGTGCCAGCTTTTCATTTTGACAGTGTGGGGTTTTCCCTTTCATGGGTATTGAGACAGAGTCTCCCTCTGTAGCTCAACTGGCTTTGAACTCATGATCCTACCTCCACAGCTCCTTGAAGGCTGATATTACATGAATCTGCCATCATACCTAGTTCAAAAAGCGATTTTTCCATACTTTGGTTTTTGTTTATCTTGTCTGAGGCTCACCTGCTTAGTGGAAAGGCAGGTAAGCAGGTATTTGTTGACCATCTTAGTAAATCCCGGGATCTGTAATGTACTTGATTAGCATAGGTGGAGGGGCTGTAGAACCCTGCCACAGTTTTCCAGAACCCTCAAGGTGTGTGATTTCTCTTGTTCTGTTCAAACAGTTGGGACCTTTCCTTCAAAGTCATGACTGAAATTTGCCCTCAGGCCTTCTTCCTTTTGCATTCCTCTTGTAACTTGGAATGCTGGTGAATTTGCACATTTTGTGTTACAGTTTTACTGCTTTTATATCAAAAGTGTTGCCTTGGCTTGGTGGGAACTAGGCTAATATAAGAATCGGGCAGTGCCTACTTTATCAACTCTTCATGGGTGACAACAATCCTTAAAGATTATGGTGGGCTTAATTCTCTGTTTCCTGGTTTAGAGATGAAAAGTGGTGGACGGAGCTCAGAGCTCCGTAGTGAGAAGTGCTGTAGGCTGAGGATCCGTTTAAAGAAGCCGAGGGGAGCCAGGCTAAGGATCAAAGGAGGGATTTTTGCCTGCAGTCTGCCTGAATTAGGTTATCAGGAATCACAACTCATTCAAGAACTTTGTCTTTGGATCGCTGATTTCTACAGCCATACCAAGATCTTCGGATCAATCCAGGGGTCTTGAGGACATGTTCCTTTTGTAAAGTACGATTTAACTGAAGTGCCATTGGAAGTGACTTTCTAAGTGAGCAACACTGAGGCGGTCAGATCTGTGCTCCTCATTTCCAGAGCTCCTAATTTTTTTTTATTTATTTTTTTAATAAAAGCTTGCTTCCTGGATTATGATGACACCTCTCTGTTCTCTCACAGTGGAAAGGACAAGGAGATTCTCTTCTCTAATGGAGATGTAGGCAATCCTTCTTGTGCCCTTGAATAGGGGTTGGGCCTTTAATGTATGACTTGTGGAACCACACAAACAACCAATAGATTGAGATCTTTTGTCTTGTAGTGCTTAAGGGTTAATATCACCTCCAACCCCACCCCAACCCAGTGTGGGTGGGGTTCTCAACTTGTAGCTCCTGCTGCCTGTAGTTCCCCTATGTGGACCAGGTTCATGTTCTTAACTTTGCCATCTCCTGGGTTCATTTGCTAGGCTACCAATTTCCTACTATCTAAATGAATGAATTCTTTAAAAAAAAGTGTGGTGTGTGTGTGTGTGTGTGTGTGTGTGTGTGTGTATGTATGCATACCCCCCATAAACACACATATAAACTTTGTATGTAGTAGTGTTTGCCTGAACGCATGTATTTGGAGCATGTACATGCAGTAACTAGTGAGGCTAGAAGAGAGCTGTAGATCTCCGCCCCAGAACTGGAGTTACAGAACATTGTGAGCTGCCATGTGGGTGCTAGGAATGACCTTGGGTCTTCAGCAAGAGCAGTCAGTTCTCTTAACTGCTGAGTTATCTCTCCAGCCCCAAGGATTCTCTACGTTTAGTTTGATGTTATCTTCATATATCTTAAAAGAAGATGGTAGCAGTTTCCGTAACATTATAATTGATCCCACCACTATGAAAAATGTTTTCTTTAATTAGATGTTTGACTAAAGATTCCTGGTTTCTCTACTTACCATGTTTGTCAGAGTTCTGCCGGAAGCAAACAGAGCTCTAGGCCCTGGCTTATTGGAGGACTGAAGTGGCATTGCTTCAGGCTCTGGAGTGTACCTTCTTCCAGTCACTCTGCACAGTAGAAAAAATACTGGGTGACCTGAAGTATGATGAGGCCTGTCTTGGTTTGGGTTGTGCTGCTGTAGCAGCAAACTTAAGCCCCGGTAATTTTAAGAACCAATCATTTCTACTATCCTACTTTTAGAGGCACAAGGATTCACGATCAAGAAGCCACCATTTGACCTAAGGAGGCTCTTGGTTATCTTAGTTGTTGGATTTGTACACAGAAGAAGCAAAGCTCCCCTCCATCCCCCTCTATCTACCTCCATTTCTTTTTCTCTTCCTTTTTACTATTTTGAGACAGGGTTGGCCTGTTTGTATCATAGGCTGATCTTAATTCTCTGTAGAGATAGCCAAAGCTGACCTTGAACTTTGGATCTTTGTGCCTTGGCATTCCGAGCTGTTGAGAGGTCAGGTGAGGTACACCGAGCCTGCTTTATGTGGTTCTGGGAATTGAACCCAGGATCTCATGCATGATAGGCAAACACTTTATCAACTGAGCCACATCCCAGCTACTAAAAAGGGTTGAATATGTTTATGAGGGCACCAGATGTTTCTTCCCTGATGTTTGACAAAACTTCAGATAGCATTGAGTGGTGGATAGCATTGAGTGGTGGATAGCATTGAGTGGTGACTGTTCCTAAGTTGATAGGCCAAAGTGATTAATTTGGTATGAAGGTGAATATGTTCTGACATATGTTCAATACATAATATATGTATTAACATCTATAGTTTTCTCCCACTTCTTTTAAGTCCTCCTCACTATTTATTGGGACCTTGCTGGGTTTTTTTTTATTATTATTATTATATTATTATTATTATTATTACTTTTCAGACATAGTGTTGCTCTGAAGCTCATAATCCCCTTGCCTTATCCTTCTAAGTGCCGGGAATACAGGAGTATACTTTAACACTTGACTGCCAAAACTGGTGTGTGTGTGTGTGTGTGTGTGTGTGTGTGTGTGAGTGTGATGTGATGTGATGCTCGGGATAGAACCCAGGACCTTGTGTATGCTGGTAAAGCTTGCTGACTATGAAGCTATATCCGAGTCCTGGTTTTGTTTATTTTCTTATGCACTAGCCATGTGCATAATTGATTGTGAGTGGGCCAGCTTTGTCTGTAAAAGGCCAAATAGTAATTACTTTAGGCCTTGTATACCATAAAGCTTCATTTGTAGCCACTTGGCTCTGTTAATTAAGATGTAGTTAGGATAATGTAAGCAAAGGAATGAGTATTCTTAAGTTTTTGTATGTCCTGGAATATTACACCTCTATTTTTGGCAGTCATTTAAGATGCCAGTTTTGGCTGCTCATGATGGTACATGCATATGATGCAGGTTTAGCTGTATTTCTTACTATATAGCCTAGGGAACTGGACTGTATAGTAAGTCAGGGTCAGCCAGGCCACATCCTGAAAATCTCTCAGAGTGAGCTAAAATGAAGGTAGGCCTGATGGCACAGACCTGTAGACCTAGCTACTGACATCACAAGTTCAAGACAGGCTTGGGTTACACTGTGAGTTCAAGGCCTGCTTGTGTAACTTAGAGAGTCTGAAGCTGAAGAGTAAAAAGAAATCCAGAGGTAAAGCTCAACAGTATAGTATTGGCCTAGCACATGCAGAAACTCCTGGGTTCAATCCCCCTACTCTCCCCCTCTGGCAGGTCATGGCTTGCTGGCCCTTATAATTGATTATAACTGTGTTTGTTATACTTGGTTTTCCTATTTACCTTTTAGAGATTTTTTTCCCCCTTAGCCTGAAAAGGTTTAATTTTTTAAAAATAATCCAAATTTAAATTTCTTGCCATTTTTGTCATGGTTTTGAGAGTTAGAACATTCTTACTAATACACATTTTCAAGTCTCAAAATACACATGTCTCAATTTTAGCTTTAGAGACATATTTTATGAAGAATTAACTTTCATTCCTGGGGAGTTTATTTTGGTGTGTAGTGTGACTTGATCCTTAAATTTAATATTTTTCCTAATAGAAATCCAGTTGTGGATTGTGTTTGAGCATTCCCCGGACCTCCTGCTGTGAACTGAAGTCTTTGATCTCACCCTGCACCAAGTTCAGTTCACCATTTTTATACGAGTGAGATATGTGCCAATGTGTGGCTAGGTTTTTCATGGTTCTTTTTAGCTATTTGGCATGATGTTTGAGGACACTTGAGTTGGAATTCCTGATCTACATATGTAGAAAATAATTATTTTAAAATTTATTTATATAGCTGTTTTATTTTAAAATATTAGAAATGAAAATTTTCTTATTATGTGTGTGTGTGTATGTGTGTGTGAGAGACAGAGAGACAGAGAGACAGAGACAGACAGAGACAAATACAGCTTGAATATGGAGTCAGAGGACAATGTTGTGGAGTCCATTTCTCTTTTCATCTTGTGTTCTGGGCATTGAACTAAAGTCAGCAGGTTTGAGCAAGCATCTTTATCTGCTTTGCTATCTTGTTAGCCCCTAGCCTAACTGTTCCTCTACAGTTAGGAATGATAACCAGATTCTCTTGATAAAGCAAATGCTTACAGTTAGTGGTTTATATTGTTGGACTGGTGGCCGGAAGAGCATTGTAAATTCAAAACCAGCCTAAGTTACAGAGTAAAACTCTAGCTCAGACATAAACAAGTAAGATCCAGTGAGTGCTCAGCAGTTAAGACAGTGTTCTGCTCTTTCAGAGGGCCCCAGAACCTACTTGGTCTGAGAACCAGCTGTAACTCCAGCTCCAGGGTAACTTGTACTCTCTCTGGACCTCTGAGATCTGCCTGCCCATGGTGAGCATTAAGTCACTCAGGCAAGCACATATGCAAGTCAATTAATCATTACAAAAAAAAAAAAAAAAAAAAAAAAAAAAAAAAAAAAAAGAAAAGAATTCTAGAAACGACAAACAATTGATGTTCCCCACTTTTTGGAAGGCCTCATACTCAAATTTATCTGAAAAATAACTTTTCTATGATAGGTAACCCTTTGCAAGAATCAATTTTTATTTAGCAGTAGAGATAAGCTGAAGTAATTTAAATTATCATTTGAGAATAAACTTAAACTTGTTGACCTAAAATCTACAAAACTGAATTTCTGGGCGTGGCCTTCCTGTCAGAGTTAAATTCTGTCCACACTCAGTTCAGCTGACCATAAAGAACGCTGTTGCTTTTGTGTGACCAGAAATTGTTTTAGCCAAATTATAATGCACAAGTATCAAGGATAATCTTGTCTAAGTTTTTCACAATGCTATTTTTTGTTTTGTTTTTTAAATTGTTCAAATTCCTTTCTAGTTCCTTGACTCACAGTAGGATATCAAGCTTCAGAAGGCCTTCTGGTCAGGCTATATCTGCCGTTCTGTGTTTTCAGACTCAGGAATATCTGTAGGTCCACGCTGGGTTTCCATGATGCTGTGTGGCATGAGGTAGAAAACCCCACACAAGAGGCTAGAACAGTGGTTCTCAACCTTCCTAATGCTGTGACCCCTTAACACAGTTCCTCATGTTGTGATGACCCTCAATCATAAAATTATTCTTTTTAAAGATTTATTTATTTTATATATGTGAGTATCCTGTCACTCTCTTCAGACATACCAGAAGAGGGCATTGGATCTCATTACAGATGGTTTTGAGCCACCATGTGGGTGATGGGAATTGAACTCAGGACCTCTGGAAGAGCAGTCAGTGCTCTTAACTGCTGAGCCATCTCTCCAGCCCCATAAAATTATTTTTGTTGTTACTCCATAACTGTAATTTTACTACTGTATAACTGAAATTATTGCTGTGAATCATGATGTAAATATCTAATATGCAGGATATGTGATATGTGACCCCTAAAGTGATCGTGACCCATAGTTTGAGAACCACTGGTCTAAAGACATGTTCTAGAGTAGTGCTTGGAATACAAAGAAAGAAAGGACAACTTCTAGAGATGTCTATTCTAATACAAAGAATAGAAAGGACGACTTCTAGAGATGTCTATTCTAATACAAAGAATAGAAAGGACAAGTTCTAGGCAAGAGCTTGAACAGAGTAAGTCTCTCAACCTGAAGAACAATTTCCATCCAAGGGACTTTGGGTTTCAATGAAATATATATATATAGTGTCTTGAGATATCTCTATCTCTATCTCTATCTCTATCTCTATCTCTATCTCTATCTCTATCTCTATCTCTATCTCTATCTCTATCTATATCTATATCTATATCTGTATATATAGTGTCTTGATTCTAGCCTCACACAGTTGTTATTACGAAGCTTGTTCTAACTATTACCTAGATTGATCTCTTAAATTGAGACGTTAGATTAAGATATTGAAGTGATTTAAATTATGATTTGAGAATACACATCAACCTGTTGAACAAAATCTGCGAAGGTAAATTTGGAGGGATGGCCTTCCTGTGACTTGAACTGTGTCAGCTCTTGGCTCAGCTGACTAGGGAGAAGGACTGTGGTGTTTGGGTTTCTGATATCACCAAAAACTATTCTAGCCGAATTGCAATGCAAATCTTTTGATTTGAAATATGCAAACTGTGCATTTATAGTGAGACTACACTGGTATACTTAGAGATTTTGTTTAACGACCCTGCCCAGCATGAATTTGGAGAAAAATAGTAATGAGTTAAAAAAAAAAAATCAATAGGCTTACTGGAGAAGAGAGGACAATGTGGAGTTCTTGAATTCTTTTTTGGAAGCCAAATTTATTTTTATAAGCCTTTAGCAGAATACTGTTTGTTCTTGGGATAATTGGCTCCGGCTTTGTCTTTGTCTTTCAAATACGCTTTGACCAACGACCAGTTGAGAAGAATAGGATAAATGAAATTGGGAAATTAAGAAAGTGGGTATTTTTTTTCTTCTTAAGATGAGAACAAAAGTCCTGTGGGATCTTTTATTTTTCAGATAATTTTTAAGAACCCCTGCCTTTAACAGAGAGGTTTTGGTTAAGCGTTGTCACTATGGAGAGTGGGTAGGATTCTGAAGTCTTTAATGCGGTTCTACAAATGTAAGTCTGGCTGTTTAATCATGGCGTTCCTGCAGAAATGAATCTCTGTGCCCACACGTCTCCCCCTTCTCTCATTTCTTTTAATGTCTTAGATGTGGACTAAGCCTTGGAACAGCCACTGCTAAGTGTTTCCACATTGGAAAAATTCAAGAGCTTGGCTGGATATGATTCTGACTTTATAGGAGGGAATTATTTGTCCCTTAAATCTGCATTAGAACTCATATACTGTATTTGCTATTTGGAACCTAGGTGGCCTACACCAAACAAAAAAAAACAAAACAACCCAAACAAATTGGAAGGAGACTAGTTACTGAAAGAACTGATCATTTCTTATCGAATGCATTGAACAGTATTGTCACTGATCCAATCATTGTTGCAGGACTTGCCGACTGAGGCATCCAGTGCTCCTGTCAGGCCCTCTATGTACCGTCAATTTGTGGCTATCATTCCTCTCATTCTGAAGATAACATTTATCTAGAGGATTTCATGTCCTGGCCATAGATGGGGCTTGAATAGGAACACACTTCAGTACTCCTGAGAGTTTTGGAATACTTGTTCTTTTTCCTTCCCCAGTTAACAGGAATGACTTCATTTTAGTCAGAATTTAACTCTGATGTCTTTTTTGTTGTTGTTGTTTTGTTTTTTCGAGACAGGGTTTCTCTGTATAACCCGGGCTGTCCTGGAACTCACTCTGTAGACCAGGCTGGTCTCGAACTCAGAAATCCACCTACCTCTGCCTCCCAAGTGCTGGGATTAAAGGCGTGCGCCACCACTGCCCGGCAACTCTGATGTCTTATTGAAACTTTTTAGACTCTTCTTCAAGGAAGATTTTAAAAAACAGGGAAATTACTTTTTGGGTAGACATTCTTGTTTTCTGTACATGCTTGTGACAAATGTACTTAGAGTTGAGAATAACACTTATTCAGTGAACATTACTTAAATGCATCATTTAAAAACAAACAAACAAACAAACAGGGCTGGAGAGATGGCTCAGTGGTTAAGAGCACTGACTATTCTTCCAGAGGTCCTGAGTTCAATTCCCAGCAACCACACAGTGGCTCACAACCATCTATAATGGGGTCTGATGTTCTCTTCTGGTGTGTCTAAAGAGAGCAATGGTGAATAAATAAAATTTAAAGCAAAAACAAACAAACCCTACAAAAGCCAAAACCTAGTGTAACACGTACCTAGGGGTAAGTATGGCTCTTCTTCACTATTTTAGAAGCTCTGTTAGTGATCATCTTGCTTAATGAATCACAAGATCATGGAGGTGTAACAGTTTTGGCAAGTTCACTCTTCTACAAATTTGTAGACTAAATAAATATATTACTCCTTTGCTTCATCCAGGACATGTTGTAATCCTTTAAAAATCACAATTAGTGCTGTTGTAAAATTGGCTGATGGGAAATGACACGTCAGGTTTATCCGTTTTGGATTTCATGTTTTGTTTGAGGATGTTAGAGTTGACCCAGTCCTACTTCACCACTCAGGAAGGGAAACTATAAGGAACCCCTTTTCTCCTCCCACTAATACATGGAGTAACTTTGGTTTGAAGGACTGAAAGTCACAAACACAGATGGCTTAGCTGGATGATTTGCAAGGAAACCAGATGGGCAAGATGTGGGAGATTTGAGGTAAATATCTAGACAATTCAACTCTTTTTTCTTTTAGTTTCGGAACCGGCTAGAAAGGAATTGGTTTAGGGATATCCTAATTACCTGATGGAATTGTTCATTCGCCTTCCAAAACAATTAAAATTTACTTTCCGGATATGATACAGGAAAATAAAATGAGATACTGTGAAAGTGATAGACTTTCAGGTGGTGAAGTGTTGTATGTGTGCACATGCATGTGTGGATGTGTGCGAGTACATGCGTGCATGCACATGTATGTATTGTAACTTTTTTTCCCCTTTCCCTTTTCATTTTGGTGTTTCTCTCTGTTGGGGCCAGTTTTTGTTGGTTTGTTTGTTTGTTTTAAAGAAAAATGGGGGCTGGAGAGATGGCTCAGTGGGGTACTGACTGCTTTTCCAGAGGTCCTAAGTTCAATTCCAAGTAACTGTGGCTCACAACCATCTGTAATGGGATAGGATGCCCTCTTCTGGTGTGTCTGGAGACAGCTACAGTGTACTCATATACATAAAATAAATAAATCAAAAAAAAAAAAAAGAAAAGAAAAGAAAAGTGGACGCAGACCAAGTGTAGTGGTGTGTACCTATAATTCTAGCACTTGGGATCTAGGCAGAAGGATTTTGAATTCAGTGCCAGCACAGACAGGGTAATGAGAGCCTGTCTTAGAGTAAAAACAAAAACTAACAATAAACAAAAGGAAGAAGGCTGGGGCTAGAGCTGAGTGATAGAGCACTGCCCAGGGTCCTAGGTTTGATTCGTGGTTTTATAAAAAGAAAAAAGGAAAAGTATATAACACTAAACCTGTAAATGTCTGATGTCTTGGTGGCTCGTCCCTAAAAGTCAGCATTGGTATTGGCTTGCTGAATTTGTTAACTCATTGTGGTGCCTCTTGGTTACCTTGAGGTCTCCTGAGTAAGATCCCCTGGAACTGAAGAAGTGAGCCGAGTAGAAGGAGCAGGGTTCTTGGAGTTACTCAGGTTATATAGCTTGAGGCAAAATTCTTAGTTTCTCTGATCCTCATCTATAAACTAGAAATAAAATCTAATAGACAGCAATGGAAGAATTAGAAATCCCCCATGTTGAGTGCTCTCTGGATTGCTAAAGCCTCAAGGAATGCTCCTCCTTTCTCTCGGGTAGATCTCAAATAATTGTGAACTCTTTTTGTAAATGAACCAATATTTGACTGATACTTTCAGAGCAATGGATAAGATCCTTCTGAACTCTGAGAGCTGTAAAAACTGAAAGACATGCAGCACCTGAAAGAGGGTCGGGAAGTAAAGAATGGCCTTGTAGGACTGCATGTGGGGAAGGCTTTGTCAAAGTCAAGTTTCAGGGCCTGGGCAGGGCAGCTTTGGCAATGCTATGAGGTGGATGGGGGAGGGGTCTGTTGACTTGCTGCCTACGAGTTTTTTTAATGCAGTGTTCAGGTTCCTTTATAGCTTTGGAGCTGGTTTCTTAGGTTTCTACATTGGCATTCATTTAGGTCAGGTAGCTGATGATATAGAGAATGATCTGTGGGTTGCAGGATGTCTGAATGGCTTCCTTGGTTACTGTGCTATTGAGTAGCTTTGGATAACACTCTTTTCCCCCTGTTGTAACAATCCAACATGTCTGCACTTTGCTTAATGTAGATTTTTGTTTGTTTGTTTGTTTGTTTGGAGGGTTCCATAATTGAGGACCACTGTTAAGGAATTGTAATTCTGTAATGAATTCCCCAATCTCTACCTAATGAAGAATTAGGGGACAGACAGTATCAGCAAAAGGTTTGACACTTTATTGGGTTATAGGTATTTTGTGACTTTGTTTTCAAAGTTATGGATGGTAAGATGTTGGAAATTGTACTAGAGGAGGCAGCATGGACTTGCAAATCTCTCAACTCAATCCCTTCAGGCTTAAGCCTATGATTTGACCACACATATGAGTAGTATCGAGAAGGAATGTGAGCTGGGGGGCAGACCTCAGCCTTGGAGATGAGAGGCATTTGCCAGTATCATAAATGCTAGCCTAAAGTCACTGAACAGTTCAAGGGTTTTTAGAAGAACCATTGATGGAAAAGTATACATATTTAAGTGTGTGTGTGTGTGTGTGTGTGTGTTGTATGTGTGTGTGTGCGCATGTGTGTGTGTATTGAGGCTTTTCTTTAGGAGGTACAGTTCTTCAGGTGCACCCCTCTCCCAACTTTGAACCTCAAGTTGCTTTCTGACAAGTACTTGGTGAATAATCAGTTATTATCATTGCTTAAATGCTGTATTTATAGGTCTTAAGGAATTGATCAGAAAGAGATTCAAAGGAAAAAGTAATTCAGGCATGTGTTTAATCCTTTAAAAGCCCACATGTGTGCAAAATCTTGCTCCCATTTAAAAATAGTAGTGAAACAAGAGGAGGAGGGAGGCCCTTTAAGTCAGAGACTGGGTGGTGGAGTTGATCCTGCCTGAGCTCCCTTTGTCTTCAGCAGGCCAGGCAGTTTTCTAAATTAATTAATTAATTAATTTTTAAAATATGTTCTAACCTTGCAGATGCAGACTGTAGAATTTCTTCTATCTTTGTCCATTGAATAAAATCTAGACTATATTGAGAGTGGTCCAGCTTTTAGCAGGAGCAAAAAACCAGGACTCCACTGAGTTACTTTCAGGACTTCCTAGGTGACAAGGACTGGAGAGGTGGAAGGGCGCGGACACTGACAGCTGTTGCCTCGGTGACTTTGTGTTTGTAATCCACTGCAGCCCTGGTGGACAGCTCTTAGTCCTTTTATATTTTGATTTTCTTGAATAAACTCTCCTGTCTACGTTAAGATCGGATAGACAGCATGCACATAGTTTACCTCACTAGCATTTTCTGCTTGAGTCATTCTTTTGTCACCAGGACACGTCATTATTTAAATGTGTGCTCTGTTCATGGCTCTACGGTGTCACATGATGCCCTGGTTTGTTCCTGGATCCCATCAGGGATGCTGTGTTCTTTGCTTGCACTGTGTTCTGATTTGAAGTGCAGTAATCTCTCCCTTTCTTCTTTCATAGTTTTGTCAGGAGTTCTGTCGGGTATTTGTAGTTGTCCTTCCACTGAGATTAGAGGGGTCATCTCTGATGATTAGAATAAGGTCGCAGGCTTTGAGGACAGTCTCAGAGGTCAAGTGCTGCTTTCTTCACATCCCTTCAAGTGCAAGCTATGAATTCTATGGGTTATCCCAGTCACCTGCCAAAAGCCATGACTGACAGGTCATGACTGACAGATTTTTCCACTTGAACTTAAACAAAAAACAAAACAAAACAACCACAAACAGTTGTCCTTCCCTTACCTGCTGCACTCTGAGAAAGTCTCTGTGAAGCTCCATCCTTAGAGACTGGGTGGTGACTTAGTGGTTCACCTCCATAAGAGTGAAGTAGCACAGGAGCTTATTTGGAATTCTTCTGCATGGGAGGGACATTTGTCTTTTCCCCCATTGGTTTATTTATTAAGTTGGTGTAGCGGTACACTAGGACATGGGCACAGGAAGATCAGAAATTCAGGGTTAGCCTCAGCTATGTTGTGAGTCAAAGGTCAGCCTGGACTGCACAGACGCTGTCTCCCTTCCCTCCTACTAATAAATTATGCCTCTGTGGAGTTATGGATGGTTATTTTTACTTGGGTTATAATATACTATTTCTCTTTGGTCTGATTGGTGTGGCTTTAGCCACTGAGAACTCTATGTTCTCTATGTCCCATTGGTGGCATGTCTGTCATTAAGATTTTGTTTTTTTAAGCACCACATTTATTATATACATTTATTATAAATTTATATATTTATTTTATGACTCTAGGGAATGCTTTTTGTGCCCTTTTAACAGTTTTTCTTAATGGGAGTGACTCAAAGGTTAAGGTTTGGGTTTTAACTTCATAATCAATAGTTTTTCCTACTTGAAGGATTAAGTTGTCTCTTACATCATGAGCTGGATTGCTTTATCAACTTGATACAAACTAAAGTCATCTGAGAGGAGAGAACCTCAATTAAAATGCCTCTGCAAGATTGGACTATAGAATTCTCAATCTCCTCCTATTGCCGCTCCCCAAATGGACTGCAGGCAAGACTGTAGGACATTTTCTTGATTAGTGATTGATGGGGGAGGGCCCTGCCCTTGTGGATGGTATCACTGCCCTGGGCTGCTAATTCTGGGCTCTAAATGAAAGCAAGCTAGTAAGCCATGGAGAGCAAGTCAGTAAGCAGCCCTTCTCCATGGCCTTTGCATCAGTTCCTGCCTCCAGGATCCCTGTCCTCTTTCAGTTCTTGTCTTGACTTCCTTTGATGATGAACAGTGATGTGGAAGTATAAGCCAAACAAACTCTTCCCCAGCTTGCTTTTGGTTTGTCATAGTGTTTCATCACGGTACTGATAACCCTAACTAAGATATATGAATATACCAGAGTGTTTAGGTAACAGAGTTGTTAATAGCTTTATATATACATGGTTATTATTAATTCATGCACAGTGTTTGGACACTGAAACATATCTTCTGACTTCTGTTTCCAGATTCTCCTATGACCCTCGTGTATACATGCTTAATGAATAAACCAGTGTTTGGAGGGTTGAGGTGACCACTATGAACTCTTACAGAGGCTTTATTAGGACATGTGTCTATTTTCTTTGATCGGATGCATTTAAATTAATGGTCTCTCCTAAAAGCCACAAAGAACTATGAAGAGCTGTAGTTGAGTGCATATTGTCTTTTTCAATAAAATCTGTTGTCTGCCTAATTAAATGTGGATCAGTAGACAAGAGTTTTCTTCCCTAAACATTTTGTTTTCGAATTATCGTGAATCACATAACATTGGCTTCCATCATGTCACCTGACTGAGAACCCAGTATGGGAAGAGAATCCCAAGCCAGGTACAAATAGATAATAGCCAGGTAATAGACAAGCTTTGACCATCATGTCATTGTTTGTTAAGTAATCTCCATAACTTATAAAGGAGGTTTTTAGTGTGAGATTGCCATTGGGAGTAAATGATTAAGTGGATACACATTTGGAACTTTATAGAATTAAGATTCAGGGAAGAATTACCTTTTGACACTACTTGTCTGCACAGTCTTTTGGAGCAAGATCCCATGTGGAAGTAAGATGGTGACATTAAACACTGCCAAGGCAGCATGGAGCCTTGCAGCATGGAGCCTTACAGCTGGGAAGATGGTTGAGGGTGCTGTCAGTGGCTACTGTTCTATAGCAGCTGTACAAATGGAACATATACTTTTATTGTTAATTTTTTACTTTGTTGGGAGAAAGCCTATGTGCCTGGCAGTAGCTACCAACGCCTATGTAAATTACTGATGCTCTCTTTGTATTGGAAGTTTTTTTTTTTTTTTTTTTTTTTTTTTTTTTTTTTTTTAACCACAGCATGTAGTTCTTTTATGCATTCTGGTGTTATACGAGTAAGTAATCTTCATCAGTTTTCCAAAATGAGGCTGGGCATTGTCATTAAACAAAGGGCTATAGGATGGGTTTGAGCAGCAGAAGTACTTCTGACACTCAGTACATTCCTCACGCTGATCTTTTCCGGAGTGACATTTCGTCTGTCCTCTCTAGGAAGTTGATCTGGTTCCTGTCCTCCAACTGACCAGCACCTAGAATGTCAACAAAATGACTCATCTGCAACATCCTGTCCTTTTCTGGAGAGAACTGTTTGCTTTTGGAAAATGTAGAGCTTACCTCTGTGGAAAAACCCCAAAGCATTGTTTCAGCACAGGTTTCTTTAAGTGATACCTGCTGATCTCTTCTCCTTGTCTCCTTTTTCTCTTCCTCCTTCTCTTTCTCTCTTTTTTTTTTAATTTTTTATTTTTTTGAGGGGCAGAGTGGGTTGATAATTGAACTCAGGACCTTCCTTATTCTTACTAAGTGTTCTATGTGAACTCTATCCTGGCCCCTCTTGTGACTTGTGTTGGTTCTTCCTGTGTCCTCTGTGTAAGCAGAGAGATTGAGGCTTTAGGAATGGGAGAAGCTGTGGTGCTTCTGGAAACTCAAGGTGAGGAGGAGCTGAGATCTCGCAGCTGCTCAGTGATAGTCATGATCTCTCAGTGACACATGTTGAGGTCCCGCGTTTTGATGTCTTTGACTTCACTGTCGGGGCTTGGGAGGCAGAAGCTGGCAGATTTCTCTGAGTTCCAGCCAGCCTAAGCTGCTGTCTTAGTTACTGATCTGTTGCTGGGAAGAGACCCCATAACCATTCAGCTTATAAAAGAAAGCATTTAATTGGGGACTTGCTTTACAGTTTCCGAGGGTTAGTCCAGGATCATCATGATGGGAAAGATGGCAGCAAGCTGGTGTGGTGCCGCAGCAGTAGCTGAGAGCTCACATCTGATTCCTACGTTGCAGGAAGAAAGAGTGAGACCAGGCTTGGTGTGGGCTTTTGAAACCTCAAAGCCCAACCCCAGTGATATACCTCCTCCCACAAGACCACACCTCCTAATCCTTCCTAAACAGTCCACCAACTGGGAACTAAACATTCAAATAAATACGAGTCTGGGGAAGCCATTCTCATTCAAATCACCATAGCTACGAAGGGAGTTCTAGACCTTGTGTTACAGTGATACCTGTCTCAAAAACAAAAATTAAAGATTTTGGTGGGTGTTTTAGTTAAGATTTCATTGCTGTGAAGAGACACCATGACCAAGGCAACTCTTACAAAGAAAAACATTTAATTGGGGCTAGCATATAGTTCAGACATTTAGTTCATTATCATCATGGTAGGAAGCATAGTAGCATGCAGGCAGACATGGTGCTGAAAAAAGAGCTGAGGGTTTGATATCTTGATCTGCAGGCAGCAGAAGGAGACTGTGTTTATACTGGGAGAAGCTTGAACATAGGAGACCTCAAAGCCTGTCCCCACAGTGACACACTTCCCCCAACAAGACCACCCCTCCTAATAGTGTCACTTTCTATGGGCCAAGCATTCAAACATGTGAGTCCGTAGGGCCCATATCTATTCAGGCCACCACAACTAGGTTCAGGAAATATGTGATTTTTTTATTTTTGTGAGTGTATATTCCATGTTTTCTTCACTGTGATACAGAATGTCTACAATGAATAAAAATCCTTATTTATTAATTTCAGTATTAAAGAATATATATTTCCTTTTTTCTACACTGCTCTTGCTTTGTTTTTCATAGAGGAAACCCTCTCAATTCTCAAAGCAAGCTACTGTGTCTTGGGAAGGAGAGGCATAGGGTATAAACTATTCTTGTGAAATCGTGAACACTCTTTGAGGTTTGAATAGGTGTTAACACTGGTTGCGGAGAGGGTCAGGGAAGGCACAGCCAGGGGAAGGAAAGAAAAAGATGGTGTGAGTTTTCTTTCATAGGTGTCTTGAATGCTGTACTTGAAGACAGTTTGCATCGTCTGTACACATGGTAGTCTCAGTTCCTTCCACGGGTCTCTTTCACCTCTTAGGTTCTGATTTTCATGGTCCCGCTAATGGACTCCCACACTGCTCTTCCACAATAAGAAGTGCTCCATTTACAGAAGAGTGGTTTGACGTTAGCTGTGAAACACTGCTCTGTCAAATATGCTCTCTGCATTTGTGAGCCAATTTGCTTTCTCTTCCTTAGAATCAAACCTTTCTTTTCCTTTCCTTTCTACTTTCTGGAGAAGTTATGTTTTCTCATTATACTTCACACTATGCAGCCCCTGACTCACATAGGCACTCAAAGCCGGAGAGAAACTGGAGATGAACACAGTATTTGAAGCCCTGCTGAAGTGTTCAGGGTTTGGGGGACTGAGTAGTTTGTAACAGAATGGGAATTAGCCAAGTAATTGGGCTACTGAGGAACAGGGGTTAGAGTTTCTCCAAGCAGTGAATGACCATAGCTTCAAAGATGCAATTGAAAATTTAAAGAGGGACTGGAGAGATGGCTCAGTGATTAAGAGCACTGGCTGCTATTCTAGAAGTCCTGAGTTCAATTCCCAGCAACCACATGGTGGCTCACAACCATCAGTAATGGAATCTGATGCCCTCCTCTGGCATGCAGGGGTACATGCAGATAGAACACTCATATAAAATAAATAAATAATAAATAAATAATCAATCAATCAATCAATCAATCTTAAAAAAAACCCAAAAAACAAAGAAATTGGACTGGTGAGATGGCTCAGCAGAAGATTGCTCTTCTGGAGGTCATGAGTTCAAATCCTAGCAACCACATGGTGGCTCACAACTATCTGTAATGAGATCTGATGCCCTCCTATGGGGTGTCTGAAGACAGTGACAGTGTACTTACATATAATAAACAAATAGAAAACCTTTGGGCCGGAGCGAGAGGGAGAAGGGAAGGGGGAAAAATAAATAAAAAAAGAAAATTAAACAAATCCTGGTTGTGTATCTGTCTATGAAGTAATTAACAGACCCTGAATAGTTGTGGTATGTGGCTCGTGTGTGTGTGTGTGTGTGTGTGTGCATACACCTGTCTGTGCAGGTGCACACCTGTGT
This sequence comes from Mastomys natalensis, assembly GCA_021653895.1. Classification (NCBI taxonomy): domain Eukaryota; kingdom Metazoa; phylum Chordata; class Mammalia; order Rodentia; family Muridae; genus Mastomys; species Mastomys natalensis. The sequence goes on along the minus strand of JAJTUV010001872.1, from coordinate 207,651 downwards.
CTAAACATATGGACGTCAGAGGTCTACAACAGATATATTCTTGCATCACTCTCTGTTTCTGAGGTGAGGTTCCTTGCCGATCCTAAAGCTCACAGATGCGCACTGCTTTGCATTTACACTGGTGGCAGAGGTCCGAATTCAGGTTAAGGCTCCTGCAGAAGCCGTTTACTCAGTGAGCCACTTCCCAAGCCCAGGACTGCTGCTACTTCTGTTTCTTCAAATAAGGTGATTCTACCTTGTGTTCTTTATCATAGCGTAATGGTGCCTTTGTGTCTTTGCTGTAGTCTGCTTAAGGGAGAGCGAGCCAGCAAATGTTGGCAATTGATTTATGAATCATTTATGGGTTTGAATCCTCAGGAGTGTGAGAGCAGAGATGAGAATATCTGGAGTTTCCTGTTAATTGTGAGGCTGCTAGCTTAAAGTTTTTCTTTCTTCCTTTCTTTTTCTCTTTTTCTCTCTTTAAAAAAAAAAAAAATGAAGTGCTGACTCTAACAATCAAATTAAGTGAAATTCAGGAATTATATGTTGAGTTGTTATTCTGTGTTTTTTTCTTGCATTGAAAGCCCTTAATGAAGTTCTAGCCTGTGCTTTCTCTGTGCTCTGCCCTTTACCTCATCTGTCTAGGAGGAGGGGCATGAATGCTCTGACACTCAGGGTAAAATACAACAGGCTCTTAACATGTTTTGCTGAGAGTATCAGCTCCCCATTTGAATCTACAAGGTAACTAAAAGCATGAAAAGACTGGCATGTTACCCTTCATTTGTGTGCCTCTCCTTTATTTTTGGTCAGATTACACTTTGACTCTGTGTCGGCATGTTCATGTCTCAAGGAGTGTCTCTGTACGTAACCTGTCTCATCTCCATTCAAGGCTGATACAGATGAGTCCAATCACTTGGGATTTTAAGAGCAAAGCACGGCAAGACAGACAACCTTGGATAAAGATGATAGCCACTGGAGATAACACCTTGCAACAAAAGCAAGCAAACAAAACAAATTCTAGAAAACAAATTGGTCCTTTCAGGATACTACTGGATCACAATGCAGGACTAGGCTCACACCTTGACCAGAATTGATTAATTATGAATATGTTTTACCAATTGGCCTCAATTATTTCTGTTTAAACCTAAATCTCTTATCAGTACCCAGGGAGACAAATCTGGGAGTTCAAATCTCTTCTCTTTGCTTTTCGTCACTTGTATGTTCTAATTGACTGCATTGAGTCTGGGTACCTGAGGATCAGGCTTGACCTGATTGACCCTGAGGAAGTGACATTGTTGATGTTTCACTGAGAACTTCACATGTGCTGTTCCATATCTACCTTCCAGAAGAACTATTTTCAAATAGCTTAAAGGAGCAGCTAACTTGTTCAGGGTCCTGTTGCTTAGGAGTGGAATCTGAGGCTTGAAACCATAGCATAATAGCATACGTTTTAGTTGAAGTCAAAATTATTGATATGAGGAAAAGCTGAACTAGAGAAAAGTTTCTGAGGTACAGAAGTCATAGTAGCATGGTGAGTGGCTAGCTGTGTAGAGTGAGACTGAAGGAGTAGGAAAGTTAATGTTGACAGCAGATCTGCAGTGGGAATAACAAGAATAAACAGTAGGCTCTGCTCATGCATGAGTTCAGCTGGTAATCTCTGATCAGTGTCCATTTTGTGTTTTGGTATAGCAAACAGCTGTCAATCAAAGTGTTCTCTAGTTGTGAGCATGAGGCTTTGCTGTCAAACCTCTGTACAGCATAGCAGCAGCAATATTCATTCTGAGTGCAGCCTAAAGCCCCACATCCTGAGTCTCATTGCTCTTGCATGCAGCTGATGAATGGTTGCCTTTCATGACGTCATGGCAATGATCCCTGATGAGCAGGTTCTCCATGGGGAGGACCCACATTTTTTCTGATCAAATTCAGAACATCGGGGAGTGGATGGAGCTCAGGATGAGCAGTCGTGGTGTTCTGAAAGTGATTCTCTGGCTTGACCATGAAGCAAGGTGACCTTGGAAGGATGCAGGGTAATCAGCATACTTCAGTGGTAGGTCATGTACTTCAGGTAGGTCTCAATCTCATTGACCTTTTTCCTTCCCTACAGCCCTCAATGTCTGACTATGCCTTTTGGAGTTGTAGGCATACAAAGGGGGTGATCCACTCTCTGGACACCATAAAGGGTAACAGTTGACACCCATAACAAAGGACAGGTTGTAAGAGAAAAGCACTAGGAATATATTGGTGGGAGTGTTCCTTGACAGGGTGGTGGTGGTGGTGGGGAGTCTTCAGAATTAAGGCCTTTAAATCCTAGGGAAAATACCATCTTTAAATTTTACTTTAAAAAAATTCATAAAACCAAATCTGTCAGTCTATCTAATTATCTATCATCTGTAGCTCTCTCTATCGTGTGTATGTATGTGGGCATGCATGCTCATGCCATGGTGTATATGTTGCCGTCAGAGGACATCGTTCAGGATTCAATTCTCTCCTCCCACCATGTAGGTTCTAAGGCTTAAATTTAGGTCAGCATTTCTGGCAGCAACTGTATTTACTCAGTGAGCCATCTTGGTGGCCGAATATTCCTTTCTTTCTTTTTTTTTAACCCATGTTCCGTGAAGCCTGGATAGGTCTGTAGAAATGTGACAGGATCGAAAAGGTACATGATTGTGTCCGGAGGGATAAAGTCAGCAAGAGGGGTTAGTCTTCTTGGTTCCTCAGTTTAATTATTTCTTGTCAGGTGCAGAATGTGATTTTTGGAATGACTGAGGGTCTTAATTTTTTTTTTATGGTCAACTCTTGTTCAGAAAAGGTGAGGAAAATTTTTAAGATTTTGTGGTTAGGTTTGGTGAAGGGGGTTTTGGCTTTTTTTTTTTTTAAAGAATTATTTATTTTATATATGTGAACACACTGTTTCTCTCTCTTTAGACATACCAGAAGAGGGCATTTGATCCCATTATAGGTGGTTAAGAGCCACCATGTGGTTGCTGGGAATTGAACTGAGGAGCTTTTGAAGAATAGTCAAATGCTCTTAACCACTGAGCTATCTCTCCAGGTCAGGTTTTGGCTTTTAATGACCTAATCTGGGAAAGAAGAATTCTAATTTTTCAGGACTTGTCTTTGGGATGGAGGGGTATGAGAAACAGCAGGGTGGTGGCCATAGCAGTGGAGTCTGGGACTGCACTTGAGGGTACTATGAATTGAACCCACCAGTTTCAGGATGAGTAATGTTTGTTCATTATTTGTTCATTATCAAATATTATTATAATATTTGTTCAAAATAAGGAAAGTATTAATTTATTCTTCTAGTGAGAGTGAACTCTTCTCCCATGACATACTTTCTAAATTAATACTTTCCTTATTTTAATACTGTACAATGCAGTGTGTGTGTGTGTGTGTGTGTGTGTGTAAGTGTGTAAAATGATCCTGTTGACTGCCCTAGCATTAGTTGTGGGAATCCTACTAAGTCTCATTGGCTAGAATTATTCCCCCATTTCTTGCTTTAAAGCCACTAAATGCAGAGTAGTAACTCTTATACCTTTAGCTAAAGAACAAACCACCTGGTTTACCTAATACAGTACATTGAAAGGACCATTTGCTTTTCCCTCCCTTCTTGCCCCTAGCAAATATTTCCTACTAGAAGAATCAGCTACAGCATTCTGTCCTGAGGGAACTTAACTGATGCAGATCATTGTTGGGGTGGGGGTTTAGTCAAGTTAGAAGGCTACTTGCCCCAACATACATGAAACCTTGCACTCAGCACTGCTTAAACAGGTGTTTCTGTTTTAAGGCACAGGCCTGTAATTCTAGCACTCTGGTAAGTGGACACAGGAAGATCAGAAGTCCAAGGGCATCCTTGTGAGGCCAACCAATGTAGACTATGTGAGATCTTGTCTTAAAGAAGAGACAAAAGCTGGGTATGGTGCTGTACGTCTTTAATTCCAGCAGAGACGGATGGCACTGAGTTCTAGGACAACCTAGTTCCAGGACAGCCGGGGCCACACAAACAAACACCAAAAACCAACAAAACAAAGCAAATAACCCAATCAAACAAATAGACAAGAGTTGGGGAGAAGGAAGACCTACTAAAAAGGGGAAATAAATTTATACTTCCTAATAAAAGCATGAATAGGAGTGGTTAGTTGTATTTGGGAAATATATATGTCAGTGGAGTACATACCAGAAATGTCCTGGAAGGAGAAGTAGCTGTTCTTTCATGACAAGAAGCATGTCACTTTTCTTAAAAATCCATCCATAGGCCATCTTTGCTCGTTATGCACACATTCCCTTGACAATACTCTTCTGGAAGGAGAAGTAGCATCTTAAGTGGCTCCTAAAATCCAATTCCATTTCCTAAGAGAATTTTAAAACCACTTGGGCTAGGTAAAGAGGCAGCTAACTCTCTTCTCTCCTGTCACTCTGATGAGGATCACAGCACTGTTTAGCTCAGTCACACTCTATGTAGTAGCAGACCACAAATATGACATAGCTATGAGCTGAAAAATCTCTTTCTACTAGGGCTGGCAGCAGCTTACCTCTTCACAGTGATGAGGATGTAAAACTGCCATGCTGCTTGTTAGGTAAAAACTAGTACAACCAAACGTGTGTGGTACGTACATAATGGAGATAATGAGAAAGGAGGGCTGTGTTATTACTGTGTGTTGTCATTGCACTGTACATTTTATTAGAGTGTGCCGTAGACAAACAGCAACGACAAAAACCCTCACGAAGTCAAAGCGCCTTTCATGGCAAGCAGCATGCTGTTGGCTGGTGGCAGTTTCATGTGTTTCGTGTTTACCAATCTCTTGACTTTGTTAAGAGGCCATGTCCAGTGCTTGACCTGTGCTGTTGAGGTTTGTGTAAGTGCCTGCCATGATGTTGACACAAAAAGAAAGTTGTGTAAGATATCAGAACATGTCCCCATTGTTAAGTGATTCATGACTATGGGGCAAAAGGCCTGGTTATCTGTTCACTGTCTTAGCTTAGGCCTGCTGTCATCTGTCTCCATCTCCAACTTCCTCTTCCAGAAAATTTCTACACTCTGATAAGTGCATTTAACTTCTATGACTCTCTCGTGGTCAAATCCACCACCATTTTCATTTTATTTTATTTATTTTATATATATGGGTATTTTGTCTGAATATAGGTCTATGTCTTTGGAGAACACTGAATCCCCGAGGACTGGAGTTACAGATGGTTATGAAGCTTCAGGTGGGGGCTGGAGGTTGAACCTGGTCCTCTGCAGGAATAGCCAGTGAGCTTAACCAAAGAGCCGTCTTTCTAGCCCCATCATGGCATCTTTATCTTTGGTGTATCAGATGCCACTGTGGCCTTTCAGCTTCCAGTGGAGGTGTGATGGTTAACTTCCCAACCAATATTTAAATGAGTAGGGGTCTGTGTTAGTCCTGGGGTGTTTCTTTTGTGATACCTCAAATGTCACTTAGAAGATAAATGCCAGGTCACATACTCATTTTGGGACAATTTCTTTCCCCAAAGATCTTGTATTCAGCAGTACTTAGCAGTTGAGTGTTGACTACACGTTGCCTTTATTGTGTAACCACTCATTACAGTCTGTGTAATGTCTTAAGACTTGGGGATGTGAGTTGGGGTTAGGGCCCTAACATAACAAAAAGGCAAAAAGGAAAGTTCTTTCTTGGGGCTCCGTAAGTAAAGCTGATTTTCCTCCCTGGTATTGGACTTTGGGCAGATGGCATTTGGAGCCTGGTAAAAGCTGTCTTTCTGTGTTGTTTTTTATAAGCTTTATCAAGGCACCAAAATGCCAAAAGATAGGCTTCTCCCCAGGATCGAGGACAGTGGAGGAAAGGGAGCTGTAGGGAACTTGCAGCTCTCAGGAATCTCCCTCGAGTGCCCTTTAGAGTACACTATTCCTGATTCTGTCGTTTCTAAGTCTTCTTTTCCTTCTCCTTCATAAATATAACATGTTAAATTTTAAAAATGTGGAACAAAATTGTTGCCAGTGTTCTGCTGAATTGATTGGAATTTTAAATTGCCCCCGATGGTCTCCCCAGCCCCCCTTTCAGAGCCCCTGATGCTGAGACATGTTTGCTAATGCAGTAAAATCCAGAGAAGAAAGGAACTCCCAGTACTAGTCTACTATAAATGTCTCCTTAGGGAGGTCTATTATCTATTTGAAGGAACTCAGTTTCGTGTCACTCAGTGGCAGCTTGATAACCGTCATTCCAACATTGACATGTATAGAAAGAAAGAGTTGTCTAGAAAATGTTTAGCCTGGTAGAGTTCTCCCTAGGTTTCCTTTCTCTTCTCCTTATTCCTGTTCCTACAGAAGGTGGACAGTCCTTGGTCAGGTTTGGTCCTGATCCTGAAGACAGCGCCTTCAGGGAGTGTGTGGGAAATGTTTGGTATTTCTTCACCTATAGGTTAGGGGAGAGCCTTATATTATTAAAAACCAAACCTAGTCAAACAAAGCTAAACAACAAAAACAAATACCCCAAACCTCTACCACCAGAGAGAATCAGGCAGACCTTTTGATCTTAGCTTGGAACCTTAGCTAGGACTGTGTTTCAGTGTCCTGAGTAATTGCCTAGCTGCATGAGACTGTATGTTCATTGAAAACAAAGCAAAGCTAATGAAAACACAAAGTTGGATAAACCTGTATTAACCAAAGATGAAGTTACCAGAATGTTCTCTAGCTAGTAGCTATATTAAAGATCTAAGTTTTTACACTACGTATGATAGTAAATGCCTATAGTCTGGAGGCAGGATCAGCAGGAGTTCAAGATCATTTTCAGTGACACAGTAAATTCAAAACTAGCCTGGGATATATGAGACTGTCATCAAAAGTCTCTCTCTCTCTCTCTCTCTCTCTCTCTCTCTCTCTCTCTCTCTCTCCCCTCTCTCTCTTATCTGTCTTTAATGGAGAAAATTTTCTCTTCAAAAGCTAATCAGAAGGCTAAACTAAGATGGAAATTTACTTCAATGTCTTTTCTCATCCAAGTGACCAAGTGTTTTGATTGCAATGAATTTGGACCACATGAACTTGCTGTTGTAACGGTCGAAAACCATCAAGTTCACATTTTGACCCACAGCACCTGTTAAGGAAATGGATGCAGGAAGTTTGGCAGCTAACTAATCTTCTTTCCATCCTTGAAGTTAGTGGGGAAGTGAGGCAGAAATATTTTATGTAAGTATGCTTTCCTCTCTTGTTTTGAAAAGTTAATAAATACAAGGATATAAAGGAGATTGACAAGTCTGGGAGACTTTTGAGGAGTGAGCAGAGAAGACAGTTAAAACACCAATTCTTAAAACTGAACAGTTCCTCCTGGATTTGGACAGGAGGTTACAGTGGAGACAGCTCTGGGGAAATGAAGGCATTTGTTCGCTGGTCCTTTGTCTTAGTTATCCAAGTCACATTGTGCTGTCCCTGAGGAGCATGGGCTGTGCTGTTTTTCACTGTAGTCCTAACATGCTTTAAAGAAAGCTGCTATATCTACTGCCCTTGATTGATGCTGCACCTAACAATAGCCCTTCTCCGTGAAACACTCCATTGATACGTTTAGAACTCATTACTGCTAACCAAACAGTGGTGGTTTTATTACTGTACTAATGGAGCCTGGTACTTGGAGGCTGGAGGCCAGGTGGGGGAAGAGAGTGAGAGGGTAGGACAAGTGAGTCCCTTTCCTCCATTAGTGATGCTCCCGGGAAGAGTACTCAGGCTGATTCCAGTAAGACAATGTGATCTAGATACACTGCAGGGCCCGATGTGCACATGGAAGGATGCACTAAATGAATTATTTCTAGGAGGAAGGAGCATGAGCTTTCTCGATAAAGAACCAGCAAGACAGCAGAGTTTTCTATGGTCTATTCCAGGGAAGTCATTTGCTCTCCTAACAGTGCACGGAGTCTAACAAATGAGTAGTGAAAGTTATGGATTCTGATGGACTCAGAATTAGGGTTTGCTTAGCAGACACCCGCTGCAGGCCACAAGCTGGACTGAAGCAGTAGTCTGCCCTCTTTCGTGGTTTTATGATGTAACTGGCTCCCTTCGCCCCTCTGTCTCCCTTTGCCCCTTTGGACTTTACTCTTTTCTGTAGTGTTGCAGCCAGCTGTCACCTTTGATGTGATCACTGATGTTTTCTGCCATGTCACAGTTTGTGTTTCAGTGCAGAGCATGATGTCTAGGCTTTTCTAAACCAGACACAGGACCCATTCAGGTTACAGTGAGAGCTGGGGAGGTTTTAAATTCATTTTTGGTGAATTTGAGTTGTTCAAGTTCTGCAGCTTCTTGCCATCTCTTCTCGAATGAAGATTGTTTTTTCTCTCCTGGCTTGGGTATTGTTGATTCACACATTTATTGTAGGCTATCATGATTACCTGGACACTTGCTGATTGTCACCTGTCATTTGGTTTGCAAACAGTTAGCTTCTACTTAGTAGTAGCTGCCTTTGCTCTTAAGGACCTGTGAGAATCAAGCATGGAAATGTTGTGTCCAAGGGCCTTGAGATCCTCTCAGACTTGACCTCATGTGTCTTAGGAATAGAAAAAGGTCATAAAATCTAAGTATAAAATACTGTGGATTCATTGAGCTGAGGGTCTGTAGTACCTAGGTCATCCTGAAATGTGCTGAGGAAACCAGTAGCAGAGGCCTGAGCTGCACTCCTCGTGTGGCAGCTGTGGTCAGTTTTATTACTGTGTGTATGTGTGCAACCCTAGAGATTCTTTTTTTTTTTTTTTTTTTTGGTTTTTCGAGACAGGGTTTCTCTGTGTAGCTTGGGCTGTCCTGAAACTCACTTTGTAGACCAGGCTGGCCTCGAACTCAGAAATCCACCTGCCTCTGCCTCCCAAGTGCTGGGATTAAAGGCGTGCGCCACCACTGCCCGGCTATAACCCTAGAGATTATTCATTTCATTTGGACATTCACTTCTCAGCTAGAGAGGAGTGGTAGTCATGTGGGTTCTTTTCTTGTAGATGCAGCTTCGATTTGCATTCAGATCTGGCACACTCTGAGCAGGGATAGGTGATATCCTTTTAGACTTATTTTCTTCAGTGGGCATGAAAACACTGAGTTTACTTTATAAGCTTGTGGGGGCAAAATCCTAAGCATGTTTTGAAAAATGATTCACTCTACAAACGTGATTTGCTTGTTCTATTTTCTCTTCGGGTATGTTTCCATTAGAAGGCAGATTTGCTTGTTTATTTTTGAGGTGGAGGATACCAACATTGAATTTAGGAGCACTTACCTCCTACCCCCTTTTAATGATAGGGTTTTACTGTGTAATCCAGGCTATCTCTGAGTCTGAGCTCCTGCCTCAGTCTCCCATAGATGTGTACCACTGCTCCTGTCCTGTTTCTATCTTACATACTCTATTCTTGTTCCAATATCAAGAGTATCAACTTTGTTTCTAATGAGTCAATTTCAGGTTCCATTTATACTGTAAAAGCCAGATGGGAAGATAATGCCACTGTCAAACACTGAAGACTTCCAGAAAAATATTTTCTCATTAGTAAGAAGTTGCTCCCTTAAAGACACCACCCAGTTGTTATGCATGGACTTTGCAGAGAAATATTTGCCACACCATTATATGCTAAAGCACATGTGTTTTCCATGGACAGCAAGGGCAGCAGTATCCAGGCAAGTGCAACAGCAGAATTCAGATGCCCTGTTCTTGTTGGCAGCTCCTGTGAAGTTTCAAACAGGAAATGCATGGTCAGAGTTGATCTGGCCAGGAGTTGGGGAAATCCCCATTTGTTGGAACATTTCCAGGCATAGATGGAAGTAGAGCTTCTCGGGATTGCAACACTACTTGCTGGGAGATTGGTGAGTGGAGGGAAAGTTTTATTGGCATCCTGCTCAGTCCCCAGAGACACTTTAGATGGTTTTCCCAGTAGCCATAAAAGAGAGGAGAAGCCTTGTCTTCCTGGGACTCCTGTGAGTGCAGGAAGGGATGCCGGAGGATGGAAGGACTGAGTGTTTGTCACATTCCAAGAACTAGCTTGAGAGGGGTGTTCCCTTACTTATCAAAGCAAGACTGGCAGATGGTGACAGTAACGACTGACCTCTAGTTTTCATGGGGAATGAATCTGTTTGCTGATGTCTGTAAGAAACCATGCCAGACCTCAACCCTCACTAGAGAGGGTTGGCATGCTTAAAGTCTTGACTTGCGTAATAGTTGAAGGACCAAGGCTGGAATCAAATCCAATGGGCATGGACTTCTTTCTGTGACTCAGCTGCAGCCTCTACAAATACATCACAGTTGGAGGTGCCTGAATCCATGGTCATTCACGCTGATTTTCATCTACGCTAATGCTGTCATAGCTCTAGGATCTTGAAGAAGTTTTCAATGGGATTAGATTTTAGCAGCTTTATTTAACCTTTAATTATACCTTATTGAGAGTTTTAATTTCCCAAGTGATACAGCTAAGGCATGAAATGTTGTGGATCAGATACAGACAGCGTGCCTCCACGACGGGCAGGAACAAGATTGGACTTGGATTTAAGATCTTGTGGTCTAGCTTCAGTGACTCAGGTTTAGATTGTCCTTCCTGCATGGCGTGAATTCTTACTGTTCTGTCACTTGCCATCCTACACTCACTAGGGAATGCAAGTTGATCAAGCAAACAAAATAATAATGTCACACGGATCTGGCCTGAACATGCTTCCTTAAGATAAAATAAGTATAATGTAGATGAGTTTAATCTTTAAAGTTTTGATGATTTGAGCTTCTCTTCTGGTCCCTAGAAGGGTGCATGTTATTGTATAGCTGTGAAGAGACACCATGAATACCATAACACTTACAAAGGCAAACACTTTTTAAAGATTTTTTTTTAAGATTTATTTATTTATTTATTTGTTTGTTTGTTTAATGCACATGAGTACACTGTAACTGACTTCAGACAAACAAGAAGGGGCCATCGGATCCCATTACAGATGATTGTGAGCCACCATGTGGTTGCTGGGAATTGAACTCAGGACCTCTGGAAGAGCAGTCAGTGCTCTTAATTGCTGAGCCATCTCTCCAGCCCAAGGCAAACACTTAACTTGGGGTTGGATTTCAGTTTCAGAAGCTTAGTCCATTATCATCATGGCGGGATACATGGCAGCATGTAGGCAGACATGGTGCTAGAGAAGGAGTGAGAGTTTTACATCCTGATTGGCAGGCTGCAGGAAGTGAATGTCACACTGTACCTAGCTTGAACATTTGAGACCTCAAAGCCCGCCCACTAGTGATGCACTTCCTCTAACAAAGCCACACCTACTCCAGCAAGGCCACATCTCCTAATAGTGCCACTCTATATCAGTCTATGGGAGCCATTTTCCTTCAAACCACCGAAGTCAGTGATGAAGTGACTGTTGAAAGGTTACATTGAACTTAAAGTGTCAGGTGCAAACAGTAAGGTTCTGGCTCTATCACAGAAGCTGGAGAGTTGGGTGGTGATGTGTACTGAGAACGCCTTTGGCTGTCTGTCAGCTGACTGTCCGGTGAGGAGTCAGCGTGGCAGGCTGACTCTGAGATGAGAAGGTGGTCAGGACCACTGGAGCTGTTGGGCGTGTGTGTATGGAGACAGATTTTGCTTCCGATCAGAGAACTTACCCAGAGTCCTCAGACCCTGGGAGCCTAGAGCTAAGAGCTAAGCAGAGAAGGCAGAACATAGGCAGGGAAAGGCATTGCCAGCACCTAATGTGTCATTCTTTCTACTTGGTTCCTATCTTTTTGCTGCCTGCCTCTCTGGCATATACACCTGTTTCGTTGAGCATCGGTGAGCGTCATTAGTAAATATATTAACCTGTAAAATTATAGATGGTTTTTAGGAAGCATTAGTGCATGAGGAAGTCACTCATTTTTCCGTTGCTTAATTTGGAGGATTTAATTTTCCTCCCTTTTCCCCCTCCCATTTGTAGTATTTTCTCTTACTGTCATGAGAGGTACAGTTTATAGCTATTCTTAAGTGCAGTTCAGTGCATTAAATCTGTGCATGTTGTTGTATAGCTATTATTACCATCCACGTGTAGAATGCTTTCATCTTTCCAAGCAGAAGGACCTTCCCCGTTGAGCATCAGCTCATGTGTCCCCTGTACAGGTCCCCAGTGACTTCTCTTCCCAGTCCTATCCCTCAGCCTTTCCTAGAATAAGCAGCAAGTTGTATCATTGGCATATGGCTTTGTAAGGTGCTTCTGTGTCATAGCATGGAAGAGAAGTTCATTCCTTTTTGAGGCTGAAAGCTGTTTCATTGTATGGATAAACCTCATTGTGTTCATGCATTCTTCTGCTGATGGACGTGTTATTTGGCTATTCTGCACAATATAACTACGAACACTAGCATACGAGAATTAGTTTAAATGTCTGTTTTCAATATTTTGAGTATATTCTATACCTACAGTTGTTGAATCACCAAGTAGTATAATGTTTAAATGTTGGTGCAAGGGGTGGGGATGTAGTCCCCACTGAGTTAAACTTAAGATCACCACGCCCTGGTACTAGGATTGCAGGTGTGTGTCATCTATTAAACTTCTGCTCCCCACAGCAGCAATAATGTCTTACATTGTGGCCGGCAGTGTGGAGGCCTCCCATTTTCTCTGTATATACTTTCAACACTTTTTGTCCCCCTTCTTCCTTTAAAGCCACCTACTGATTGTGGAGTGGCATATTATCACAGTCTTGATTTGTATTTGTGCATGGACTGAAAAACTTTACTTGGCAATGACTTTACCTCCTAAGCTACCTTGCTGGCCCAAGAATCCTTAAATTTAAACATTGAAGCTGGGCGGTGATAGTGTACACCTTTAGTCTCAGAACTCAGAAGACAGCTGGATCTCCGAGTTTGAGGCCAGTCTGGTCTAAAGAATGAGTTCCAGGACAGATAGAGCTACACAGAGAAACCCTATCTCAAAAACAAACAAACAAACAAACCAAAAACCAAACAACAACAACAACAAAAGCAAGTGTAGCATGCTGTCAATTAACTGTCTAAAGATTTCTTTTTTGGGGCTTCATCTTGAAGTTGTCTTGTCATATTAGAGTTTGAAGCACGGATGTGAACATGGACTTGATTACTGAAAGACAAGGATAGGATTAAGACTGTAGATACCCGGAGGAGACTGGAGCTTCCTGTGGCCGATAAAGAGCCATTTAGTGAGCATATTTGCTGGATGCTCCAAATTGTGGGCAGTGTCTGGCTGTAGAAGGCAAGTGTCTGGTGATCCAGAAATGGATTAGGTCAGGCATCGAGGCAGAGCCATCAGTTTTTTATGCCTTCCCTGAGGCTCAGGCATTATAAGTGGTTAGGAAGAACTAAGAAGGCGTTGGGAAAGCTTGAGCTCCATTAGCCCTTGTGTTAAAGCCAATTCTACTAAAAGGCCAACGAAATGATTGTGTGAAAGGCCTGTGGAAAAGCATCTTGAAGAGTCCCATTAACAGATATCTCAGATGGCATGCTTGCTAAATATTGAAGAGAGAATAGTGAAACAAAAGAATGATTATTTTAATTTTTTACATTTATCTACTCTGATTGCTCACCTGTATGTGTGTTTGCATGTCTGCCTACTCTCATGGTCAACTTGGGCCACAGCAGGCTTGTGAAGGGTGGGAAACATGCCTCAGGAGGATCCTAGGGACCAAGCTCAGGTTGTCAGGCTTGGTGGCAAGTGCCAGAGCATCTCACTAGCCTGAGAATGCTTTCTGAAAAGACAAGTTTGATTGTAAGGAGAATTTTTCAGAATAGATAGAATGCCTAGGAGAAAAGTGAATTATGTGTAAAAAGTGAGTTACAAAAGCTAAGTGTTACTTAAAATGCAAGTTGGGGGGAAAAGAACGTGCTTTTCCTTCTGAATAGGTTTTAACCTGAAATATCCACGACTGAATGCTGGCCTTACACAGTGGAGGTGAGGAGTGCTCTGTTCACTATGGTCATGTGGGTGTTGGTTTGATCTCATTAAGGTCTGAGATAGAGCTGACCAAACACATCTGAACCCTAATTGACAGACATGCTCTGGGCCTATCAGCTCATGCTGGTTGGTTGATTGTATGGAGATTTGCAAACTAGAACAAAGAGAAGAATAAGTTAAGTGGACCCTGGGGGCTTTTGTCCATGGTGGTGAAGAATTTGATGACAACACCTACCTACATATTTGGAAATTAACCCTCTCTCTCCACCTCTTTCCTTCCTCCTCTCCCTTCCCTACCCCTCCCTCCTTTTCTTTCTTGTGTAGTCCAGGCTAGCCTTGAATGTGGTAAGTAGCTGAGGATGAACTTGAACTCCTGATCCTCCTGGTTCCAGCTCCCAAGTGATAGGATCACAGGCAAGCATCACTGCAAGTAGCATAGAAGCTCAGCTGCTGGAAGTCGTACGATTGGTTTCCCCTGTGAACATGAGTTTTAGAGGCAGCCCAAGGCTGAGCCCAAGACTAAGAAAAAGGAAATGTGGGTTTTCTGTTATGATCCAGAGATGTCTAATGTTGGTTACTTAATTTTCCTGTTGGATGCATTATGTGTGTAGGAGTATTTTGGAAATATATAATAATGTAAGCATTACTTTTAGAAGGTGTAATGGTGAAACGGATAGGAAGATTAGAGTTGATAATTTCATTAGCCCATTTTATTTCATTTTCTTTAGCCCATTTCTTCATTTTAAAAACTTGTTTTATGTAATAAGTGATTTTCTGCATGTATATATGTGTACCACATGAGTGTCTGCTACCCACAGAGGCCAGAAGAAGGCATCTGATACTTCTATGGGTGCTGGGAATCAAACTTGGGTTCTCTGGAAGAACAGACAATGCTCTTAACCTCTGACCTATCTCTCCCCATTCCCACTCCTTCTTTTAGAATTACTTAGGAACCTTGTCAACACATGGCTAGTTTCCATAGCATCTGGCTAGGGATTCAGTTGAATTACTTGGGATTTTTAACTATAGAATTGCAGGTTTCTCCTGGACTCTTCAGTGATTCGTCTTGCTCGCAAGTTGTCTTTTCAAGTACTTGGCCCCTTCCTTCCTCTGTGACAGCGTCAGGAGTGGAGACGGAGCTTGAGCTCCACGGCATCGTGATTCTGTTTTTGGACAATTACTACCTGCAGACAAAATGTGAGGTCACTGAAATCAGTGCACGAGTGCCTTGAGTAATTAATCTATAATTCAGAGATGTAAGAGAGTGTCCACAGGACCTGCAGAGGGTGGCCTCTCAGTGGCTATGAACTACCCAAAGTGTGCCAGTAGGGCTAATGGTAGGGAGTGGGTACATTCAGACTTCCCAGATTCTTCAAGTGGCTTGCTGCAAATACTTCTGAGAATACTAAATTCACCTTGGAACTTGAACAAGTATGGCGTGGTTGGATTCTGTCATCAGCATGTCTTCCTATTGTTGAACTCTGGCTACTGCTGTGGAACTAATTTCCTTTTATACTGGGTAAAATACAGGGAGTAGAGATGTATTACCATGAATTGCTGTCACAGAAGTGCTGTAAACAGAAATTAATAAAAAGCACTGGTGGCCTTGCTGTTTTGCATGCTGATCCCTTAGTGTGGGTTTCTGTTTATTATCATTACAGCATGAAGTAATTGCTGTTACTGCACCTGAGCTGGGATGCCTACTGCACTTACGAACACTTAGGAAACAGGTAGTTTTATAGAGGAGGAAATAGGTTTTGGAGAGGTGAAAAGAAGCTGTGGTAGACTGTATGCGGTAGGTTTGAAATCACTGTCGCCAGTCTCACATGGTCTGAGCTCTTGATATGGGGTCACACTGCACTGCTCATGGCTTTTTTGGAAGACAGTTAAGAAATTCAGGGAAAGTACATTCTTGTTGAGGCATGTTTTCCAAGCTATCAAGTTCTTACATTGTTTTGAGGTTAAATGAAACATCTTTCCCAGAAGCTGTGAGCTATCTTGGGACTCTCCCCCACCACCCCCACACACATTGCTCTTGCCTAAATCTGGATGTCCTGTTTGAAGAGATCATGTATGTTCCACATCTTGTCTATTACTACCATGTTATTGCCTGAAGACCTCCCCCACCCCAGGAATAGGGATTGTCTGACACCCTGGATTCTAATCCCAACTAGATAAGAGTATTGGTTTCTGTTTTCATGACAGAAGGTGTACTGTAGGATCTTATTTATATGTAAAAAAACACCTACTTGATGGGCTGTTTTTTTAAAACTACTTTATTGAAGTATACTTTGTCATAAAACTCACTCATTTTAAAGTGTAATAGGTTTATAGCGTCGTGTCGTTACCACCACAGTCTAATTTTAGAATATTTTCATTTCCCCCAGAGAAACTTTGCAACAGCTGTGTTAACTCCTTTTTGAGATGGGATATCATCTACCCAGGCTGGCCTCCAGTTCTCACTGTTTAACCTCAGAGTCCTCCTGATCCCTCCACCTCTACCTCCCAAGTGCTGAAATTACAAGCAAGCATTGCTACCCTTGGTTTTCATTTTTAAACTTGACTTTTATGGTGCCCGGTGATTTATTGCCAGAGGAAGAAATCATTTAAAAACTTAACTTTTATTCTAATCAAAGTGACATTACTCACCCAATGTCAGGCACTCTTTAAAATATTTTATGAAAATTAATTCCTTTAATCCATGAACTTGGGTACTTTCTGAAAGAAGTATGTTTATATTCTCACTTTGCCACTCCCATCTTACTGGCTAGAACCCCGGGATGGAGGCATGGGTTTAGGTCTAATTGTCTTTTACTGAGCAGCACCCCATTTGGGTACACTTTATTTACTTTGGGTATTCTACAGATGAGGAAACAAAAAGATGGGCAAAGTAGCTGTCTTGGCTACTGCCACATGATAGTAATGACAGGTAAGGGATGAAAACATGTGTTTCTAAGTATGCTAAGGCCCCCAATGAGACCAGAGCGAATGGGGAAATGGCAGGCATCGGAGGAGGAAAGAGTTGAGCCAGTCTGATTCAAGAAGTCAGCAATTGGACTGTGATCAATGGTCCAATTAATCTACCATAGTAGTCTGCACTGCCTTTGTCACTCACTTGAGATTTGTCCCATAATTCATCTTTTTCCATTTATGTTAGTGTTTCTATGTTAGCCTATGTTAGAGCATGAAACATGTTTCAGTGAACTTCTAGTTTCTATAGTGAACATAAAATGCCTGCTTAGAGGGCTCTTACCTTAGGGTATTTATTGTTTGAGGTGTGGTCTGTGTTGTGGTCACAATGTTTTTCAAGGCCTTAGAAACTTGGGAATGATCTGAGAGAAGGACTGGGCCCAGTGCCTGGTCCTGTTCTTACCTCACCTTAGTCCTCCTCTTCTCTTGCGAAATGGTTACAGTATTCAGTTTGCCAGTGTGCCCACTAACCTTGCCTGTTCTGAAGACTGGAACAGGTTCTCTGTTTAGAGAGATGGTCTTTGCATCTCCCTGGGTGCTCGTACTTTGGAAAGGCTTGTAAAGGTGGTGCAGTGATTGACTGCAGATCAAAACCAGCTCTCACTAGAATGGGAATTTGGAAGATGGAAATCATGTTGATGGTTCCTTGTTGGCTTCAGAGAGAAAACTTATCACATGGGCTTATTTAGCATTCCTCTGTGCTTTGGCTTTCAAAAGGTTTTGGAAGAGCTGTAATTTCATTTAATGAATAGTTGTCAGTACATTCTGGGATGGGAAAACTTGACTCTTTGCACTTGATCTGCCGGTCTTTGCAATGTGTTTATTTATTAATTAATTTGTCACTTTTACTCCCTGGGCTACTATCATTTTATTCTGATTGGGTTTATTCTTCACCAGAAAGGAAATCATTGCATCAAACAGATTTCCATCCAATTCGGAGCCTTTTAACTTTTGACAGCCATATTGTCCAAGCGAGAGAGGGTATTCTGGGACTAGCATCTGAACTGCGGGAGAGATTAGAATTCTACTGAGTTTGAAATCCCATTGTCATTTTTCTTGTGCTACTATGTGGCTCGGTTTGGGAGCACATACTTGTCAAAATAACATTCAGATTCTGCATCATTAGTTTATAAAGTCAACAGCAGCCGTTTTGGACATGTGTGTTGGAGGCTGGTGGCTGAGGATGCCTGGCAAGTCAGGGAAGCCTTTCTTTCCTAAGGAATCTCCAGGCAAGCCTGTTGACCCCTGGAGTGTGTGTGCATGTGCCTGTATATCCAGCCTAGCTGCACTTCACTGGTAGGGCTTTGGAGACATTGCCAATGACCTGACCCTGGTGAAGAGGTACTTCTTGTTACTAGAGCAACAATTCCCCTCAAGTGAGACCATGCTGTGTGGAATAAATAACCAAATGACAGTGTGGCTTTGGAGTCAGGTATTTCTAATCTCTCTGGATTTCTTTATCTGAACATAAGCAGTGGTATGATTAACTTGCAGGTTGTATGGCGTGCTTCTGTGGAGCTGTACTGGCTCAATAGTGACAGCTTTGTCAAAGGAGTAATGGTACAGGGCCTGGAAACTCTTGATTACTTAGGGCTAAGATGCCCAATTGGAGAGATTTTTTTTTTTGTACATCGGCAGTTTTAGTAGTATAAAAAGCCACTGTGTAGGTAAGTTCAACCCTTGTCTCCTCAGGGTGGACATTTCCTATGCTGTGGACAGCGTCTGTCATGTGGCTGTGGTGATCTTACTCATGCAGCGGTGATAGCCACCTCCTACACTGTGACATTTAAACCAGGTGTCACTAAAGCACTGGCCGTGGGTTCTGTTACTTGATGAGTCCGTAAATGTTTCTTCCTGCTAAATTTTACACACTGACCTTTCTGGTTCCAGCTTCTCACCCATCTTCCTTTTCAGTTGTGACACCCACGTGGTCACTAGTCTCTTCCTGTCCTGTTCTGACTTAACCAGTTTATGTACAAGTGCACACGTGCATGTGTATTTATAAGTTATCTTCAGAAGTTTGTGGAGATCAGGAATGCAGACATTCCTTTCTGTCTTCCATGGGGTGTGTGGTGTCACTCAGATACCGAGGAAAATCATCAGCAAATGACAGAGTTGAAGAGAAGGTGCCCAGTTTTGAATGCTTATTCACCATCTACCTTTTGACTGTCACTTTTCTTTATCTATTGTAGATTAGGAGAGGCTGGTGGAGCAGAAAGGAACTTGAGGGAGCCTTTAGAACCCATCTGCTCATTTTATCCTTGTAGGCATTGGAACCTGAGTAGTTAAATCAATTTTCCGAAGTCCTGGAAGGGTCAGATGAAGTTTGGTTTTCTGACTTAAATTTCTGTGGCTTTTCTTCCTGAAGGTCTACCACCGGACTTATTTATGTGTAAAGCAGCAGGTACAGGCCATGCTAAGTCAGAAGTTGTGTATGTTCAGTGCTGAGATCACAGAGGCAGCTACCTGAGGGTATTAGGCCTGCTGGGAAGTCTGGTGGTTGTCCTCTGTTGAGAGCTTCTGTTAACATGAGGTCAGACAGAAGGGTTCTTATCCTGAATGTCTGCAACAGAAATACTTGTTAAATTTCTGTAAATGGCAGCTATAGAAGTGTGCTGTTTACTGTATAACATTCTTTCTAATAATTGCTAGTACTATCATCTGAGATAAAAGAATGCTGTTATATGTACAGTTTTATCTTTTTATCTTTCTTTCTCCCTCTAGATTGAAAATGAGGACTCTAACTTCTAGAGAAACATTCTATCTCTAAGCTGCTATATCTAAAGCTGGTATAGCAGTTTTTTTTTTTTTTGTTTTTTTTTTTGTTTTTTTTTTTTTTTTTTTTTTGAGACAGGGTTTCTCTGTGTAGCTTGGCTGTCCTGGAACTCACTTTGTAGACCAGGCTGACCTTAAACTCAGAAATCCGCCTGCCTCTGCCTCCCAAGTGCTGGGATTAAAGGCGTGCGCCACCACCGCCCAGCTTGGTATAGCAGCTTTATAATAGCACAACAAACTGGTTAAATATAATATATATTGTATTATATATATTATAATAAACCCAAACCAGTTGCAGCTCAACAGTCCTGTTTATAAATGGCATTTTTCTGTGATGTTCTTGTCTTAGTTACCGTTTCTGTTGCTGTGGTAAGACAGCATGACCAAGACAGCTTATAAAAGAAAGTGTTGAATTGTGCTTACATTTCAACACATCAACATCTCAACAGGTTAGAGCCCAGGATGGCAGAGCAAAGACTTGGTGGCAGGAGCAGCTGAGAGCTCATACCTCAACAACAAGCAAGAGGCAAAGCACACATTTGGAATAGCATTGAGTCTTTTGAAACTTCAAAGCCCACCCTCAGTGACACCTCTTATAACTAGGCCACAACTCCAAATCTTTCTCAGACAGTTCCACCAACTGGCAACCAAGTATTCAAATGTATGAACCTGTGGGGTCATTTTGTTTCAAGCGCCACCCCCCCACCCCTGTAGTTTTAATTACATGGTATCTGTAACGCTAGGATGAAGTGAACACTCTTCTCAGGTTAAAGTAAGCAAAGGTGCAACACCTTTGGGCCTTTTTGCATTTCGAGTCTATGGTTCTTGATGATTCCCAGGAGAATCCTCACCCCGTGTCTCTGGTTGGAATACTCCAGAACTTACAACGGCTCTCAGCACTGCTCTTTGGAGGAGTCTCTGACCTCCCAGGTTGAGCTCAGCCTCTGTCAGCATTGGCTGTATAATGTGGAAAATTTATGGTAGGAGCTTATCCTTTTGGGGATTATCAAGGTGTTTTTCATCTCTTCCATTACCATGAAGAAAAAAAATTTCAGTGCTGTGGTTCTGAGCAGGTGGAGATGGGAGAGAGGGTGATGAAGAGAAACTAAGGCTTCTTTTGGCTATAATGATCCTTGAGCTATGAGTCATTGGCCTTTTGTCTCCCTCCCTCTCTCCCTCCTCCCTCTCTCCCTCTCTCCTCTCCCTCCGTCCTTTCCTTCCTAGTAAAGTTCTCTATGGCTAAACTGCTTTCCATCAAAATTGTTGGTGGCAGGAATTAACCTATTAGTCTTTCTGGTATGGTCACATATATCCTTCCTTTTGAGACAGGGTCTCCTGTAGCTCAGAAGGTTGGCCTTGAACTCATCATTTCACTAAGGATGACCTTGACCTCCTGATCCTTTCTGCTTCTGGAGTGTTGGGGGTCACACTCAGGGTGGCATTCCCTGATGTGTAGTTTGAAGTACTTTTTAACCCTTGATAGTATCATAAACTGGCAGGCAGTAAAAGAGACATAGAACCATGTGTCCCTGGACACATCTGCCTTAGCCCTCAGTGTCTTATATTGCTAACTTTATTCTGTCCTCCTTAGGGTTTAGCTCTAAGGCAGAAACAGTGTGACCAGTAACTCTTGATGTTCAAAAACGATTTTTGTGTATGGTTTTAAATTCATCTTTGTCAACTCACAGAAAGACTAAACACTGGGCTTTGATCTAAAGTACTTTCTTTTGATCATAGATGAAAACAGTGACTCTGATTTAATTACTAAGTACTAGATTCTTACAGCAGCTGAAATGAGGGTGTATTTCTCATAAACACAAAGAGGCCTAAAAAAGAAACAATGCATTTTATTTATTGCAAAATGGATAGTTTTAGAAACGTTTTTCATATCTAATTCCTGATTTTAAATTGAGTACCATAAGGAAATACACCTTAAGGTCAAGTCCATCACCTATTCATGCCAGATAATGGTTTTTAAGAAACCTAGAAGGAGGGCTGGAGAGATGGCTTAGTGGCTAAGAGGACTGACTGCTTTTCCAGAGGTCCTGAGTTCAAATCTCAGCAACAACATGGTGACTCACAACCATCTGTAATGGAATCCAATGCCCTCTTCTAGCGTTCATGAAGTCAGGGCACTCATATACATAAAATAAAAATAAGTAAATTTTTAGCCGGACAGTGGTGGCACATGCCTTTAATCCAGCACTTGGGAGGCAGAGGCAGGCAGATATCTGAGTTCGAGGTCAACCTAGTCTACAGAGGGAGTTCCAGGACAGCTAGGGCTACACAGAGAAACCCTGTCTCGAAAAACCTAAAAAAAAGAAAGAAAAAGAAAGAAAAAGAAAGAAAGAAAAGAAAAAGAAATAAGAAAAGAAACCTAGAAGGAATATATAAGCACAGTCCTTTTAAGCACAGTTGATCCATCTGAGGAACTAAAACATCAAGCACACAGGCATGCCTCTTGCCTTGCCTTCTAGTCTCTGCCCTACCAGGTCCTTAGTAATAGCAAGCTGGCGTTTTGTATTACAGTCCTCTGCTTACCTGTGCTAGAAGGATTGTATCCTGCTTTAGTGGAGTGCTTGGGAACTAGAAATGATTCACAGCAGTCCCCAAACAGAGCACAAAGAGAGCTGTCGCTCTAGGTACTCCCTCCTAAAAGGTGCTGTGGAGAACTAGGGAGCCAGATGGCAGGGAGAGCAGAGAAAAGTTACTTCTGAAAAGTTTTTCTTTCTATAATTGTTTTCTTTTTCTTTTCTTTTTTTTTTTTTTTTAAAAAAAGCAACAAAATATCTTAAATTGGAGACTAATGTTTCCAAATTTCAAGCTAACATGTGATGTGAAAGTGCTTTAAATGTCTAGAAGACCGGCATAAGACTACTTCCACTTCAGACCAGTTTCTTTCCCTCGTGTTATTGAAGTACCTCTTGAAGTTTCGGGTTTTTTTGTTTGGAAATTTCCAGAATTTTCTGTGCAGGGTTCTTGGCATCTGCTATGTGGATGATGCTTGGGTTACAGTTTGTGCAATCTCATCCACCTCCTTGTCATAGATTGTAGTCCTATTTCTAGAGCAGACACTGCTTTTGAAACAAGACAAAATGAGATCACACCCAATATATTGCTTCATGTATCTTACCCTGTTAACTTAGGAATACATAAGGGAAACCGTTTTTTTCCTCTCTTCTCCCCTCCCCTCCCCTCCCCTCCCCTCCCCCTCCCCTCCCCTCCCCTCCCCCTCCCCTCCCCTCCCCTCCCCTCCCCCTCCCCTCCCTCTCCCAAAAGGATCCTGGATATTGTTAAATTCCACCTTTAAGAAGCAATAGCAATTTATAACATTCTCTGAAAATATTCATGCCTCTTCTTTTCGGAGCCAACTTTGCATCTGATCAAATTAGGGAGCTGTTTGTTGTCTGTAGTGACTAACTTTGGCTGTCGGCTTGACACTCCTAGGAAAAGGGAACGTCAACTGAAGAATTGCTGCCATCAGATTGGCTTGTGGGCATGTCTGAGGGAACATTTCCATGACTGCTAATTGCTGCAGGAGCGCTCAGCCCACTGTGGGTAGTACCATGTCTAGGCAGGTGGGTCTGGGCTGTGTAAGAAATGTACCTGGATGTGAACTTGGGAACAAGCTCATTCTTCCAGTGGTTTCCGCTTCTATCTCCTGCCCTAGCTTCTCAATAATGGACTATAACCTGTAAGCTAAAAAGCCCTTCTCTTCCCCAGGTTGCTTTTGACCATGGCATTTATCACATCACAGAAAGCAAACTAGAACACTAATGGATAAAAGTCATTCCACAAATGATTTAAGTGATGGCTGTGGGTGGATTCTATGCTATATTGTGTAAGGCAATGGTGAACTAGTCGTAACAGTGAAGAACAGACCAAATAAGTAGGTCACAATTTATAATTACTTATGTATAAACTTAATATGGAAAAAAAAGGGGGCAGCTGTCATAACATAGTGTGGCTTAATTTGAAGTTTAGACGATCACAGAGCTATGTCTAACTGCTTCTTAAGGCCCGGCAATAGTTTTCTTCTCGTTTCTGAACCATTTAGTTTCTTCTTGTGTCGTAGTTTCTTGTCCCTGTGATTCAAAAGCTGTATTCTGAGGAAGGAGATGGATCCCTGAGTAAAGAGCCCCAGCTTGGCTCTCCACCATCTACACAAATGTTCAGCTTGCTGTTTGTAAGACTAGGGAAATAACAATCATTTTAAAGTCTATTTTTATTTTCTTTGTTACGTGAAGGAAAAAGCAGTTGCCTTTCGGAACTGCTGTCTTAAATCATTCTCCTTGAATGTTAGTTTCTGCTGATTTCCTCCAGAAATGGAGAAAATAACCCTTACTTCATAGGGCTGTCACTGCAAGGTTCCTCATAAACTTAGAGCTAGTGGCTTAAGCCAAATCTTAGTGGCTTCCTGAAGGAAGAAACAGACATATTCCTGCCCTAGTGGGCTGTTGTAGATTTTGTCTGAGAAGATAGGTAAGCACTGTAGTTACTCTAGGATCCCTTACCAACCTAACCCAAAATGGAAAATGTGTTTTGTCTACCAACCTGCTGCATGCGCACAGGTGACCCAAGAAGCTTAGCTACGGCCGTGGAGAATGATGAATATTCTTTGGACCATCTTATGAGATACATGTGCTCTATCCTAAGCTTCTATTGCAGATGAACAACATGCTTTTTAATTCCTTGATTTTTGAATCTTAGTGATTTAACATCAAATACAGCATTTCTTTTCTTTCTTTCTTTCTGTGTTCAAGGTTTCTAATTTTGTACTTTTTTTTTTATTACATGAAACATTAAGGATTAAATATGTGTGTCCTGAGTAATTTTGAGAAATGATTCTCTTTCCTTCTCTGTTATCTGTGCATTGATATGCATTACTACTTTATGGACTGTGGTTTCTACCTTGTGACTGGCATTTGGCTAATGTCTCTGTAAAAGAGAAAGGGATCCCACATACTGAAAGTGTTCTCTCCTTGTGCATTGGGACTTTCTGAAATCTCAGATGACTCAGTTTTCATTTCCATTTCACTCTCATACTGCTTGCCTTCACTGAGCATGTTAAAGCCTGACATCATGATGTAAGCATTCTGTTTTGCAATATTTTAAAGTGGAGTGGAAGCATTGTGAGAATTATGGCAGCTTTCTTGAGATCAGACACACCCATCCTATCCTACAGTATTGTTTGAAATATGCACCAGAACATGCACAGACACACACACACACACACACACACACACACACACACGAGAGAGAGAGAGAGAGAGAGAGAGAGAGAGAGAGAGAGAGAGAGAGATCGAGAGATCGAGAGATCTGAGGATTTGGCTGCCTCTTGTTCCTTTCCTGTCTCCTCCCTTTGTCTCCAGATGCTTCAGCAGATGGCTGTGTCCAAAGCTCTAAATTTGTACCTTGCATGACCTTTAGCCCAGAGGAAGGCAAGTTTCTTCTGAGGATAAACTTCCCGGCCCTTGCTCGTGGACCTTTTGTCACATGTTATGAGTAAATTTAACTTTGTAGCTGTTTCTTCTGCGGATTAAATATCGAGGAGGGCGTCCAGTTAAGAGTGCAGCTTTTTGGGACTCTAACAAATTTTGAAGATGAGTGTCATGATATTGGCTGTGTTCCACAATAGTGTTAGAGTCCAACAGCATATGATAGTACAGAAGGATCAATGGGATCCCTCCGCTTAGATCTGGCCTTTAAAGGAGTTTTCAGACTGCCTAGCAGACAAGGACATGGGCCTCACAGTCAGGCAGCTTTGAGTTATGGTTCTGCTCTGCTGTGCAGGGCAGATCTTGGCTCATCAGACCTGCTAGCATAGCATGAGACCTGATGAAGAGATCATATACATTCTTTTACAAGTCTATCTTATAATTTAAAAATTACTATTATTTGCTGTTCTTGGATGTTATTAATAGGTATTCAACAAATGGCTAGCTACTCAGTCCTCTACCATGAGAGCTCATTTTTCAGTTTTTCAAGGACAGGACACTGAGACAGAGGGAGTATGCCATCAGACAGAGCATCAGAAAAATAAAAAACAACAACAACAAAAAAACCAAACCAAAAAACTCACAGGAATTGTATAGTATCTTTACTGTCAGCTAATTCACGCCTTTTTGAGCTTCTTGGCTACGTCTGGATCACAATACTGAGGATGTCACTTGTCTTAAGGAAATGATATATCCTTGTTTGTGGCAAGTCATTTTATAGAAGATGTCATATATATATTTTTACAGGGTGACTACTTAAAGGTGGTTGGAGAAATAGATGTAACTTTTCTGGAGGGTAGAAAATAAACCCACTGTGCCTTCTTACCACCAGGCTAAGTTTGAGAAAGAGAAGTCTTATTTCATCCTGTAAGTTAAGCCAACTCTTATGGCCGGATACTGAAGAAACTGAAATCAGAGACAAACCGTGGTCTGAGCATGGCTGAGAGAAGACAAACAGTGGAGAGAGTAACAGCCTGAGGGTCCTTGAAGACAACCTGGGCTGCTCACTAGCTGTACTCAGGGTGATAGGTAGAGTCAGCGTCTCACCCTCTCACTGTTGTTGGCTTCTACTCCTTCCCCAACAGATGCCTCTCTTCCTTCTTATGAAGAATCATGGTAGACATCAACATTAGAGAATTAGTCTGATGTAGTCTGGAGAAAATTTTTGTCCCACCCTGCTTTCCGTTAGCTTTGAAAAATCTCCAAGGCAAGATCAGCAATGTGTTCTTCCTAACATGATAGAGGGAATGGGCCCTATTAATGTCACATAAGGAGAAAGCCCATTTTGATTAGAAACAGAAGGGCATTTATGAGGGGGCACTGGCTGACTTAAGGACAAGCTGAGTTGTAGGAAACTTGATTGAAATTATGCCATTGAGCTTTTTAGAGCCCCTTCAAGCTGTTGCAAGATAGCTAATTAGCACAGAAGCCATTAAAAACAAAACAAAACAAAACAAAACAAAACACCCTGACCTAGAACAGAGAAGAGATGCCCAAGCTTCCTACACTCTGCATTCTGTAGCCAGAAAGCAGGAACAGGCCAGTGAATTTCCACAGGAGATCAGGCGAGTCTATGATGTGCAAATGCCAGTGGGCGTGGGTGGACAGAGTGTGTATGATCTGGTAGCCCTTTGAAAAGTGCATGTTTGGGGGCTCATGTTTCTGGTTGCAGCCAGATCAGAACTTGAGATTTTAATCCTTTCGAACCAAACTAGGTATATTATGAGAATTAGACATTTGATCCCATGGATTTCATCTGGTAATAGAAATTCTAGTACTTCCTCGGCTTTGTCATAATCCAGATCTGGCTGGCCCTCGATTTTCCTTTTTTCTGAAACATTTAGGTAGTACTATGCTGACTGGGGCTTGCTGCAGCTTCAGCGTCTTTACTCAGTCTGAAGACCCCAGGCAGAACAATAGAGTGCTTATTAACTGGGCTACCTCCTACCTGCCCCAGATGACTTGGAGTTGGCTTTGGGGGATGAGTTTTGTTATTGGCTATCAAGGCAGGCAGGCTGAGCCACTTTAATTATTTATGCTGTTTTGGGTAGGAATAAGCTGCTTACTCAGAATTCTAGGCCTGGACTTGGGTGGGAATTCTTTGGTCAGCCCAGCTGCAGGCTTAGCATTAATTTGATTCTAATCCCCAGGGCCACCCCTCTGAGCACCTGAAGTCTTGTTTTTCATACCCACAAACACATGCTTAGTACTGCCCAACAGGTTTCAGCATTCAGCATCTCAAGGGTGTGCTTAAGGACAGAGCGCTTTGGAACATCTGTCTACATCTTAAGTAGACAGATGAGAGCTACATCCTAGAAGATGTCCTTATAATATATAATGTGTGATGCCTCTGTGGAGCATCGGGGGTGATGTGGATTAGATTTCTTTACCCAGGTGTCTGTCTGTCTGTCCATCCATCCATCCATCCATCCATCCATCCATCCATCCATCCATCTACATATATATGTATATACCCTCATGCTTTTCTTACACCCCTGTTTAAAAACAAATGGGATAGAGTACGTCCCATTAGAATGTAGCTTTGGGAATTTAAGCTCTGCATACACCTATGATAATAAAAATATTGACCCATTCCTCCTACTACAGTTTGGTGCCGCCTTCTGTTCTATCACTTGTGCTTAGGACCTGTCATCACACATGACATAAAACCTGAGTGTTATTATTGAAGAAGCGATTTCCCATATTCTCAGTGGGATGCATACACACTGTATTTTGGCAGAAACAATTGAGGCCAAATAAAATTAGCTATAATCCCTATTAGATGATGGTGCATCCATTCTGTGTCAGTAAAAGAGAGAAAAGGAACTGAAGGGCCTCCTAGAGCATCAGACTGAAACATGGAGATTCTAGTGTTTTTATTGTGATCAAGGTAGGAATGAGAGAGACAGTGTCTTAGTTAGGGTTTCATTGCCATGAAGGGACACCATGACCACAGCAGCTCTTATAATGAAAAACGTTTAGTTGGGGCTGGCTTACAGTTTCAGAGGCTTACTCCATTATCATCATGGTGGGAAGCATGGCAGCATACAGGCAGACATGGTCCTAGAGGAGCCGAGAGTTCTACATCTTCATTAGCAAACAGCAGAAGAGAGACTGTCTTCTGGAAACAGTCAGAGGGAGACTTGATTCCACCCTGGCTAGAGTTTGAACATGGGAGACCTTAAACCCTGCCCCCACAGTGACACACTTCCTCCAACAAGGCCACACTCCCAATAGTGCCACTCCCTGTGGGTCAAGCATTCAAACACATGAATTCAAACTACCACAGTAGTGAGTTGGGTTGTTAGGGCTGAGAGAGGAAAAGGATCTTAAACTTGGTAATGAATACTAAGTTGCTGTGGTGATCTGGCATTTTATTGCTTGAGACTTTCTAGGAGCTGGAGAAACCCTGATTTTGTCTTCTGGAAATACACCAGAGTGCAGAGCTGTAAGGAGGGGACCATAGAGCTTTCTCTCACGCAGGGATAGGCATGCAGGGTGTGGATGTACAAACATCACCTCATTTACCAGAAGATCTATTTTTTGCCCTCATGTGTTTCATTGAAGATGCTTCACTCAGCATTTCAACCTTTTCCCATTCTCTTACCTCATCACAGATTTTTATATAGAATCCAAGAATCAAATGCTTTTTGCAGTAACACATCTCATAATTTTATTGGCCTGTTGAGCATCTTGCTCACATGACAACTCAAAATAGATGTTCTTTAAGATGTATTTATTTTTAAGTGTGTGTGTGTTTGTTTGTATGTGTGTGAGTGAGAGAGAGAGACTGTTTTGTCTGCATGTATATCTGTATACTACATGCATGGCTGGTGTCTGCACAGGGACAGAGGGTATCAGATTGCCAGGAACAGGAGTTACAGACAGTTGTGACCCATCATGTAAGGTGCTGGGAATCAAACACTGGTCCTCTGAGAGAGCAGCAAGTGCTCTTATCTCTAGCCCCATCTACAGGTTGGTGAGTAAGAGCCATTTCTCTGTCTTATGGGTGCCTGGGGTCTCAAGCTATCCTAGTGTATGTTACTGGAGGGCATGTACAAATTCTTTTTGGCTTGTGGTGGATAGTGGTTATATTCATCTTTTCTCCTGGTGTTTCTGGGAGTGAGAAATAGTCTCAATATCATACCTACATGCAAAAGGCCCAAATTTAGAAGCAAGACACACACCTGGGTTTATAGCAGACAGTATGTGTGTCCTTGGGGGCTAGGAATTGTGTTGTCATTGTGTGTATGATATGGAGCAACTTTTAAATATCTTGGAGTTTATTTACCCTCAGCCGTGCTGTTTTTGAAGATCAAATAGAGATGATTTAATAGTGTAAGAAGAAGAGAATTAGACACCAAGCACTGGTAGACCAAGGGCAGCACATTCTTTTGAAGAGAAAAAGATGTTCAAGTTCAGAAATTAGTGTTGATTCTCTGAGCTTGGTCTCACCCTCCCTCCAGATTATGGATTTAGAGATGCTTTTTTGGAAAACACGCTTACGCAGTCCCTGACCCTGAGACAATCTGTCCATTTATCTGCTTGAAGATAACAGTATTGCTGACTAATGATTATCATAGCAAAGACCCTTGGCAAGAATGCCAGATTTAAACAACACAGTCAGAAGTACTTTCTCGTGGCCTCTTTTGAGACAAGGTCTCATAATGTATTTGGTATTGGCCAAGAACTTGCCAGTCACACAGGCAGATCTCCACCTGACGATCCACCTGCATCAGCTACCCAAATGCTAGGATTATATGCATGGTTTTTTTATTTTTCCTTTTTGTGACAGGGTCCTGTTATATATACCAGGCTTCTCCTCCTCCTCTTCTTTTAAAGATTTGTTTGTTTGTTTGTTTATTTCATGTATGTGAGCACACCATTGTTCTCTTCAGACACACCAGAAGAGGGCGTCAGACCCTATTGCATATGGTCGTGAGCCACCATGTGGTTGCTGGGAATTGAACTCAGGGCCTCTGGAAGAGCAGTCAGTGCTCTTAACCACTGAGCCATCTCTCCAGCCCCTCCTCTCCTTTTTAAAATCAATTATTATTGTTTTCTTTTGGGTGGGGGATTATTTACTTGAGCAAAGGTAACCTGTGATGATCCTGAATCAGCCGTGTAGCACAGATTGGCTTTAAACTTAGCCACCACATCCAATTTGGATTTTTTTTTTTAAATTTCTTTTTATTTGTAAGTGTGTTTTTGTGTGTAGGTATGTGCACTTGAGTGCAGGTGCCCTCAGAGGCCAGGAGATGGTGTTGGATCCTGTGGAGCTGGAGTTACAGGCATGTGTGAGGCTCCTGATGTTAGCACTGGAAATCCAGCTAAGATCCTTTGAAAGAGCAGTGAAATCTCTTAACTGCTGTACCATGTTCCAACCTCTAGTTTGTATTTTCTTAAAACACCTCTTACGTGAATTATGTAGTTGATTTTTTTTTTTTAAATATTATTGCCTTTTGGCTGTTTCTTAGATTTATATACTAAAAAGCCAATTTTAAGCTGTTTATTCTGGCCTGTATCACTCAAATTTGTTGTGAAAGAAATTAGAATGTGTGTGGGGATAGAAAATAGCACCCTTGTGAAATATATTTGAAACAAGAGATGTTTTTGCCTTTAATTTGGCCATGATAAATGAAGAGGCATGGAAACTTTTGGAAGGTGTTTTCAGAGAAATGTGCCCTTAAGGGCTATCTTCTCTTAAAGCCAAGACAGAGAAGGCAGAGTGTCCAAATGCTGTTCCGTGACGTGTTAAGAAAAATAAATTTGGGATGAAAAGTGGAGGGTATGTCCAAATGAAACCTGCACAGGCACCGGAGAAAACATGCGGGCCTGTGAGTGCCAGCTTTAATAGAATGCATAGGAAGTGGTGTCTGAAGAAGGTCATGCTACACCTGAAAGCCACTGCTCAGTTTGCCTTTGTAGGAAGGAGTGTAGACTCTTGTGACCCGAAAGACCTTGTGGGGACTGTGATGGCTGTTCTGGGTTAGAGAGGCAGATGGACTGATGTGTCCTTAGAGGACAGGGTGAAACTTGATACTTAATCTTCAGACAGATTTGCTGGGCTAATCTTGCTGGTCCTGGATTATTTTGGTCTTCAAAGTGACTTTAGGAAAGAAACACTTTTCTTTTGAGATGTGAATGATCTTTTACGCCAGCTTCCTGTTAGTTTGCAATATTGGGTGGGCTACTGAATTGTTTGCTTGTTTTTCTTGTCTTGGAGACTCCGGCTATGGTCCCTGTTTGAGTGGTGCATTTGCTTCTAGGAATGGGGTGGACCAACAGGGTCCTCTGTTTTAGCCACGTGTTCTCTAGCTAATGATTGGACTAAGTATTTTGTAGCTCTTGCATCAGGGACCAATGCCATTTTCATCTCTGACAGTGAAGCGTTAATAGTGACCAGATGGAGAGGAGAGCCCAATGGGGTTTAAAAGTCTTTCCTAAACTAGAATTTTACTTACTTAAATAAAAAAAATGGTCCAATTTTCAGTTGCCCACACCTATGTTTCCAGTAGTTAACGTTAAGAAATAACAAAAGTATTTCATTTGTAATTGAAAGCACAATCAAATAAAAAAACCTCTCATTTACTGAGAAAGCAAATTAAGATTCTGAATTTTGACTGTCCTATAAATTGAAGGGAAGTCAGTTTCATTGTGGGTGTGGTGTGGTATATTTGTGTTTTGTGTGTATGTGAATTGTCACGGCTCTTGAGTATAGATTTAATTGCCCTTATTTGAGTTGGAGGTTTGGCTTTGAGGGTAAAAGTTTCCTGCTGTAGAATAACGATAACAAGTACCACATGGGACTTGACAACGCTAAAATGTAACCAGAGGGAAGGGCTATTTAAAAGCAGTTTATATTTCCAAAAGGACAGACAGATTTTGAATGCTGTCACCAGAAAGAAACGATAAATGTTTAAGGTGATAACGTGTTTATCCCTATTTGAACCTGTATAGTGTACACATCTATTGAAATGTTCCATGGCTCCTAAAAATATGAAAAGTTCTTATATCAATTTAAAGTGAGCTCCTGATGGAAAAGTCCACCTTGTAAGCTGGGAACCGAATGCTCTGGTAGCTTTAACATTGATTTTTGAGATGAGAAGTAGCTGCGTGTTTATGTTTTGGGTTTTTTTGTTGTTGTTGTTTTTGCAATTAAACCAAGCTTTATTTTCTTTTACATAATGAACACTTTGTAATTAAGTAAGAGTAGAGCTTTAATGTAGTAAAAAACTTTAAAAAACAAAGTTTAAAAAAATAAATAAAAGGTGGTGTTTTGAAACCTTTCATTTGTAATGTGGGGATGCTGTTCACATCCTTGCCCTGAGAACTGTTAGCTGGGGTTGCTAGGTTGCAGCTCAGCAGCTTTTCCTTAGTATCCTGGCCTGTGATGGTGTTACTTCTCGGCATTTGTATCCTCTGAGCTCTGTGTAAGTTATAGAGAGATGGCAGGAGGTGAGAGCGGGTACAGCATCAGTACATTTGGTCATGCTGTTAGAACTGGACAGACGAGTTAATGCCCTTTTGTAGTTAGCTTGTTGTTTGTTAGTTTGAGCTAGGGTCTCCCTGTACACCCTAGGGTGGCTTCAAAGCTCAGACCATCCTCTGGGGACTACAGGTGTGCACACTCACAGCTGGAGAGAAGTCAGTAATGACCTGTGTAAAGGTCAGGTGTACAGAAGGCAAGGCTCTCCTGATTATTTGGAAGTAGAAGCCTGGAGTTTTCTGTTTAATTTACTTATTTATTGAGACAGGGTCTCAGATAGCCCAATTCTATCCTGGGTCTGAGGCTAGTGTTTTAATCAGCACAGTGGCTCTTTCTGCTGTGCATATCTAAGATACAGAGAGTGTATGGACTTGAAAGGCCCAGCAGCCAGCCTTAATCTCCAGTTAGTGTTGGGGCTTTGGTGCTTTTGTGAGCTGTGTGTGGGGAGAAGACAATTGAGAGAAACTTGTTAAGGGAGTACAGTGTGACTTAATGCTTGAGACAGACCACGATTATCCTTTTGGCCACAAGTGTTATCTTACCGTGCTTCTTGACCAGGAGCTACTGATAAGGGCAGGGTACAGAGTGCCTCACTGGATCACGTGCATCAAGAATCCTTTGGAGGAAAGCCTTGGAGGAAAACTTGTGTTTTCTTAGTGGGTGGAATTGAGGTGTCAGCACAGGACTCATTCTTAAGGGGTGAATTGTTTCAGAAGTCCTCCTAGATGTGTATCTTGTGGTTTATGAAGGTGACTGTGGTTACCAAAGTAAAACAGAAGGAGTCCTTAGAGAACCTGTTCTTGTAGGTGCTGTGTGTCCTTACCTAAGAGGAATCTCTTTTGGAATCTGCAAGAGGAAGGCAAGAAAGTATCGTTTGCCTGCCTGTTTTGCCTACTTGGTATCATCAGTTTACCCAGTGAGCCAGTTTTCATCTTAGACTCTGATTTGGTATCCTACTGTTAGTCCCTTTTCCATAGCCCATCTCGAGGCTGAGTCAGCAGCTGTTCCTCAGAATCCTTGCTGTGATCAGTAAATGGCATCTTGGAACTTGACCTTTGTTGTAGGGTCAGTGACACATTAGTGAAGACTTGGAGCTGGCCTCGATGTGAGCAGAGTTTTAAAGTCTTGCTTCTCTAACTTCATTGTGCACCATTACCATCTGGAGGGCTTGTTAAGATATGAACTGGGGGGCGGGAGGCAGCAATGCATGCCTGCTGTCCCTGCATCGAAAAGGCTGGTGCAGGAAGATTGTGAGTTTGAGTTATATAGCCAGAACCTGTGTCAATCAAAAACAACAGTGGTCATTCCCCCAGCTCCCAAAATTAAAGCAACTGACAACAAAAACCTTCAAGTTACATGGGTTTTGCTGGAAGGGATTATTATCCAGTGGGTCTGGGGCGCGAGCCTGACAACATGCCACTGCTACTCTAAGGGATCATCATCCTTAGAGAACTTCCTGGTCCTTCAGAGTGATCTTCAGTTAGAATAGACAGTGGGAAGGAAGTAAATAGGAAGCAACCGTTTCAATTGGGAATTAATTCTATGAATGGGTGGAGACATGCATCCTGGCACTCAGAAGTCTGGTCCAGGAGGATTACACATTTAAAGGCCTGTGCTACGTAGTGTGCCCGTGTCTTAAACAAAGCAGTGACAAAGATGATGTGGAAAGTGGGTTTGTCAAGAGCTACTTAAAGATGGCGTTTGTTTAGCCCTGAGAACTGAAGCAGAGGCCACCCTCAGGATTCGTTCATGGGCCACCATGAAAGATGGTCCATGATGCTGATAGCAGTCACTGGAATAGGAAGCACACAGACGATAATCCATGGACCAGGATGATGATAATACTGTGCGCTTTTGATATGTCTAACACAGTTTTGGGTATATTGACAGTGTTAATCAGCCTTCTGTTGCCATGACAAAATATCAGAGAAAATCAACTTAGTAGAAGGAAAGTTAATTAAGCTCATTACTTCAGAGGTGTCAATCCTTTCTTTCTTGGCTTTTGTTTTGGAGCCTGTTGTAAGGTAGAACATCATGTCAGGGGCCAGGAAGCAACATGAGCCAATAGGGCACCAGGGTCTTATTACCTTCAAGTGCACATGCCTGGTCACCTAATTCCCTATTAACTCCATCCTGGTGGAGTTTCATCAACTCCCAGTAATACCATAGTTTGGCAAGTAAACCTTTAGCACATGGGCCTTTGGAGATATTCAAGATCTCAACTATAACACTGACTTTAAGCAAAGAGGTAAATGAATGTGTTGATTTTACATTGTGAATATCAGCAGGGGGTGGAGAGTTGAACCATGGGAAAAGCAGCAGCAGCGAGCAGCGCCTTCCTAGGGAGCACATGATTATGTATTTTCTAAGCAGAGGAAGTTCATTCATGCTCAGGGTGTGGTCCTGTGCGCTTTTACTCAGTGCTGACTCAGCGTGGTTTGGGCCAGGCTCTGGGCTAGACACTGAGCTCACCCATGGGGGGCGGGGGGAGTTTTCAGTGGTTTGGAAAAAGCAGAAGGCATTCAGCCAGTGAGTGTCAGAGTGACGGGCCAGGAACTGTGTACACATTGTATTCTGGAAGATGGCTTGATTGGCGAACTAGAGAGAGCAGAGTAAAAGGCAGAGGGCAAACATGGGGCCCTCTGAAAAATGTTCCTTCTTATTGTCATGGAAGAATATGTCATTAGGAGGGCTCAAACAAACTGAAGATTTAGAAGGGAGAAATTTGATAAATATCTACAAAAACATGAGATGTGAAGGAGAGAACAGTCTATACCCTACCTGCCTACCCCACAGGGCCAACTTTATATTTGGGTTGAGTAGACACTGATGGAGGGTACTTAGCCCCATCATGGTTTTTCTCACTTGTATTTCACCGGACTAATCCCATCATTAAAACTTTCTTCTTTACACAGCTTTCCTTAGGAGCTGTGCAGGTGGTGCCTGTGAGGGCTGTGGGTGAACCATTCCAGAGTAGCCTCCAGTGGGCCAGAGAGAGCTGTTTTCCCTCATCCTGATGGGAAGTGTTGCACAGAAGGAAGCGTTTTGACTGCCTAGGTAAATTCTGGCTCTGTGGAGATAAATGGTCCTGTAAGATATCAGCAGAATTTCGAAGATGTCTTCTTAGTCTGTTCTGATGGAATTAAAATTTGATAAACTCTAGAGGGTTGAGCAAGCATGTGTGTGAGTCAGTGCCTCCTGCTGCTCCTGTGCACAGGGATATACATGAGGGCGTGCTGCCATTGAGAAGAAACTGCTGCTGGTTCCCTGTGCCCGTCCAGGCAGGAAGTAGATTTCAGTCCTCACCATCATGACCTTTCCTGGCCATCTGAGGCATCACACACCTTTCGTAATCACTTGTGTTCTCCTCTTGTGGCAGAGTCACTTGAGTGAGGATATAACTGTCACTGAGGTCCCCGTGTAGTTAGGGAGCATCTGCCCAGAAGTCTCATTGAATCCCAAGATGCAAAACTTTCGTGCAGATACATTTGTACCTATGCTGTGAGTTCTGATATATCTCCCTCCCTCCCTCCCTCCTCCCTCCCTCCCTCCCTCCCTCCCTCCCTCCCTCCCTCCCTTCCTCTTTAAGTTGTGTTTTTGTTTGTTTAGAAAGAAACCCTTTTTATTGATTCTTTGTGAATTAGACACCATGCACCACAGTCCTGCTCATTTCCCTGTCTCTCCATATCTGTTGTCCACCTTTGCAACATCACTACCAAAGAAAAAAACCAAAAAACAAAAACCCAAACACCATCTGCTTGGCAGGTGGCTATAAATAGATCTTTCCCTGAAGCAGATGAAGGGTCTCCAGATGAAATGATATGCTGACTGAGATTCTGTTCTCACTACTGGGTGATGGAGGGACGATGATG
Organism: Mastomys natalensis; assembly: GCA_021653895.1. Taxonomy (NCBI): domain Eukaryota; kingdom Metazoa; phylum Chordata; class Mammalia; order Rodentia; family Muridae; genus Mastomys; species Mastomys natalensis. The sequence continues at coordinate 171,210 of JAJTUV010001872.1, read as the reverse complement.
ATGGAGAAGGAGGAGGGAGAGGAGGAGGGAGGAGGAGGAGGGAGGAGAGAGGAAGGGATCATCATCCTTGGAGAGTGCTCTTTGACAAAATTTGTAGGCTTACCTTGATAACCAATTATAAATGCATCTGGACTCATGTATCTCACACTTTTGACCCTTGCACAGTCCTTCCAGCACAGGATTGTTAAATGCTTTTAAACATATACAAAGAAGTGCACGCAAGCGCACACACACATGCACACGAACACGCACACACGGTGTGTGGGGTGGGGGACACATAGAGACACACACTTTAGTTGGCCAAAGGCTTGTTGAAGTGTCTTTGGGTAAGATGGTATCCTGCAGTCAAGACCAGCGTAGTAGATCTCACTCACAAGAACATCAAGAGGAGTCACATGTTTCTCTTCTTGTAAATACTTCTGTGCCTCTTAGCTGCTAGATCCCTCTACCCTGATCCCCACTTTGTTTTTCTGGCTTCCTCTTCCTGAAAGGAGATTTTTATAGTCTGACAGTCCCTTAGATCAGTGAAATGTGAACTTAAACTCATCTGTTGTTATATGTAGTACTAGACTCTGGAAGTCTTAAAATATAAGATTTTACTACCTTCTTTTAGAACTTTTCTCCCACTGAATGAATTTGTGCTATTTTTCTTTTCACCCTTCCCCTGCAAGGCTGTGACTTCTATGTAGGGCTCTGGGGCTCCTACCCTAGTGTAGAAGGATCAGTCAAGGCTTCCACAGTAAATGCCTCTCTACAGTCACATGCTGCTAGCTCTGAGGTCTGCATTATTGACTCTGAACTCTGAAGTTAAAGAGAAGACTTCCTACTTGGAAACCTTTTGCTGGTTACTTGGTGCAAGTAGGTTTATATAAGAGCTGAGACTTTTTTAAAAAAGAAAGGTAGTCTTTCTTAAAAAGAATACTTTTTACACATACTTTTTTTCTCCCTTCCTTTCTCCTGAGGCGCACAGTCTTACTGTGTAACCCTGCATTTGTTCTAGCAGTAGTTCTGTAGACAAGGCTGGCATTGAAGCCATAGAGAGCCCTCCTGCCTCCGCCTCCTGAGTGCTGGGATTAAAGGCCATCACCTAAACTAGAAGCTTTTAACTTAGGAAAAAAAAAATGAAGGAAAAAAAAAAAAGTCTCTCTGCTATGATGTCTTACTTATTTGCTAAAGTCCCAGTGTGGTCATTTATTTGGTAGTGTTTTTCTCTCAAGTTCTTAGAGTGATGTCATAAATTACTGCCAAATTGACATCTTGTTTCTACTGTGAGGTTTTTATTCTGAACAATTTTCAAGGATAGCAGCCACACCCTGCTGCGCTGTCTACTGTGCTTCCCTGCTCTATCCTCTAGTCCAGCTTCCATAGTTTGTGGTTCTTTCTTCATTATCTATGTAGAAATAAAAATTACTTTTTTTTTTTTTGAAAAACTGCTTGCCCAGGAATTTCTGTCACAGGGTATTTTGAGAATAAAGTAGTTTTTTTAAAGTGGATTTTAATATTTACATTAGTACAACTAATTAAACAGATACACCATGGAAAAAGAACATACATTTCAAAACCAAATACACAAAACCTATATTCATCAGAACTTGTTTGTTTTTAACTTTTTTTTATTGGTTCTTTATAAATTTTACATCATGTACCCGAATCCCACTCATCTCAACTCTTTGTGTCCGCTGACTATCTTTGCAACCTCCTCCACATAAGAAAGATAGAAAAAAAATAAAAATAAAACCTTGTTGTGAAATCTGTAGTGTGCCACAGTCCACGCTTCTTCCCTTGAAGATGTTCATTGCAGTGAGGTCCTTGGCCTGGTTCAAGGCCTCTGGCTTCTGCTATACTATCAAAACTGGATCCTCACAGGGGCTCCTCAAAGAAATCCTGTTGTTGCCCTGTGTTATGGAGATCCTGCAACTTTAGATCTTTCACATACTTCAGCAGATCATAGATGGGGTAGATGTTGGGGTGAACCAACTCAAAGCCCTGGATCTGGGCCTGGATCAGCCCACCAGCTCTCCTGGGCCCACACCATTAGGGTGAGCTCTCTAACACTGCCCCAGCTAGCTTACCCAATGCTGCAGTTGGCCAGGGTCAGGGCCAGCTCTCCTGCTCTTATGTCCTTGGGACTGGGTCACCCTTGCCTTGGCAAACAGAGCCAGCTCTACTGTGTTGCCCAGGACCTAGTGCTGCAGCTAGAGAGGGGCAGGCAGGGCCTGTTCTCCCTCTCCCATGACTTCAGGCCCAGCTCACCTGCCTGCCACAGGTAGTAAGGGGCAATGGGAGAAGGCATCTCTCCCTTGCCCACAGCATCCGACAGCCGATGAGAGGTGTGTTCAGCTCTCCTGTGCCTTGTCACCGGAGTCTGCTCTATTGTGCTGTCCAGGCAAGGGTTGGGGCCAGTTCAGCACAGTGCCACAGGTGTCAGTGAAGATCAGAGGCATCTGCATGGCCTTTGATGGTAACATGGGGCCGGGACATCAACATAGACTTCGGCTGCCATAGGACCATGGACGCAGACATAGTCCCTGGCAACAGCCTGGGCCTGGATGTCTCCATGGCCTCAGATAGCAGGGCAGCACAGCCCTCAGATATCCACATGGTGTTCAGTAGCAGCCTAGAGCATGGACATCTGCTTGGCTCTTGATAGTAACTCTGGCCACAGACATAGATACAAACCACAGCTGCAGCAGGTCCATGGACCCAGACATGGCTCTTGGTGGCTGCCTGGGCTAGGACCTCACCATGGCCTCCTCATATCTGCCTGTTCCTCACTACCATCGAGTCTCCAGTTCCACCTTTCTTCATAGTGTACAAACCCCTCAGATTCACTTTCTCTTCCATCACCCTGTCTTCAATAAATATTCTTTCTTGTCTCTCCATCACACATTCATCCATCACAATGGTGCCTGTGACAGGAGCTTGGGTGTCTTTCTTTCGGCCCCCGTAGGCTGATGTGTCATAGGGCAGGTATTGTGTTTTATAAAACCTGGTACCAGGGTTTTCAAGACAGAGAGATAAGTGAACCATGTCAGTGCAAGAGAAAGATGTCCAACGGGCTCACAAACCCACCAGTTGGTCGGCTAGTGTGTGGAGAACTGCAGAGGTCAGTGAGGGAGACACTCTGGTCTCAGGCAGGCAGTTAGGGTCCTAGGACCCCAGTATCAGCGCTCCTGAAAGCTAGGAAAGCCGAGTGCCAATGTTGTGTTTTATAAAACAACAGCGTGAGATGGGGCCTTGAACAGTCAGGCCATGGGATAGGCCTAATATAAAAAGGAGTTTATTTGGGACCTGGAGAAGGGGGTAGAGGCAGAGAACAGGGGACAGAGAAGAACAGAAAGAGAGAGGAAGAGAGAAAGGAGGGAAGAGGCCTGGAGAGGACACACATACACACATACACACATACACAGAGAGAGAGAGAGAGAGAGAGAGAGAGAGAGAGAGAGAGAGAGAGAGAGAGAGAAAGAGAGAAAGAGAGAGAGAGAGAGAGAGAGAGAAACAGGTAGGGAGCAGGTAGAGAAGATGGAGAGTCCTTTTTATTGGTGAGCCAGGCTTGTACCTGGCTGTTGCTAGGTAACTGTTGGGCAGAGCCTTGAGCCATTGCTAACAGCAGCAGGTGCTTGGGCAGTTTTCTTCTGGATGATGATTTCTTCTGTCTCTTCTCAGAACTTGTAACTGAGCCAGTTTTTCTTTTTTAATCTGAAGTAGCAAAACACAAGTAGCTGAATAAAAGACTTTACAAATCTGCGCAAGCTAAAAGTCCCAGACTGTGTCACTATTGACTTCTATGGGATTCCACAGCGGCACTCAGTTGACAGTGCCTGGAGGGCCTTTGAGCTCTTCATATATTATAAATACAACGGCTAAAACCTTTAAAGATATTTGTGGGACATGTTCGGGAATAAGATTTAAAAAAAACATTTCTTTGTTTAACTAGGTTAATTATTCTAAAATCTATTCTTAAAATTCTTTTATTGAGAAAGACATGGTTAGTATTGGTATCCGCAGCACCGGACTGCACACAGAGGCACTACCATAGTTAGAAGTGCGGGTCACTTCCTGCCAGCTCTCCTCAGCTAGGTCTCCTGCTGCCTGACTTTTCCCTTTCCCTTTCCACCACCGCTGAGGTTTCCCTATGCTCTCCACTCCCCAAAAATGTCATCACCAGCCTCAAGCACTCCATCTTTAAAACTTGGACAAAATCACGTACCTGCCTGGTGTGACCTTCGCACTGCTTCCGGAGTGAGACTGGCCACTCAGCGGCTGAGTCATTTCCATTTCCTCACCTATCATGAGCACGCTCATGCTGTCTCATAAACTGTGAACGAGTCGTCTAGGACTTCAAAAAAAAATAAAGTTTGAAGACCCCGGGCGCAGGAAACTGCTAAAACACTGGGCCTTCCCCTGTGTTCTGTTGGAGCTGCTAACTTTGAATTTGTGTCCCTTTGTCTTGCTCAAAAAATTAAAAAAAAAAAAAAATTGTTTCAAAGTATGTTGGGTGTGTATCTGAGCTCAAATCTCTCAGTTGTGCAGTTTGTGTCCCATGCTTACTATATACTTGCTGTGATCTAAATCTTGATGTGTGTTAATGTGTTTAATTAGTACCTGATTCATGTGGTACTGACCCTAGCAAAGCTTATGGACAGGAGACTGAGACACAGGCTTCTGTACTTTTGAAGTGACAGAGCCAGTGTTGAAGGTCACTGCCTGGTCCTGAGTCCTCACAATCAGCTGTTTATAATAATAATAATATAATAAACAGGCTGCATGAGCACTCAGGTAGCAACACAGACTTCCATAGGAGCCCAGCCACCTGCCACTGTGGTTCACTGAGGCCACAGGAATGTGACCTCACCATATTGATAAACTAGGGTTTTATGGGGTAAGTTGGGAGTCTGTAATAGAATTGAAGCAGGAGAGAAGGGATCACATGTGGAGAAGCGAGAGAAAACAGGTCCCCAACCCCCTTACCCAAGCCCCAAGGCCTCTGACCAGTGTGTTGCCTGGCCTTGATCTTCAGTGTCTGGAGAGATTAATTTGTGTGCCTGTGTGGCGTTCGATGTCAGGACAGTACCCAGAGCCACCCTGGCCTAATTGTATGGCTCCCTTCCCTCTTTTCATTCCAAAGTGGCTACAGCTGTTGCTTTGGTCACTAGAGACATCAGACTCTGTGCCCTCTCCCTATTCCCAGCACAGTTGAGGGGCCACAGTACAGAGTCCCAGGGACTTCTGGATTGTTTACACTAGTCTCCAGAGTATAACATGTAACTTTGAGAGGCTGTGCCAGTGGCAAGGCTCCTGCGATCTCCCGCCTTTATTAGCATTTCAGAGCAAAGCTTGCCCTGGTCCCTTTCACACAAAACTTGTTTCCAGGAATCCCCACTGGAAGGCTAATCAGGGCTGCTACTTTTTTTTTTTTTTTCTGGCAGAAACCACCCTCTTCACAGTGTGTTGAAGGAGTAAAATCTTATTTATAAACAAATAAATGTGGTTTAGCAAGGAGTCTTGTGCTCTTGTCTTAAGAGGAAAATAAAATATTTTGTAATGGGACACATGTGATGCCCAGATAGTTCCTATAAAGTCTGTTGGGATATTCATCCCCCTCAAAGAAAGGCTGGGTGGGGAAGACCGTACCTCCCTCCCAGCAGAGGAGGAGGCTCCCGGGCCTCTCTTTGTCCGAGGCCACAGGAGGAGGGGGCACCCTGCCAGGAGAGCTGCGAGGACTGGCTAATCTCATGCAATGATTGGTTCTTCAGCTTCACAGTCCAAGAGTAAACCAGTTTAGCCTCCGCACGGTGCTGTGTTAGAGGGAAACAGTGGCTGAAAGGTCGGAGTGGATTGGAGGAAGCTGCTGACCCTGTGCGATGATTGACAGATTCCCTAATTAGGAGCCAAGGACTTAAGTTTTGTTCAAGTGTTTAAAGGACTAGGTGTGTGAGATTAATGGCCTGGAAGAGGGCAAAATGCTCAGCTCAGGTGCTTGGGAGATGGGGGGAGGGGATGTCCGCTAATAATGTGGATTAGGGAGGTGTTTGTTCCCCCCCCCCACGCCCCTCCCTCTGTCTCCCACTTTCTGCCTCCTTTATCTCTTCCTGGAAGAAACGAAAAGAAGGTAAACTTTAACTCCTGGTTGCCTTTTGAGGTAGTAGCTTTCTGGGAAGGTGAGCAGGTGAGTTGGGGAAGGGGGGAAGCTATCTATTGACCCTGTAGAGCCTCTGTGGAAGGTGGTTCTGCAAGCTATCTACCCTATTGACCCTGTTAGAGCCTCTGTGGAAGGTGTGTTCTGCAAGCTATCTCTGCCACGCTAGAGACCTTGTGAGCAGAGGGCTGAAAGGGAGAGTCTGATTAACAGAAAGACAGGCCTCACTGGAAGCAACGTGTCCTTAATGTGCCCCTCCTGTGTAGCAGAGAACGTGGTTTCAAAAACAAGAAAAAAGTAAGATAATGAAACGACACATACTTTAGAAAGCTTAGGTAGTTTAGATGTTGTATTGAAGAGTAAATAAAAGGTTAGTATTATGTATGTGTATATATGCATATATACACATAAGCACAGTTGGGAAATGTAATAAACTGATAAAGATGGCCGCTTTTCCTTCTTCTGTTCATCGTTTTGTCTGCTGTAAAATAGCTCAGCCTGTGGACTTACCAGTAGTTCCTGGAGACTAGTGAAATCCTCACACAACAAGCTAGACGGTTGAGGTGTGCTCTGATGCCTGAGAAGTAAGGACCGACCAAATTTGCAGAGTCTATTGGGTTGGCTGCCTCCAAATACCTTTCTTTGAAGTCCAGATGTGACAGGCTTGCCTAGGCTTTTCTGGACCCATGCCATAGGGAAGCGCAAGAAAGTTTGAAAGCTGTCTCAGAGTTTTACTGTACACTGGGATCCTGGACCTAGGAGGCCAACTGTCTTTTTTGTGTGGAAGAAAGAAAAAGGAGAATTGAGTTGGAGGGTGAGGGGAAACTCAGCAGCAGAAGCCCAGAACACAGGGACTAGGGGAGCAGAAGAGAAAGTGCTCTCAGAAGTGCTGGGTTGGAGCTAGCTACTTAAAAGGCAAAAGGAGCCAGGCAGCAGAGAGACAGTAAATGTGTAAAGAAGTAGAAGGCCTTTTAAGGAAGGGATGGTGCTAACAAAGCAAATCACCAGAAAACTAGAAGAAGGTGTCTGTCTAGGAGCCTGCCTGACAGCTAGCTCTGTGGCTGTCTCTTAGGTACAGTTTGCTTTACTGGATGATGAATGACCTCAGAGTTCCTGTGCTAAGGGGACATACACACAGTGTTACATCTGATATAGAAGGAAAGCCTTTGGGACAAGAAATCCTAGAGGTTTTCCCTCTGATCTCCCTGAAGACTGTCTCCTGGGCGTCTGACTATTGCAATCATATTTCTTTCCACACAATCCTGGGAGTAGTCAGAGGAAAGCTTTGTTCTTACTTCTTACAGTCATGGTTCCTTTCTGTTGAAGCTGAAATCATTCTGGAGCTCCCAGATCTCTGGTTCTCTGGCCATACATAGCCTGAAAAGATTCTCTACCCATGAGGCTACAACACATTAGGCTGGGACCAATTGAGTGATCCAGGGTAATATCCCCAGATGAAGGTCTTCACTTTCATCTGTCTGCCTAGCCATCTTGTCATGAAAGCATCACTCACGGTTGTAGGGAATAGGAGGTTGATATTGTTGTGGACAGAAATTTAGAAACACACCCACCCACGCATATACCACCAACAATGAAAAAGAAGCCATGAATCTGAAAGAGTAAGGAGGGGTATACAGAAGGGCTCGCAGGGAGGAGAGGGAAGGGGGATATGGTGAACTATATTACTGTCTCAAAAAATAAAAAAGCAATTTTAAAAAAGAATAAGTACCATAGTTCTACTGTGTATTTGTTTTTATTATCGTGTATTCATTATAAAACAGTGAACATCAATAAGATGTAGTCATACACATATATCCTATCATACTCTCTGTTCATAGTTCTTATTACTCCAGTAAATTGTATTTCATCAATTGATGGGAAAGATCTTTTGTTGAAAGACTGTTCCATGATAGCCTATGCCTGGCCTTTAATAATGGCTTTTCATTCAATTCTCTAAGATCCTGGTAAATAAAAGCATCCATGCCTGGGGAGATGCTCAGTGGTTAAGAGCACTGGCTGCTCTTCCAGAGGACCTGAGTTCAATTCCCAGCATCCACATGGTGGCTCACAACCATCTGTAATGGGATCTGATACCCTCCTCTGGTATGTCTGAGAACAGCTACAGTGTACTCACATACATAAAATAAATAAATCTTTAAAAAAATAAAATTAAAGCATCCAACTGGGTGTGCTGTACACTGCAGCATGGAGTGCAGTACGCTGTGCACTGGGGAAGTATGGACGATCAGGAGTTCAGGTTATCCTTCCTACAGGAGACCTTACCTCAAAACTATGTCTCTTTTCTCTCTGCCCCCGCCAGTAAAACTGTGAAAGCTCTGTTCTCTATTCAGTGCTCTCACTTCTATACTCCTATATGGTTGTCCCTAAGGGTGGAAAGTGTCTGTCATTAACAGAGGAAACCAGCAAGCAACCAGTGGGGGAGGGGAGAATAACATGTTCTATACGTGCAGAGCTAAACTGGATTAGAGATAATTAATGCACTTAAATAGTTTTGAAATTTTGATTGTTTTTGTAGCAGCTATTTTGTGATATAATGTTCTATTGGGGACACAATAAAATGGGAGAATAAAAGAACTATCTTACTGCCTACCGTATTTATATAAAGCAACCTTTAATTTGCCCTAAACTCAGTTAAACTCAAATGTAACAAATTTGATCAATATATTTGTGCTATTTTATTAAATCCAATCATTGCCTTCAAAGAATCAATTATTTAGAACAGAGTTTAGCAATAGAAATATGTGAATAAGTAACTTAAATTTTCCTAGTATCTATAAAAGATACTTTTTAAAATTTTATTTATTTATTTATTATTTATTTATTTATTTATTTTTATTATTTCGAGATAGGGTTTCTCTTTGTAGGCGTTGGCTGTCTTAGAACTCTCTTTGTAGACCAGGTTGGCTTAGAACTTATAGAGGTGCAACTTCCTCTGCCTCTCAAATGCTGGAACCTAGATAAAAACATTTAAAAAGTATTCTTAAATATGTCTTACTCAGCCCAAGATAACTAAATATATCATTTCTATATTTAATCAATATGGAAACCATTAATGTGTGTGTTTGGGGGGAACCAACAAAGGAAGAAAAAAGGCGGGTGAGGTGGCTCCTACCTTTAATCCTACCTCTAAAGAGGCAGAGGCAGGAAGATCTCTGAGAGAGTGAGGACATCATGGCATATAGAGAAAGTTTCAAGACAGGGTTACATAGTAAACCCTGCCACAAAACAAGATAAAAACCAACAAGCTTACTGATGAGGGGGTTCCTGAGGCCTTGTGAATTCTGGGCAAGCACTCTGCTATAAGCTATATCCCAGGCTGCTATGAAATGATTGTCTTTGAAGCCTGCTGGGTGATTTACTCCGGACACACCTCTAGGTATGGTGTGGAATTTTTAGTTGAAAGTACTGGGTTTGTATTTAGACCATAAAATGTGGATTTGAAAAAGTCAATTCAAATACGAAATTTATTCCAAACATATTTGCAAGTTTTTCAGTAAATAAATTCAGCGTGTTTTAAATTTAAATTAAAATTGTAACTAATACTGTTAAATAATTCTGTTTCTCTGTCACTCTGGATTTCAGCTGCGCATATCTCTATGGGGCTGCTTGCTATGTAATGAGCAGTGCAAGTTTCGATGTCGACGCAAGACTTATTTATATACGGGTACTTAAGGAATTCAAGGCGGGTGTCTGTTATATAATGAGATGCAAGGGTGGGTAGGGGTACCTTGTAGGCCTATGACAAGGCGACCCCTGAGAAGTTGCGGCATGTGACAGATCTGGTATAAGGGAGGTTTATTTTTTGGGAAGGGAGGGGAACAGGACGTGGAGGAAAGGTAAAAGCAGACAGACCTGAGCAGAGCCCTCAAGGTAGAAAAAGGAGGACAGAGAAGGAAAGGGAGAGAGGGAGGGAGGGAGGCTCGGGCAGGCAGACAGGTTAAGGTGTGCCAAGCAGTCCTGGCTGCAGGCAATAGTAGCAGGTGATGATGCAAACTGTTGCTAGGAGGAGTCTAGCAGAAGTCCTCTGTAAGCCTACAGTGTAATGGTGAAATTTGGCATACAGGCAGCCCTGTTCAGTTCAACTTCCTATGATGAAAATACTGTTTAGGAGCATGGTTCCTTCAAGTAGCTCATGTGACCTTTGAGCCTTCAATTTTGTTTGATTCAAGTTTAAGTTGGCATTTTGGGGTTAGTGTCTTTGAGCAAGGCAAGATGCTCTTGAAAAAGCCATAATTTACTAATTTACATTAGGTGTCACGAAAAGGTAAAGCATTCTCACTGTATGGGGACCAGCAGAGTTCAGTGCACACTGGAGTTAAAAGCGAATTCAAACAAACAAACAAACAAACAAACAAACAACCGACCTCAGCCTGGCTGTTGCTGGCAGACTTCATTTGGCAGTGATGATTTCATCAGTAGAATTTTACAGAGCTCCTAAGATGATTGTGGTATGTAGCATATTTGGGACTAGATCAGTAATTGTATTCATGAATTTGCTATTCAATCACATACCAGGAATAAATATGTTAAAGAAGAAATAAATGGTACCTTGTTTTCTAGACTCCTAAGTCTTATATATACATTATTATTATTTGACCACACTCTATCCATTATTAGAAGCAAAAACAGCCCATTTGGCTAATAACAAGAAATCCAAAGGCTAATTGAGTTGCTGAAGGGTACACTGCTGGGGGTGTTGGAGGCTTGTCTGAACCAGAATCTCTTGTTTCTGCCACCGCATAAACAGAGAAATAGAGTATCTAGCTTCCTCCAATTCGTTGCTTGTTTTCTCTTTCTTCATAATAGAGCCTTTGTGCTTGGATTTATAAAGAATGTTTCTTTTGATATTTGGGGGGGGGGTGGTCTCGTTAACAATTGGATGTTTGTAGTCCAGCAGATTCATGATCCCCTAAAGAGTGCTGTGTTGGGTGTTGGGAGATCTTTGCTCTTTTCCTGATATAACACATGATCTTGGTGACCTTGTGTTACCACTTGCACATCAGATTTCTGCTCAGAGGTTGGCAAACTTCTCTATCCCGTAACCTCGAGGATTGGTGTGTTGTGTGTGTGTGTGTGTGTGTGTGTGTGGTGTGTGTGTTGGGGGGGCTGTGGAGGGTTGCCATTGCCTTGGGAAACAGAGCAGCATTGATCTCTGCAAATTTTCCTTGCCCCTGAAATGCTAATGAAAGTACAGGATTTTTTTTTTTTTTCTGGCCCGTCTTAAATAACAGTTTTCAAATTGAGTGCTTTCCATATGTCAGACATGAGTTAAGCCAACCCTTACAGCAGTCCTGGGAGATAGGCTTGTCTCATTAAAGAGCCAAGGTCAGTGAGTTACTGAAGGCCACACATCCTCTTAGACAGAGCTGTGGTTAGAACCAAGGTCCTGGAAATGGCTACTTCTGAAAACCAAACCTACCCTTGAGGGCTGAGTGTAATAGCCTTTAATAGGGTGCATCTTATGTTTTTTGCTGCTCCAGTGGAAGTGGCAAGACTTCATTAATGACATTGAACCTTCTTATTTAGCTCACAGTGGATGCTGGGAAGCCTTGCTGTTTATTCATGTGGCTCAAACACGACCACCAAGGTTGTCATGCAAAGGCAACACGCAATCAGCTCCCTCCCCCAGGGTTTAGATAGGGATGTTAGGGAGACCCATATTCTTCAGTCAGAGTGTGGGTTATATCTGCTAATAAATAAGTAAAGTCTTAGAATTTTTCCTGGCCCCTCCTCCTTGAATAAAAAATATTCTAAAGCTAGGGAGATATTTGTCTCTTGTACACTGATCATTCTTCAAATATGCACTCTCTTCATTTCTATCCTGCTGAGTAGAGTTGGGGGGCTGCTGAGTAAGATGAGGAGGGTCCTTTGCTCTTCTGAGCTCTTTTGACAGGCTTAAAATATATGCCTTGTTAATATTTATTTTCTAAAAGCTCAGTGCAAGTATTTCTTGTTTGGTTCCCATTCTTTAATATATGATATTTTTCAAGTCTCTATAGCTGCCTGGAAGTGTTTCCCCTTGATGTCTTTGTTCATCTCTCCGAGCCTGTTTTAGGGGAAAAGCAACACAATATGCTTTTCTTTTTTTGGGTGGGAAGAGGCAGTTTTGAGACAGTGTTTTCCTGCATAACAGCTCTGGCTGTACTGGAACTCACTGTGTAGACCAGACTTGCCTCAAACTCACAGAGATCCACCTGCCTCTGTCTCTCAAGTGCTGGGACTAAAGGAGTGTGCCACCACCGCTCAGCCTAATACACTTTCAAGATGATTTCTCCTCACATCATCCCTTGATGAGTTTTTATAATTTCCATTATACTGTCCTTGTTTATTGTATATTGATTAAGTATAAAATGAAGTGGAAACAGGTAAGTCCACAGGGCGGCAGTTCAGTTGCTAAGTCTTCTAGTTTGGTAAGGTTGATTGTGTTTCACTCAGAGCCTCTCTGGAAATGCTTGGCCTAAGAGAAATGAGCTGCAATGTACAAGCCATTGCTGTTTGTGCCCTTGACACAAGAGATCAGCAAAGTTTGGGGTCCTGTGCTGGGAATGTGACTCTTTTAGTTTCCTTCTATTAGGTTGTGGGGTGCGAAGATGAACAAGAGCCATGCCTGTTGTCCTCTTCTGTGCAGCTTTGTAGATGCTCAGTCATGACTTGTGATCAGTGCCGTTTGTTCTGCTTTAGAAGATGAACAAGGACTAGCTCGGAATGAGTGATAGCATCCTCCCACAGAAGTCAGAGGGGCTTTGCAGAGTGAGTTGGAGTCATTTGAGGAGCTTTTCCCTATGGCCAGGATGTTTTTGCAGACAAGGTAGTGAGATGTAAAGTGGTGTTCTGTGTTGGGGAATTCACAAGAACAGGTTAAAAATTCTTGTGTGTGTGTGTCATGGGTACTACATTCAGAACTGAGAGGAAGGTGAAAGTAGTCAGATTCGAGAATACTCTGCTGAGATATTTATAGGTCTCTGGAACTTCCTGGGCAAAGAATTAAAAAGGCATGGATATGGGCAGGAACTTATAGAGGTTTGCATGCCTGGAAGCATGGTGTGTGCGTGCGTGCATGCATGCGTGCGTGCATGCGTGTGCGTGTGCGTGTGTGTGCACGCGCTTCGGTGTACATGTAGTAGAGGGCAACTTAGTGGAGTTGGTTCTGTCCCTCTATATTTATGTGAGTTCCAAGGATCCAACTCAAGTCACCGGGTTGCATGGCCAGCATTTGTGCCCCCTGAGCCATCATGCCAGTCTCCTGTTTTGTCTTCTTCTATATTTGAGACAAGGTCTCATACATCCCACTCCTCTTGGTTCTCATGTGCTGAAACTAGAGGCAACAGTGCTCAGCTGCCATTCATCACATTGCACACAGCTTTCAGATAGGAGTCCCAGTACAGGTCTCCATTTCAGTTGGCTTTGCTCCTACTTCTTTAAGAATTTGTTGCATTTCAACTCAGGAATGATTCCAGGTTGTCCCAGCCTCCCCCTGCTCAAGCTAGGCAGTTGGCATGAAGGGAGCACAGAAGGCTCAAATTGGTACACCAGAAGCTATGCTTTTCTCCATGGGTGAATGATGTCAACATACTTACTAGTTCCCTGGCAACAGGTCACCAGTGGCCTTGTACCCAGAGCAGGGAGAAGGGGTCCATAGCATTTCCTGTCTGTTTCAGGAACATGCTAATGTGATAGTGACGCTAACCTCGTTATTAGAGGCAGCGGGTTGTGGTGGGAATAGCTTTGAGATGGACAGGATTACAGGAAAGCCGGCCAAGTGGGGAGTAGTTTGTTACTTTCAAGAAGTAATTTCATGTTGAAGACACAGCGTTGCAAGAGACTTGAGAAACTCAAGGTGTGATCTCCCTTCTGTCCTAACTAATCATGTGGCCACAGCGTTTTTAACGTTCATTTCGTGATAGGCCGACACGGCAAATAGTGCTGGCATACTCAAAAGAGTGTACGAGTGCCTACTGAGCACAGAGCATTTCAGAGTTGGAGGACTCAGTAACCATGTTAGAGATCTCCCTGAAGGCGCTTCCTGGCCTTGCTTCGAGGTGACCCACTGCGGTGTGACATACCATCTTACCCAGAAGAGAGTATCTCTGCTAATACCGTAGCTTCATCCTGAGTTCTTTTTGTCTTTAAGGCAAGTGTGTAGAGCTCCTTCTTCACTCCTGCACTGCTTCTGGACAGCATGTCAGTATCCTCACTGATGAAGGAGTACACTCTGGACCTCTTAGGATCTGAGTAATGGGGAAGAGAGCCTGGCTCCAACTGGGCTTGACCTGAAGCCATGCCAGGAACACGACAAAAGGCTGTACTGTTTACGTGTGGTCTCCTTCTCTTTCCTAAGACAGCTTAGGTTCTGCTGGCTGTTGAGAGTGAAGGGAGAAGACGTTTGTATAGGTAGCCCCTTCATTGTGGCATTCAGAACTACTTCTGTCTCTAAAGTATTAGGATTCTCCTGCAGTTGTGTCCCTCTGTACTTTGCAGAGTGAGTTTTCTTTGTTCTCTGAGCTCCACTCCATGACAGAGGGTAGCTTCCTGGATCCTCCCAAAGAACCCCTCCAGCAATAGTACCCACAGGTGGGCGTTTTGTTGATGTTCCCCACTGCCTTGTCTTTATGTCTTTATCAGGTTATCAGGCTCCACAGTTTGTCTTCTGGAAGTGTTTCCCTCCTCTTCCCTGATACTTTGGTGTATTTGTGTAGGTATGTGTACGTGTTTGACATCAGAGGACAACCTCAGACATTCTGCTATCATCTGCCTTTAGTTTGATACAGAGTCTCTCTTGTTGGCTTGGAATTTCTACAAGCAGGCTGGGCCACAGCTAGCCAGGGAGCCTTCTTGGCATCTGGATTATAAGTGTGTGCCACCACACCTGGCTTTTTATGTGGGTTCTGGGAAATTCAGATTTATATTCTCACTCTGGTGAGGTTGAACACTTTACCCTAGAACTATCTCTTCGACCCTGTGTGCTGAAGTTTTGGTGGTGTGGTAGGTGTTCTTTCTTTCTTCTTCCTATGTCCTTCAGTTGCAGATGCCTCATTTCAGGCATCCCAGAGAGGCAGGGTTTCCACAGTAAGGCAAGCTCCACTGTTCTTGGCTTCACCCCCTGGACTGATGCTGCCATACCTTAACCCTCGAGGGAGCCCAGAGCCCAAGAGCAATTCTAGCAAGAAGCTCTCTCCTGCTGATCTAAAAACAAATCAAACCAAAACCAAACCTATAGAGTTAGCATCACCAATCTTTGTTCCCCAGGAACTCTCTCACCTCGTTGCCTTTTGGAAGTGCAAGCCTGTTCCTCTACGTGCTGAACCTGTTTATTAGTAATTCTTGACGCATTGCCATTCTTCTGGCAAACTAAAATGAAGCAGAAATCTCAAAATAGATGTAACCAGATCCCTAGACTTAATAAATACCATCTGTGTGCACACTAGGAATTTTCTTCATCCTGTTTGGTAGCAGTTCTCTTGCCTCTTCCTTGGGTCCCTGCTCTTTATAAAAATGAAGGTGAACAGCTTGTCTTTTTGGATACTGCTGCCTCCTCCAGTGCCTCAAGGCCCTGTAATCTGTTTGCATATTTTCTATGGCTGTGCACCCTGTTTGGTAGGGGCTGATGTTTAAAGAGCCCCTGTGTGATGGGACTGGAGAGATGACTCAGTGATTAAGAGCACTGACTACTCTTCTAGAGGTCCTGAGTTCAGTTCACCGCAACCACATGGTGGCCCACAACCATTTGTAATGGGATCCAATGCCCTCTTTTTGTGGCCTGAAGACAGCCATAGTGTATGCATATACCAAAACAAAAACAGAAACCCAAACAAACAGAAAAAAAAAAACCCACAAAACAACAGTAACAACAAACCCCCCACTCTGTGTGTATGTTCTTTTGTGAGGATGTTCATGTGTAGGTGAATTTGCTTGGCTTTTACAGCACATGCATGCAGAACGTGGGCATGTGGGTGGGGTTAGGGTGAGCAACACTTCTTGCTTTTCGGAGCAGCCTGGTCAGCTTGCAGATACAAGCTGGTTGGTTTTGTTTATTCAGCGATTAATGTGTGCCAGTCACCTCACACAGTTATACCTGGGATCGCTCACGTAGTGGTAATAATATTCTGGTTTTGTGGGTACCGTTACAAATTTTGTTGTGTTTTGAGACTGGTAGTCTCTTTTACCACGTAGCCCATGCTGGCCTCATATTTGTGGCAATCCTTCTGCCTCAACTTCCCCAAGTTCTGATGTTTACCAGTATGAGCCACAATGCCTGGCTGGGCTGTAAATATCACTGTGTTCCATCAGTGAGGAAACTGAAGCAGAGCAAAGTCCAGTTACTTGGTAGTGAGGAGAGGGAGGGTCAAGATTCCTCCAAGGCCCTTAGCCGAGTGATCCTTTAATTGCCAGGCTAAGTTACCATCCTAGGAATTGATTCAGCCTCTGAATGAGAAAGCATTCAGTAGCTGTGGCTTCAGCTTCACAGCGATACCTTCAAGGAGAGATTCTGAAGGATGTTTTACTTTATTTCCCTTAAGAAGCAGATTTACCCGATACAGAATGAGATCCTGTCTTCTGTAAAAGCAGGAAGGAATGGGTCTGGAGCCACACTGTTCCTTCCAGGAACCATAGTCTTGTGGCCGGAAATGCTTGAGATATGGCAACTGGAAGGTGTTTTAGTTTTATTTCATGTTTGCTAGTTTACATTTTAAAGAAACAGATACTGAGTTAGTATAGGCTGTTTTTTTTTTTTTTTTTTATCCTTGGGGTAATCTAATATAAACTCATTTTTAGTTATGTATTTTCTGAGATCTAAATATAAATCAATTTTCATGTGATAAAATTTAGCATGTAAACTGTAATGTGCTGTAAATGTAAAATACAATTTCCCAAACTGTGTCTTTTCCTATTTAATTAATAAATTTATGTTGGTAACATATTAATTATGTGCTGTATTACTCTTGTTTTTTTGGGGTAGTGATGCTTGAGTCCTGGGCTATGTGAACACAAGGCAAGCACTCTACTGCTGAATTACACTCCAGATAATACCTTATTTAAACAATGTATCAAACTAATGGGAATGAGATTTGCTTAGGGTTTGGGGATTTTTTTGTTTGTTTGTTTGTTTGTTTTGGTTTTGAGGCATAGTTTCACTGAGTAGCTCTGGCTGTCCTGGAACTCTCTCTGTAGACCAGGCCGGCCTCAAACTCAGAGATTAGCCTGCATCTGCCTCCAGAGTGCTGGGATTAAAGGCACTCTGTACTAATAAAATAGTACCACCATTGCCTGGCAGAAAATTTAACTCTTAGTGTGACTCATATTATAGTTCTTTTTGGCAGTGTTGGACTGGAGTGTGGCTGTGAGTCCTCCCCTAGAGATTAGCACATAAGTGTTGAATAGGTAATTGCCAGGTGGGAGTTGCCTGGAGAAGTGATTTGGGCGGTAGGGGGGAACTAATGGGCCTGATTCATTTTTCTCAAAATCAGTACTTATTTTACAGTACAAGTAAACTCATAACGATGCATACTGCTATGGTTGGGCATTACAGACACAATGTTTCTAAGCTCTTTCAACAAATTACCGCTTCGAAGATCATGTGATAAAATGGAAGTGGAGGAAATTACCTTCTTGCTCAAGCTGTGTTTCCTATTTGTTCCCTGAGCTGAATTACAAGGCGGCATCTGGTTGGTTTGCCTTCCTTTTGGTAGCCTGCCTTCTCCTTTGCTGCTCACTAGCCTCAAGTTCAGAGAACTGCATGTTTTCTAGTGCTTCTTGTCATAGTGTGTGCTATCTAGATGTGTCTACTGCATTACCTCAGGGTCCCATAGGCTCTAAGAGTGACAGACACACTATTGTTAACATCTTGCCTTACCTATTCGTCCTAACCACTCTTCTCTCTTCTTGCTTCATCAGTCTGACTTCTTCATTAATAGGGATGATGCAGTAGATGCCTAGAACCAAGGACACTATCAAATTGTGTATGCTCTTCTCTACATATGCACATATACTGACCTATGAAAAGTTTGACATACATTAGGTCCAGTAAGAGATTAACAAAACAACAATAATGTACTGTAATAAAATCACAGTACTGTAATGAAATCATTTTACTTTGGAACTCTTGTTGAGTAAAAAAGTGTTGCCTGAGCCTAGAGACTACCATGATGCACTTGGTGGATCTAATAGCCAGGATAGTACTAGATGGCCAATGGTGGAGTCAGGTAGCATAATATAGAGTGGGAATACTCTAGGCAAACAGATGACTCCTGTCCTGGGAAGGACAAAGTGGGAGCATATGAGATTTTAATATGCTGCCCAGATTTTATAACACATGGATTATCTATGGGATTTTCAGATCATAATTGGTAGTGGGTTACTGAGACTGTGGAAAGCAAAATGCTTGAAAACTCCCTGGAAGGATAGGGAGCGACTTCTCCCTAAATGTAGGTCCCCAGGGTGCCTTCCTCCTCCTGTCATTTCCTTGTACTCTGTACTTCCTGCATTTTCTATGGGTTCTCATGGCTTCAGCTCCTTGTTACAAGGTTCCTACTATTTGAAAAAGTGGTGGAAAGGCTGAGACCCAAGTGTTGGGCTCAGCTTGAATGGCCATCAGCTCGATTTTGTTTGTTTCTTTTTCATTTTAAAGATTTATTTATTTATTTTATGTTTATGAGTGCTCTATCTCATGTACACCTGTGTGTCAGAAGAGGGATCAGATCTCATTACAGATGGTTGTGAGCCACCATGTGGTTGCTGGGAACTGAACTCAGGACTTCTGGAAGAGCAGTCAATCCTCTTAACCACTGAGCCATCTCTCCAGTCCGGAGCCTAAGTTTCTAACTCTTAATCTGATCTGCAAGGAAGAACCAGGACATAAATGTTGTAATTTCTTCTCTTTGTCTTCCCTTCCTCTCATTTCTTTTCTGTCTCTCTTTGTAAACAGGAAGTTTTGTTTGGGCCCTGAGAGTCTCAATAAGTGTTACTCCATCAGAGGGAAATGATAGATCTTTGATGGGTTTGTCATTCATGTCCTTTACTGCCATTGCATTTGAACTAATATCATGGCCTTGAAACATTAGGCCTCTAGTGATGATGATTTAGTCCTACCCAAACTGTTTGAAAATGAACACATTATTGATAATGTCCTCATCTTCTACCTTTGGGATAGAATGATCGCTTAGTGGTTAAGAATATATAGTACTCTTGCAGAGGATCTAGGCTCGGTTCCCAGTACCTCTGTGGTGGTTGACAACCACCCATCTCAGCCCAGGATGAGGCCGTCTTCTTGACCTCAGAGGGCACCAGGCACACATGTAGTGCACATATACACTATGCAAGTAAAACACTCAAACACATGAAATAAAATGAATCCTAAAAAAATTCAAACCAGTTACAATAGCTCTGATCTTTAAAGGACAGTCTTTCCCCTTCCTGTAAGAGAGGACTCTGGTGGCTGTATTAGACACAGATGGTATTTGAAGCAGAATATCATGGTGTTGGGGGCATCATTTAGGACATGGACATCAATTTAGGACAGGAGCCATCTGGGTTGTAGTCTGTTTACTCTTTTCGTCTCTGTGAATGAGTAAGTGCCTTCAGCCCAGATTGTGTATGTGCCATTTCTTTCGAAAGCTGAAGGCCTGGCCTCTTACTAGCCACTAGCTGTCTTGCTCCGTGTTTCTATGGTGTGACCAAGCCCTGTTCTGTGGAAGTGTTAGAGAATGCTTGGCTTCACATAAGAGGCCTTCCCTTCATGTCTAAAGCTGCAAGGAATGCAATTTCAAGTTGCTGAGAAGATTTCATTTTCAAAGTTGTACCGTAAACACAAAGCAAGCCAGTAAACGCTTACACATGGACTGTTGTTTTCTTAGTTTTATCTGAAAAGGACCTTACATTCAAACCTCTGTATTAGCAGATCTCCCTTGCCCATTGGGGACCAAGAAGTCACAAATCAGTTTTTAAACTTTTAAACAAAACATACTGAGGCTGTTAAGTCCCTGGTTTGGATTCCCTGAGGAGAGGCCGTTTAGATTGAGCAAGTAAGATATATTTATTCTTCTTGACAAAGAAAGCCAAATTATTTACCAGAAAGCTCTTTCGTTTCCTGTACCTAGCTCTTGACTACAGGGTGCCTTAAAAGCAAGGACCTAAAATAAGCCAAAGAATGAATTCCCAGTCAGTCACAGGCCAGGCTGGGAGGTGCCTGGGTAGTTGAGATGGAGCCAACATTTGTTTCCTTGTGGTTACATTTAGAAACTTTTACTGGGCGTCTTTACCCTCCTGGAGCTTTATAAATAGGAGCCATTTCTCAAGAGGGCTCCAGGAAGGCTGTCATTGAGTCAGTTTAGGGTTTTGAATTAGGATGGTGCTTCCGGACAATGGTGATCTTTGCTCACAGCCCTGTCTTTCTGTGAGCTGGAGAGAGCCCACCTTAGCATACATTTTAACCCCCTTTTCAGAGTTGGCTGCTTTGCAGAAACTTTCTGGGAAGCTTTTGAAGTTTCCAAATGCCAGGCTGCCCCATCCCATGCTGGCAGAATCTGAACTTGGTAGTGTTTCCTAGTCCTTAGAGATTCTAGTTTTAGGAGACACCGAGAACAGTGATTAGATTGCCCTCATAAGCCTGCACTTGCCCCCAAAGGAGTGATAGGTAAGCCTTGCCAAAGTGATGTAAGTGGGTGACAGAACTGTTTGTTGTGGCTGGCTATGATGCTGTGTCCAAGCAGAGAGGTATTGGTGCTTGATGAGTCTACTTGTATATTCACAGGCATTGTCCTGAGCTGCCTTGATTGAATATAGACCTCCCAATCGTGGCCGGGTGTATCTTCAGGTTCTTTCTCTTAACTATTAACAACCCAAAAGGTGCATGGTTTCTAGGTGTCCAATATACATTTGTGAAGCCACTTCTGTTTATGTCTCAATTTTGTCTTTTGTTTTCATGTCTCTACCTTATATTAGTATTTCTTATTGAAAAGCATTCTCTCTCCTGTCCTCTCTCTCACTGGTTCTCATGCTCTCGCTCTTTTGTCCTTGTCAAAAATAATTGATTTGGTTCCAGAGTCTGGCTAGATCTGAACTCTGGCCTTGGTGAACAGAAAATATTCAGAGTTTGTGTCACTGCGTTTTAACTGCTTAACTGATTTAACATTAAGAACGTTTTGCTTGGCTGCAGAAATTCCTGGGTTTTGACTGTGAGGCACTGCTGTAGAGGCCACTGTTCACAAGGACATATCATAGTGCCATGTTTGTTCCTGGCTCAAATTTTAGAGGAACTGCAAATGTTGAAGGCATATGGCATGAAATGATTTTGATAAGGGGTTATGGGCCTGTGCCTTGCCTTATGCTAGGTTTTCTGTGTCATTCTCAGCCACTGGTGCCCTCCAGCTTTGCCACTATGGGGCCATGAGTCATTTACTTTTTCATCCATAGTTTTCCATCTAATCAGTGGTGCAAATGATGATGTTGAATCTAGACGGAAAGATTTAGGAAAAAATAATGTACAGAGAGTATTTAAAGAGGTATGCACCCCACGAGCCCCTTCCTGCAGAGCTATAATGGCACAAGTGTAGGTCTGAGAAGAGCTGGTGGTAGGGTGGGCATTAAGGTTCCAAAGATTCTTGGCAATGTTGTGGACCAAGAGCACTGATGTTGCAAACCTTGTAGGGGTGTGTGTGTGTGCGCGCGCGCGCGTGCTCCCAAGCATGCAGTGTATCTTCTTTGCTTTCTTTTAAAGTAGGTTTATTTATTTTTATTTTACATGCATTGGTGTTTTGTCTGCATGCTTGTTTGACATTGCCAGATGCCCTGGAATTGGAACTACAGACAGTTGTGAGCTGCTGTGTAGGTGCTGGGAATTGAACCCAGGTTCTCCAGAAGAGCAACCAGTCAGTTCTCTTAACCACTTAGCCATGTCTCCAGCCCTGTTAATCTTTTCTATATTTCAGCGACACAGGGTTATTTTTTGTTTGTTTGTTTGTTTTTTTTTTGTTCTTTGTTTTTTTTCATGTCAGTTTAAGTCTTTGTGGCCCCTTCAGTCATGTAAAAATAGAATAATAAAAAATTGCTGGTACTATATCAAGTAAAGATGACTGACTGTCTTACTTTTCCTGTATAGAAGTGAAAATGCACATGCATGTAGGAGTGTGTGTGTGCATGCATGTGTGTGTATGGACAGACACTATTACACATGCAACTCAAGGAAGTAAGGAAGGGTTGATTTGTTTCACAATTTCAGGGGAGTAGTGGAGGCAGGAACTTGATATAGCTGGTCACTGCATCTACAGTCAGAAAGTAGAAAGCTGTGGATGTTTATGCTCAACTCACTTTCCTCATGTTTATATGGTTCAGGATTGAAGCCTAGGGAATAGTGCTGCCACAGTAGCCAATATTCCTACCTCACTTAACCTAATCAAGATAATCACCTACAAACATGCCTAGAGGCCTATTTCCCAGATGATTCTAGATCTTATCTAAGTCAGCCTTGAGGATGACCAGTAACAGAGATTTTTCCTGAAACTTTATAATTCTACGCTTGTTTATGTGTACTCTGATCATGATCCCTGCTTTGTGGGAATGACAAACAAACAAAAAACAACGGGAATAGATTTTTAATTATGAGAAAATATTTGCTCTCTGTAACAATTGTAGTTCCCAATTGCTTTTATGATCTCATTCTTAGTGTACCAGTAAATCTGAGAACTGAGAAAATTATTGGGATGATATGTTTTTTGTTTTTGTTTTTGTTTACATGATCTTAAAAAAACAAAAGACTTGATTTTGTCTTTGTTGTTCCCAGTTGCTTCTCTAACTTTTTCCTTTAAATAAAAGGGGGGGATGGTGGAGTGGGGTTACTACGTAGCTGTGACTGTCTGGAACTTAACACCTAAACCAGGTTGGCCTCAAATCACAGAGACCCATCTTCCTCTGCCTACACTACCACACCTGGCTGCTGTAACTCTGTATTTCACTCTGTACACATAAACCAGACTGAGAGACCACCATAGAAAATATTGCCAAAATTTCTGTGCTTGGAAACAAACCATACAAAATGCTTATGCTAAGTCTCCTGAACTGTAGAATATTTGTGTAGTTTATCATACTTTGGGTTTCTGTCCCTTGGGCAGTTTGTTTCTTCATGCCTCAAATTTACTGAAAACCCAGCTGAGGAAGTGATAAGGTACTGTATGTGCTCTTGAGGGCTCACTCTTTAGCCTTAACCAGTTAACCCTGAGCCACTGAGACAGCAGGAAAGATCATTAGCTCCGTGAGTCTCAGTGTGTTGTGGCTGCTGGCTGGAGCAGTTTTACCTAGAAATGTAGAACGTTTTTATTAAGTGGAAATGAGGTAAGGTAATGTCGTTAAGAGTAGTCAGTGACTTCTCACATACAAATTTAGGTTGGGCTTTGTTGATGGTGATGTAGGTGCCAGTTAATTGAGTCTGAATGGCCCCAAGGAGCCTATGCTGGGAAACAGAAGGGAACAGTAACAGACCCATTAGTAAATCCTGGGTTTGGAGGGAGCTGAAGGAATAACCTTACAAAATAGAAATATTTTTTCACATCTTGGATTGTCATTTTCTTTATTTATAAAATGAGAGGGTTTGGGTTTAGAGCAGGGCTTTTTAAGCCTGTTCCACTCACAGCCCTCTTTGTGTGATTCTGATCTATAAAACAAGTATACAAATTAATCATTTACTGATAGTAAATCATATCTTTATTTTAATTCTTCACTATACATACAACTTCACCATTTCCTGGGGAGGAAAACATATCTACATACCAGTGAGATAGAAGAGCTTGTTTATTTTTATATAAATATTGGTATTTATGTTCCAAGCATTCAATTTTGTAGAGCACGAAGCCTCCTCACAGTTTTTCAGGGCCTGTTGGTATTAGGAACTGGCTGGGCAGATTGCCTCCAAACCCAGTGATGTCACCCATAGATCACCTGTTGCCATGGCAATTGCATACATTCCCAGAGTCCACTCCCCATCCTTACCTCCGAGGGGTTGGTTACCTCACAGCCTAAATAAAAGGCAGGTCCTTCCTGACTTTCGCTGTTTTTTTTTTTTTTTCTTTTTTCTCTTTTCCCTTTTGTTTCCTTCACTCACCCCCCACTCTCATCCCCAAAACTCTGCTATGTGGAAGGAACTGCATTGGCCTGGTGTGGTCTGTCCGGATGCCAGCTGCAATTCCAACACAACAGGGCTGATGGCTGCTTTGATTTTACAGTTGTCCATGGTGAGACTGCTACCTTGAATATTGTTAAAATATTCTGTCCTCATTCCAAGTCAAGTTCTTAACATTTTTAAACATGAAACTCAATTCAGCAATTTAAATAACAATTTTTGTGTTGATGTTTTGGGACACAAATTTGCTCATTTAGTCCTGGCTGACTTTGAACTCACAAAGATGACTTTGTGCTTGTGATCTCTTGCACTTGTACTGAGATTACAGGTTTGAGCCTCCACAACAGGCTTCTAGCAGCAATTGTTAAAATTAACTCAACTAGATCTAGATATATGTTAATTTGATACAAGCTGTCGAGTGTGGTAAGAAAGAACTAAACGTGTTTGTTTTTCATAATTAGGCCAGTGTGCTTTGTAAGAGCAAAAAATATTGTATAGACAGCCAAAACACTACAGTTTATAACAGCAGTGTCAAATATGAGCCAGTGTGTTGCGGGCAAAACTGTTGTTGGCATTGCATGGCATGTTGTGTAGTGCTGAGTGAGCAATGCTGTGTCTTTAGGAGGCTGAAGTGTAGCCATGAGACACAACGTGGTTAAATGCTGCCAGAGAAAGCGCATTTGTGATCTTTTGGATTTTGAATTGAGTTTCACTGTATGTTCTGACAAATTTCATTGTTTGCAAATCTTTTGACTTCCTATGGGGTTGACCAACTGTGGTGTTGCAGCGTACTGTTTAAGAAACTTGGGGTTACCTAGAATCCATGTACATGGCAGGTAGGCATGGAAACCCATATATATATATATTTATAATATATATATATATATATCCAGTGCTTGAGAAGTAGGGACAGGATCCAGGGAGCAAGCTGCCTGGCTGGCTGAGCAGAATCTGCGAACTCTGTTCAAGTGGAGAGCAATCGAGGATGGCATCCCTCAATCAACCTTTGATTTTACACTCATGTGCACATGGGACTGCACATCTGGATTCTGGTCTAGCTCCTTCCAGAGCCTAGTCCTTCCTCCTTTGCTCCTTGTACCTCTGTTGGTGTAGGTCATAGACCGTGAAAATGGGTGTCTCAGGATCAGCAACCATCTAGACAAGATCTAAGCTAGCTAAACAAAAATGGCTGATGGTGATTGTTTAGGATTTTGTCTGTTTGGAGAGTCTTGGGTCCTGGCCAATCTAAATAACTGAGGTTTGTGCAGAACTACACACTGGCAAATTAAAACAGCAGAAGAAAATAGAAGAGGGACATCGAGTGTAGGCTGAACAATAATGGTATAAAAATATGTTAGACTCTTTATAATTATGGTCTGCTATGGTTCCAGTTAAGGTGTCTCTGGTCAAGTGAGGTAAGACACACACACACTCACAACACACACACACACACACACACACACTCACACACACATACACACTATACATATATAAACCCAGCAGCTGCTAAGTTTAATGCTGCCCCACACAACGTTTAATGAGTCAGCACAGCTTGCTGAAGTAAAGCATCCAGACACTCAAGGCTTTGCTTAAATTCATCTAAACACTACTGATAATTCACAAATATTGGTGAACTTCTTTTAAATAGAGAATTCTTGTTTCCAAAACTAAAACTCACAAAGAACCACAGTATATATAACAAAAGCCAAACAGTACTATTTTCCTGGGCTCCCTTAGGGCCTTCAGGAGACCTGGGGACTTCAGTTACATTGCTCAAAATTTTGCTAAAAAAAAAAAAAGATCATGAAACATTCAAGTGTCAGGGCTTTGTCTGCCGTACCGTGGAAACTGGTTGTGTACTTGACAATCATCTGTTGTGAATGTTGGTTGACTGCCAACGTCTGTTATATCAGGACTGATTTGAAAGCTAAATTACAGGAAAGTTACCACCTGCCTTGCATTCATGAACAGAGCATTACATTATCAAAGCTGTGGTTCACTCAAAATGTTTGTAAGAACCAGTGAATGTAAGAAACAAAGTTTGCGACTCTGGTGACTTTCAAAGCAACATGTTAAAAGCAACTGCCGTGGCTGAATGTAGATGCCTTAGTTGCTTTTCTGTTGCTATGACCACGACCAAAGGCAAGTTAAGGAAGAGAGAATTTATTGTGATTTACAACTCCAGAGTGGTAGGGTACACAGTGGCTGAGCAGAGGCACGGCCACAAACCAAACGGTAGCCCAGGCACAGGAGCCAGGAGCCGAGAGTTCATGTCTGGAACCACAAGTATGAAATAGAAGTAGGTGAGGCCATTTATTTATTTATATACTTGCTTGCTTGCTTGTTCAGAAACAGAGTCTTACTATGTAGCCCTGGCTATCCTGGAACTCACTATGTAGAACAGGCTGTCCTCGAACTCACAGAAATCTGCTTGTCTCTTCCTCCCAAGTGCTGGGTTTAAAGGTATATACCACCATGTAGGGCTAGGTGAAGCTCGCCCTCCCTTCCTCCCTCCCTCCCTCCCTTCTTTCCTCCCTTTTAAATAGGGTTTCTCTGTAGCCCTGGTTGACCTGGAAATCACTCTGTAGACAGGATGGTCTTGAACTGAGAGAGTTCCACTTGCCTTTGCCTCCTAAGTACTGGGATTTTTTAAAATTTCAGAGTCCTCCCCATGTGACACACTTCCTCCAGCAAAGCTGCACCCCTAGACCTCTCCAGTTAGCACTGTCATCTGAGTCTAAATGTTCAAATGCCCGGGACCATGGGAGCATTTCTCCTTTATACCACCACATAAAGCAACCACTCACAGTCAGACTCTATATTCTGAAGGAGAATATTCAGAAATAAAGTTTACATGCTCCCGAGGATGTCAGTTGCCTAGAGGAATGGTAATACTATATACAAAGATAACATTATAATTCATGCTAATTTAGGAAGGTCTGTGCTTTTTTGCCCCATTTTCAGGTCCTTTACCAGCTGCTTCCCCGTCTCCAGCGCTGCCCTCCGGCTTTACCTCCAGCTCTCAGAATGCTTAAGGAGGATGTTTCCTCTGCCATGGATGCGTTGGGTTTTTTTGAGACATGGTCTCACTAATAGCCCAAGCTGGCTTGCATTTGTGATCCTCCTGCCTCATCCCTGCAGGTGCTGGGATTTCAGGTAGGAGGTATCATGCCTAGCTAATATTTGGAAATGTTTTACCTGATGTCAAAAGTAATTATTTGGAAAGGAAAAACATACGCCCACTGACTTTTTAAATATGTACATAGATGTTCATGGATGTGGAAGATTGGATTCTTTTCATATCTTCATTCTCCTTTTGCAAATTATGTTGCCTGGAGTTTATTTTCTGCTCTGTTGATATGGGGCTAAGCATGTAACCTTTGTTGCTATATAAATATGGAATAGAATAACGTAAGTACCTATGATACAGACAGAAACACTAACTGTAGTGAGACTTCTGTGCGCTTCTGACTGTCTTGAGAAAAAGGGTAGCTGCTGCCTCATCTGTCTCATCCCAGGATGGGTTAGTGTCAGGGTGGACTTCAGCCAGCTACCAATCCTTAAGATGCAACAAGTGACGACTCCCTTGACCTGATGGATCTATGAGCTGTGTGACAGATCTAAATAGCATTTCTGTTATTTTTCTTTTGTCTGGATTAGCAGAACAAGGAGTTATATTCAAGACACTGTAGGTGATTTTTAGATGAAAACTAACTAGAGATAATGACCATTTATCATGGGCCATGCCATACCTAAAATTCTTGACAGTAGGTGGTTTCAGGAATATAGCATACATGAAATCCAGATGCACGTAGTAAAAAAATGTATTACCAGCTTTGCGTGCAGTGTTCATTTTTCCATTGAGACCTCCAAAGGCCTATGAATAGAAGCCTGGTGTTCTTTGCCTTATGAGTCATTTTGAGTATAACAGAAAAAAAAGTTTGGGCTTTGTGCTGGGCATCGTTTCAAAGTCTGTCTCTGCACATTCGTTGAACTTTGCAAGCTACATGCATACATATACTCAATTGCCATGTTACTTTGCTGATTTTAAGTGTATGTGTGTCCATCTATATGGTCAGTCTGCTTCTGTGTTAAGTTACTGCATGAGTTTTTATTGCTCTCTTAAGGAAAATGAAACATCCATGCAAATAGTTCAGATTTTTATAGACTGTGAGGAAAATATCTCTAGTGACGTCTGCATTTATCTTCTGCTTGCCCGGTTTACTAATGAAGCTTAGATCCCAAAGTAGATTATTTCTTTGAAGCTATCTAGTCTGGCGGCTTTCTAAACTGCTTCTGACCTATCAAGTTTCATCCCAGTCCCCTTTCATGATCATTCTGTGTCTTTCATATGATTGCATCATCTATGCCTTTCAACAGCACTTTCAACAGCAAAAAAGCAAGTATGGAGCATCTTAGTACTTCTTCCTTCTGGTTTCATGAAACTTGTGTTCAGCTTCAAAAACCAGTGGCTCCTGAGCATCTTCCTAAAGATTCTGGCACCACTGACTTGAGTATTTAGTTTTTCAAGCTCCCCGGAGGACATTTACTTGCTAGACTGGACAACCATTCATATTCCTGCAGACTATGCTGCACTATGAAATCTTAGAAATTTAGGTGTTTTGTTTTTTTAAATTTTATATGCTCTGCTTATACCAATGTCTACTCAAGTCATGTTTGCCATTAGATCATCAGGTGAATATCTTTTGTTCTAAGAAATTGGTGCAATGTTTGTACTTTTTGGCTTTCCATTTTTGAGACAGGGTTTCTCTGTGTAGCACTGGCTGCCCTGGAACTTGCTTTGTAGACTAGGCTGGCCTCAAGCTCAAAGTGCTTCCCAAGTGCTGGGATTAAAAGTGTGCATCACAATGCCCACCTGTTTGTAGTTTTATTTACCTCGATTTTCAATAAGCTGATGGGAAAAATTCATTCTATCAGTATAAACCTTAATGCTAGCCCGGGACAAGGAGAATCTTTTAGATTGTAGTCATTTTGCTGATAACCCTCCTGCCTCTGTGTGTGTGTGCCGCCTCCTGCATGCTAACGCCAGATGTAGGAAATAGGTTTTTTTTTTTGCCTTGCCACTCTTAGCTTTATTCCCTTGAGACAGAGTCTTCCTGAACTTGGGGTGAGGCTAGCCACCAGCAAGCCCCAGCAATCTTCCTGTTTCTGCCCAGACAGTGCTGGAATCATAGGCATATAAGCAGCCATGCTGGCTTTTTGCATGGTTAGCTGGGGTTTGAACTCAGGACCTCTTGTCTCTGAAGTGAGCTCTGCTCTCTTACCCATTGAATCATCTTTCCAGCCGTTTAAGTTATTTCTTAAATCGTATAGCTTCATCCTCCCAGTGTGTACCCTGGTGGACCTACTGGGCAACCTCAGCTCACTGAGCACAGAGGAGCCTTGTTCTGGACCATGAGTCAACAGCCCCACCCATTTTTCCACATGACTATTTAAGTAGCTAATGAGAGGTTGAATTCAAGACTCAAGATACCTAAATGAATACTAAGTTTTAAAATGAACTATGAAGGTCAAATTGTACACTTAAAAATCCTCACTACTCTATCTTATAAAATAAGAAAAGAAAGGTTTTGTTTTGTTTTTTGTTTTTGTCCCCAGCTAACTAAACATTTACTTTGGGTTGTATAACTTAATTGCATTTGTGAGAATCCCTTTCCCCATTTCCCTGAAGCAGCATATGCATCCCGCTAACTACCAGGATGCATCTCCTAGTAGTTAGCCACAGGGTAATGAAGTCAGTCTTTTGGGCTCCGTTTTTCCTCTTCTACAATGCTCATCAGCCTGACCTGGTTGGGAAAGTTTGTTTGCTTGGCTCTGAGTTAGAAGTATGGAATGATTCTGGAAGTGTGGGGTAATAACGAACTGCACACTGCAAACAGCTAAGAGAAAGAATTTAAAAGTTTTCACCATAAAGAAATAAGTGTTTCAGAAGATAGATTTAACCTAACTTAAACGTTCTAAAATATGTGTATTGGGACATCTACGATCCCTAATTCAATATTCATAGCTTTTATGCCAGCGTGGTGGCTCACACCCGTAGTTCCCAGCCCTCAGAAGGCTAATGCAGGAGGCCTGAACTACAGTGAGAAGAATTTCAGGCCATCCTGGACTACATGCATGGTGAATTCCAGGTCATCCTTGGCTATAGAGTGAAACCCTGTGTCAGGAAACAAAACAAAGTGTATTCCCTCCTCTTTCCTCAAGACTACCTTTGTTGGATTTTAAGTATGAGGCGATGTGCTTCAGCATATAAGTTCTGGATTCAAATTCTTTTAAATCTGTGTTCTAGCTTTTACTTAGTAGCCTTATGATGGGCATTAAAATTAACTTAAAAATCATGCTAGCTTTGCAAAATGAGAACAGTGCTGGGTGTGGTGATGTATACCTGCAGAGCTTGTCCTCAGCTGAAGCAGGTCTCTAGTCTGTCTCCTGCCTGGGCTCTCTCAGAGCAAGATGGAATCACAAGTAATAAGGATGGTCACTTGACCCAGAGGGCCACAGCAAAGACTCAGAGAGATGCTTCAAGCCCCTAAGATAGTTTGTGGCATTCTGTCAGTATTGGCTGGTCATGCCATGGTGGCTCCCACCGCTGCTTCTGATGCTGTCCTACTCAGAAAGAGCCATAACCCATCAGCGAAACTAGGTGATTGGTAAATCATTAAGATAAAATCTTAGCTTTCCTAGCCTTTTTAAAGTCCCGCATTGAAATTTCTATTTTACGATTTTTAAGGAATATTTTGATGGGTACTGGGTCACTGTAGGCAGGAAGAAATCTCTTCTTCTTCTTTAGAAAGTTCCTTTCATTCACAATGCGAAGTTTTTGGTGTGCTTGTCAGCTATACTATTTATATGCATTAGGTTACTATGTCTGTTAGCTATATATGTATGAGGCTGCCAAGATTGTTTTTACATTTTAAATGTTTCTTTGTGTGCATATGTGTGCACACCCATCCATGCCATGTCATGTGTGTGGTGGTCATAGGGACAACCTGGGAGGCATTTCTCCCCTTCCACTATGTGGATTCCCGGGATTGAACTCAGCTTGCCAGGTTTGATACTAAGTGCCTTTACCTGCTGAGGCATCTTATTGGCCCCTACTATGAATTTTAATGGAACAATCCAATTGCCATAGGAATTCTATTAAGACCAGATATTTCCCCCCATGATAACAGTAGTTAAAAAACAAAACAAACAAAATCTAAATGAACTTAAAGACACTTATAGTGGCTGAAACTGGAAGCTAAATGTTCAAGTTCATGTCTGTGTCACTGTCGCCTGTGGCTGGAAAGTCATCATTTCCTCTAACCAGAGGAATGTGCTGAAACAGTAGTAGGTGCTGGTTAAAATTAGACTCAATTATTTCCACAACCAAAACTACAGACGTTAAAAAAGTGACAGATCTGTACTGCTTTCTTCTCTGGGTTGAAGAGGTTTTCCATTTGGTTCAGCTTAACTAGAGTTGAATTGTGCCTGTGCTTGGCAGGCACACACTGCAGCCTTTCCAGTTCTGGTGAGTGAAACTCAGTCCTCTCCTGTGGGGCAGTGGACCATGCCACAGGCAGAAGAACTGGTAAGGTTGAAACAAGTTCAGGACCCTGATAAATCTCATAACTGAGAACTGCAGGGGCCTCTGGGTACACAGGAGGATGGGAAGCACATCAGTCCCAGCCCCTCCCCTGCTGTTTACACCCAGAGAAACACAGGCTGGGATATGTATCTTAGACTGCCAGACTGCATTTGCCTTCCCGCACTCCAGCGGTGAGGAAGAAATGCTTTGATGCAGAAACATGGACGACACTCCCATTGGCAACTGGCGCAAGGCAACACAGTATCATTGTCTTCTCATTTTGTCTCCATGTTCCCTCCATCCCTGCTAAGCCTCAGGAAAAAGCTCCACATTGATATCCCTTGTCTTTGCCTGATTGTCTGTTACTCATGTTTAGCAGGATGCTCTTTTCTGCAACCATGCTCTCTAGTTATCTTTACCAGCAGTAAGCTTGTCAAGGCGCCAGCACTGTATGTGATGTGTGCTGAGACTAGCATGAGAATTGTCCATCTCTTGATTCTTTTAAGTTGTAACATCTAAAGCTTCCTGAGACTCAGAAATTTTCACCGACAGTTTCCATGGAGAGGAGAATAAAACAGCAACAACCAGGATCCTGTTATTGTGTAAGGAAGCTACAGTTTGTGTGGGCAGGCCTCTCTAAGGATGTGTTTGTCCAGGGTGCAGGTGTTCATTGACTGTATTTACAGAGATGGGCCAGATGGACCTGTTACACTACTCAGTTGTGTTGAATCAAACTCTTACTTGGAACTTCCGAGAAAGTATGCTTCTGTGGTAATGGCCTTGATCACTTTGCCTGTGGTTTGTTTGAGTCCATCTCTTACATGGAAGTTATAACAGTGCCCCTAGTGTGTGATTGTATAGCCTCTCAGTTTTTCCATCAAATACCTAACATTTACAAAGTATCTTTAAATGTTTGCCCCTATATAAGGTCTTAGCACTTGATGCCTTTTTTCTTGTTTGCCTGACTTTAAAAGTCCATTGTTGCCATTTTCTTAGTAAAAGAGCTGAGACAGATGCTATCAGCATGGTGGCAAAGGCCTAAAACCTTAGCTTTCTGGATGTTGAGGTAGGAGTACAGTCTGAGCTACATAAAGTAGCACTGGGACTGTTTAGGCTCCTATCATGCAGCAACACAGAAGAAATGTCAGTTATTGGAGACAAATAGATACAATTGAAAGATAGCAGTGTCTTGTACATTGTTTCCTGTCTTGCCAGAAGCTGAATTCAGCAGTGTGCTGAGATTTTCACAGTAACTTTTATAGATAACACAGGACCTTTTTCAAGGTTACTCACTGCTGTTTTGAGATGTTGTATTTGATATTTCCTTTACACTTTATTTATTCATATATTTTTGAAATGAGCTCTTAATAAATTGTTTGCTAGCCTCAAGCACCTTAAGCTTCTCGTGCCTCAGCTTCTCAAGTAGCTGGGATTACAGGTACATGCTGTTGTACCCAGCTTCTATTTTAAAAACCGTTTTGTGTTTTGTAATTTAGTATTTAAATTAAAGACTGGTGGTAATGGCACACACTTTTACTCTCAGGACTCGGGAGGCAGGGGCAGGTGGATCTCTTAAGTTTGAAGCCAGCCAGGTCTGCAGAGTGAGTTCCAGGACAGCCAGGGCTACACAGAGACACCCTATCTTGAGAAACAAATAAGCAAACAAAAATCTAAATCAGGTGTGTCGTGCAGGTCTACAGTCTTACCACTTTGGAATGAAGGCAGGAGGATCAGAATTCAGTCATCCTTAGCTACATAAAGAGTTTGAGGCCAGTCTAAAATCTGTTGAGACCCCATCTAAAAATGGGTGTGTCAGGTTGGGTGTTGACACTTGCTATGCAAGCAGAAGTTCGGAAGATTGGATTCTAGCAGTGGTGCACCAAACAAGACATGGTCCTCCACAAAGGTGCAAACCTGGCACTGGATAGGTGGAAACAGGAGGATTGTAGGAGTTTGCTGGCTTCTGGACTGTCAGTTAATATGTACACACACACACACACACACACACACACTCTATCCTTCCTCACTCAGAAAAGAAAATAACACACCACACACACAACACACACACACACACACACACACACGCAACTTTCCATGAGCTGCAGGAGCTGTGAGAGACCCTACCTCAAAGGAGTGATGTAGAGTGTCACAGAAGAGGGCATCTGAGGTGTGGCATAGTGTAAGCACTCCAAGAAGGTGAGAGCCAGTGACTCTGTTTGAGGGTCTGCATTCCTGTTCTCCCCTGGGATCCTTTTCTCCTAGTACCTGTAGTGGAAGAAAGACAAGATCCTTGCCCATCATGCAGGCAAAGGGGTGTAGTTTGAGAAAGCTTAGTAGATTCACTTTCTGCAAGAATATACTAAGTATGTATTCATTAAATCACACCTCTGACTTGGGAGTACATGGAGAAGCATGTTATGTTGGGGGGAAAACTAGAGGTTGGGTTTTATTGTTATAAAAACAAACTGCTCATTTCTAGGAGAAATTGATTTTATGGCAATGACCACAACAAAGATATCATGGGGTCTAAGATACCAAATTATCATTCTGGTCCCATGGTTCCCTGCAGTTGTCCTCAAGTGGATAGTGACCCTCTAATAAGCCTGTGCCGGGATATTTTTGTCACCCTGCTGCTCTCTGGTATTTGTTCTTTTTCCTGGATTTTACAGGAATCTCAGTGCAAGCTTCAGGATGTTCCCCGGCCACACTGAAGGCTGTGTACACAGTCACAAGACCAGCTTCCTGACACCCTCTATTCAAGAACTTTTCATGCTGCTAACAATATCGGATTCTTTCGGAAGCTATTTACATAGCTGGGGCTCGCTCGTGAACAGAGCTTGATAGAGCTGAGTGGTTGGCATTGAGACTTCAAAAATAGATTTTTAAGGTTATTATGAGCTGTCCTATATAACAAAGCCTTAATTAACTAGGATTAATTGGAGAAAGGACAGTTTCTGGCTAATTGGATTTTCTTTGAAGGTTAAACGTTTTACTCTTTCCCCCCACTCTTCTTCTTGACAGGGTTTCTTTGGCTTTTGGAATTCTGACATCGGGATTTAAAAAATAAGTTATTGTTTCATTCTCTCCTTGAGCCTTTGCTGCCTAGTATTTTCTGAAAGCAGCAGATACTTGGCCCAGAGGGACTTCTGGTGTCTGTCTTAGGAATGGGCACTGTGCATCTTTATAAGCTTTGGAGACTTTGTCTTCAGTACTTAAAAATATAGAAATCTAGTTTCTAAAGTTAAAATCGTGTTATTTCCACTAATTACAAACTATAGCTATCTCCAAATACAGAAACATTTCCTGATTATATCTAGGGAACTTTGGTGCTTTAATCTATGTAAGTTAGCTTTGAATACTGACTATACCAAACATGACATTAAGATTTGTCATCTCCAAGAGTTTATATTATCACTCAGTGATGACTCTGAAAGCCAAAGATTCTTGGAAGTAAAGAAGATTAAAAGTTTCTATTTTACATTTTGTCTTAAATAAGGGTGAAACCAGTTATTTTTAATATTTTTTCCTCTGAACTCTTTTTTTTGACCAGGCTAAGCTATGATAGGAAACAAATCTTGAAGAACCTGAAGAAAATACAAGAGACATGAAAACAAACAAACAAAACCAAAATAAAAACTAGATCCAGATCATGGCAAGTGCATCAGAGTCTCAATTCTCAGGGGCTTGAAATACAAATCTTTTACAGGAATGCTTTCTCTTGGAAATTTATTATCTATATATCTGCAGAAGTGTTTTCATTTTAGTCCTGTGAGAGGAATGGCACCTCTGCCATTGTTGGGGTTTGTGATTTGGGATGTTAAAGTAAATTTCACACTTTGGAGATGAAATAGTCCCTTATGGTCAGGTCTCTATAAAGAGCCAGCTATGGGTTAGAAACATGTGTTATCTTATTAGTTGACAGTTAACGGCAGGAGAGAGATCAGGTTGTTGAAGAACCCTTAGAGCTGGCAAGCCAGAAAACACCGTTTTTACTGCTAAAGCCTCATGTTTTATTGGGTTTGAAACCACAGTCGCACAGGCAATATTTGCTTTTTTTTCTCCAAGACGTATTGGTTATATAGGATATATTAATTATCCTGGTAATAATCAGATAATTTCTTCATTGATTCACTTCATTGGATTCAGGTTATATGTCTATATCTGAGTATATAAAGATTGATATGTATATAATTTTCACAGCATTATTTGGCCATTTATAATTTGCCTTAGAAACTAACAGTTGCATTAAACCCAAGGGTTACATTTGATTGGCTTGAGATAGTGTGTAGTTGTGGCTGATAGGTTAGTCTGAGGTGGGACTGAGGACAGGGATCTTGGACATCGTAGCACCTTTGTGTAGGGCAGGTGAATTTACATGGCGTATTTATTTGTCTCCCTTCCAGTTCAGGTGCCAAGCAAGGAGTAAGCTTCTAGCTAATAGGAAAGCTGAGGGCTTGCTGGACAATAATGGCACCTGGGGCAGAGTGCTCCTATCAGGAGAGTTCTTCCCATAGGAAGTGAGCCACCAGACCCAGAGAAGAGGCAGGGTCTCTGAGTGCAGCCCAGCATTTTGTACTTAGGTGTATGTGTAACCAGTCGCTGGAATGGAGGAGACTCAGGCACCTATGGAATCTGGGCACAGCCTGCTTTACCCTCCTGTGTGAGGAACTGCTAGTTGCTTAGTGTTCTTGGGCTAAGACCTTGACAAGTCTTCCAAACTCTTGGAGAAATAGCAGAGCCTTCCTTGTGGTGGAAGGAATCGGGATTAGCAAGATAGGCAAATGGGTGGCCATGAAAAGATAACTCCTGGCTGTGGGCACCGAATGGATAGGGGTTGGTACACTAAATAGGAAATGCCCTCTTGGCATAAACCTTTGACATGCACAGCCTGGGGCTCCAACATGATTGACAGTTTTGTCTTCTCGTTCTTTGGATGCCACTGAATCTGCATTTCA
Organism: Mastomys natalensis; assembly: GCA_021653895.1. NCBI lineage: Eukaryota > Metazoa > Chordata > Mammalia > Rodentia > Muridae > Mastomys > Mastomys natalensis. The sequence goes on along the minus strand of JAJTUV010001872.1, from coordinate 134,401 downwards.
GGGAAAGCCCTTACTGGCTAGTGTATCCACTAAAGAAACGACTAGCTCGGCAAGCCTTATCACATATCGGAGGGAAGAAAAGCCAAGACAAGTTGGGTTGATTGATGCTCTACAGCCTCAAGGATGGTAGGGGTGAGAAAGGGACGTGGATGATCAGAAAGAGAATTCGGAACATAGAGGTGAGGAAGGCCAGCGGTGAAGGAGCTGAAAGGGAAAGAGAGAGGGTTTGTGTGTGACAAACAAGGACAAAGAATATTCAGGGATGTGTTGCTCTTTCCTATCAGTTTGGCACAAGCTAGAGGCATCTGAGTAGAGAGAATGTCAATCAAGAAATTCTCTAAGATCAGGCTGCAGGCTGGCCTGAAGGGCTTTTTTTAAATAATTTATTATTTTTATTTTCTGTCCATTGGTGTTTTGCCTGCCTCTGTGTCTGTGTAAAGGTGTGTGAGGAAGCCAGATCTTGGAGTTACAGACAGTTGTGAGCTGCTGTGTGGGTGCTGGGATTCCAATCCTGGTCCTCTGGAAGAATGGTCAGGGCTCTTAACAGTGGAGCCTTTTTTCTAGGCCCCAAAGGGCCTTTTCTTAATTAGTGATTAATGTGGGAGGACCCAGCCTGTTGTGGGTGGGGCCTCCAGTTGGCTGGTGGTCCTGAGTTCTATAGGAAAGCAGGCTGAGCAAGCCATGAGGAGCAAGCCATGAGGAGCAAGCCAGTAAGCATTACCCCTCCATGGCCAGTGAATCAGCTCTTGCCTACAGGTTCCTGTGTTGTTTGAGTTCCTGCCCTGACTTCCTTCAGCCATAAACAGTACTGTGGACGTGTAAGCCAGATAAACCCTTCCCTCCCCAAACTGCTATTGATCATGGTGTTTCATCACAGCAATAGTAATCCTAACAAGACGAGGTATATATAGTATTTTACTTTTTTTTTTTTAATCTAAATCATAGTACACTATGTTCAGGCAGAGTGAAGATTTGAATTTCCTGCCATAGTTTATGATATTCCTGAATATAAACTTTCCTGAAAGTCTTTGGCCTCGGAACTGATCTTTTGGCTGTTGTATGTGAGCCAAGCATTTAACAGCTCTGCTGCATGTATTGCCTGTGCCTTTTTTCAGGGATGAGCTATGGTTTGAAGCTGGGAACTAGTGTTTAGCTCTGCCCTCCATATTGGCTGACAGTCCATTTTCAGGAGACAGTTCATAGGGATGAAAAGCACATTAACTGACATGAAAACACTTAGACTCCAGGAAAGTTGTTTATAGACTAGTGTGTGAACAGGATGCCTGATTGAAAAAAGGAAAAATATAACTGGGTGGGGACGGAAAAGCAAATCTGCTGGGTAGCCGGCCAAGTAACATCTGGCCATATCACAAGTGGAGAGCGGTCGTCTTCAGAGCCGTGTTGTTTTTGTTCCGCTCATCGAGATGGCCTTCTCCATCAGCCGCTCAGCACGGCTGGGCTGCTGCTAATGAAGCCGGTGGAGCTGCTCCGTTGCCAGCTTTACCGGCTTCACCCCCTGGCCAGCTTCACCCTCCTGCTGGTGCTGTTTGGTGGGAGGCTAAGGGAGTTCGCTCTTATCCATGCCTTCCTGGGATACTCTTGGCATGGCTGAAAAATCTGCTGGTTTGCTTAATGTTCTCTGCCCCACTCTATTGTTATGTGGAAAGAAGCCAGTGCAAATGAACATCTGGCAGAGAAGCTTCTTGGTTTCAGGAAGGAGTTTGCTAGGTTGTCCTTTTCATTCTAGTGTGAACTGTGCTGTGAAGTCTTGCTGCACAGTTAGTTATTCCAGGGTCAGGGAGCCACGGTGAGGGGGGCCGTTAGGATCACAGCCTGGGTCAGATAAACAGTGTCAGCAGGGTCTGTGGCTTTTTGATGCTCTTCCTTCCTGACTGGGTTTTGTGAGAGGACACTGGGTGTGAATTGGTTGGGGGCACTTGTTCTGTTTACCAACTAAAGTTAGTTAGGTTGGCCATGAGAAGTTTCAGTCTCCTAAATACCACATGCTCTCACCGTCAATTTTACCTTAATAACTTATTTTCCTGGAAGTTAAGTCAGTATTATGTGATGTGCTTCTATTTTCCTGTTAAAATGGTTTTAAATTGAATATGGATAGATACTTACAGAAATGCATAGATTTCTTTTCTAATCCCAGCATCTATGAGGCTGAGCAACAGGAAGCTTCCTGTTTGAAGCTTTGAGGCTAGCCTGGGATATATAGTGGAACCCTATTTAAACGAAACCAATCCAAATTTATACTGCCTCTTCAGGCAATAATAATGACACACTTTCAAAGGCAAAGCAGTGAAAAGAAATGAATGTGTTGGAAATCTAGCTCTGTTGGTCAAGCGCTTGCACAGAGCTCTGGCTCAATCCCTAAATGTGGAAGTGTTGGCACACTAGTAATCCAGGTACTTGAGAGGGAGAGGTGGAAGAATCAGCTCCAGATTATGCTTGGCAACATATGGAATTTGAGGCCAGCCTACATGAGACCCTGGCTCAAAAGCAAAACAAAAATACCCAAGCCAATAGTAACAACAAAGCCGACTCTGTAGTACAACAAAAGGATGCTAAGCTAATGTAGTATGTGCATCTTTAATGGACATCTTTACATTATGTGCACTGAGTGCATACCTCATGTCCATGGAGGCCAGAAAGGGCATGAGATGGCCTAGAACTGGAGTTATAGATGAGTGTAAGTTATAATGTTGCTGCTGGAAACTGAACTCCAGTCTTCTGCAAGAGCAGGAGGTACTCTCAATGGCTGAGCCATCTCTCTAGCTTCTCAAGTACACAGTCACTTATGAAAAGCAGTAGTAGACTTGTGCAAACATGGCTGACTTGGTTTTAACATTGTTCTTATAGAAGGAGTTATGGGGCACCTCTTCATTCTGTTCTCTGCTCTTTGTTCCTAGGATGGTTTCCTTATTTTGTGTGATTTTATGTTAGAGAAATCTCTACCCCCAAAGGTCATTAAGGTAGATAAGTTGAACACTATTATATAAAAATGCTGGCACTTTATTTCCTCCTTTTGCTTTCCAGCAAGGGAATGAGCTCAATGTTCTGGCTTTGCCCTCCTCCTTGTAGCAGAGGTGTGCTATAAGTCATCTTGGCTCTGTTAGCTGCAGAGTCACTTAGGTTAAATGCTTTGAAGTTAATTTTTTTAATCAGTGGACATGTAAGTTGGTTGCTTCAAGTATAGTGAGGGACCAGAAAAGGTATCTAGTAGAACCTTGGTCATTTTCTGTATTTTTTGTAGAATTAGTTAGTTTTGATTCAAAGAAATAACATTTTTTAAAGGTTTAAAAGTATGTGTGTGTGCGTGTGTATGTTATATATATATATATATATATATATATATATATATATATATACTTTTTTTTTTTTTTTTTTTTTTTTTTTTTTTTGGTCAGTTGCTTCTTCTTGCTCTCTGTAACACTTTTTCACAGGACTAGAGCAGATTAGTGGTGAACTTGAAGATCTTGGGTGTTCACTTGAATTTTCTTACACCTTGACAGTTTTATGGATTGTAACAAGAAAACAGTTGATGTACTTGTAGTTGTTCTTTTCCTCTGCTGTATTAAATGATCTTGTTGCTGCAGTAGCAATTTTTATGAATACATCCAACAGAAATTGCATATGTATCACTGCCCAGTTTGATGCCATTTGCAATAAGGCAAATGCCTATTTGTTTGCCTTAAACACCATATAATCTAGCTGTGTCCCAAGGAGTTCATTTGGAAGCACTGGTTGATCAGATTGGCACTGGAGGATCGAATCTGGATAATGTGTATCTTAGTTAGGGTTTTATTGCTGTGAACATATACCATGACCAAGACAACTCTTACAAGGACATTTAATTGGGGCTGGCTTACAGGTTCAGTGGTTCAGTCCATTATCATCAAATCAGGAACATGGTAGCATCCAGGCAGGCATGGTGCAGGCAGAACTGAGAGTGAAAGACTGACTTCCAGGCAGCTAAGTTGAGGCTTTTTAAGTCCACACCAACAGTGGCACACCTACTCCAACGAGGCCACACCTCAAAATAGTGTCACTTCTTGGACCAATCATATTCAAACCATGACAATGTGGTACAGCCAGTAAGAGCTGTGGCAACTTCAAGAAGCAAGAGCTGGCTCTACAGTTGCATAAAGTGGCTCTGAGCAGGGAGTTCAAACTGTTTTCATATTAAACTTCTCCCTAAGCATTTGATAGGTTCACAATGCAATCTTCGTCTCCTTCACAAAACGAACTTCAGAACTTTGAAATTAATTAAAAGGACAGACATTAGAAATTCAAAAAACAAAACTCCACCATAACAAATGTAAACAAACCATCCTAATAAGTAGGAAAGTATAATACAGGAGCAAATCAAGATGCTGGTTGAATACCTGGTCTCTACCACTGGTTATTTTATGGGTATGTGGCATAGCCACCCTTTGATCACCCTTTCATACATTACCAGTCATTTGGCCTCCATATCTAAATCAATAGCAAAAAGTGTGCACGTGGGTAGTTTGCAAAGCAGCCAGCAGCATTTCCTGGGGTTCCATCTCCCCACTTCTCCCAGAATGTGTTCGTGGCAGGATAAAGCCAGACCAGGCAGTGATTCTGGAAGTGAAAGGAGACTTGAGGGTCACCCGAGTATTAGGATAGAGGAGGAAAGCCAGCCATCCTCAGGAAGCTGGGATCGAACTTGACCTTTGTGTGACCCGTGCTCTGTGAAGGCCTCTGGCCTTTCATGCCCCTGTACTTCAGAGTTTGACACAAAGGATCAGGGATTGAAGTAGCTGAAGACAAGGTAGAGGAAAACAATCAAACTCAGGAGGAACCTGACTGTGAAAGGATTATAAAGGATGAAAAGTTAGACAGGAGCACAACGTGTAGGGAAACAAGCCCCTGATGGTGTACCGATGTTCTTGGGGCTCCTCTGGAGTTCTTGCTCCTTTTCATGTTTTCGTGTGCATATACAACAGTTACTGCTCTGGCCTAAGAAGAACAGGTCTGACATCAAAAGTCTTTTTTATATTTTGAGACAGGGTCTTTCTATAGCCTTGACTGTCCTAGAACTCACTAGACCAGGCTGGCCATGAACCATAAATGCTCTTGCATCTGTCCTTCCAGTTCTGGCATTAGAGGCACAGTTCTGGCATTAAAGGCAGGCACTAATGTGTGACAGAAGAGAGGCTTCCCTGGCTGGGAATCTAATGCAGCACATGGTGAGAGCACTGAGCCACAAAGCAGAGTTGTGAAAGTCTTCTTTAAAGCTTTATGTTATTTTTTTTTAAATTTGTATGCGTATGTGTGCATGTGTGTGAGTGCCCATGGAAGCCAGAAGAGGGAGTTGGATCCCCTGGAACTGAAGTTATGGCGGTTCTGACCAGCCTGATGCAGGTACTGGGAACTGAATTGGGGGCGAGTTGGGTGGGGCCTCTGAAATATCAGTAAGTACTCTTAACTACCCGGCTGTCTCTTCAGTCTCCACTACACACAAAGCTGATTTGTGCAATTTGACCAAAGAATTACTTTGATTTAGTTAATGAATGTTTGAAAGATATAGAAATCATTGTGGAGAATTGATTTTTGCCCCAAAACTGTAAGTCATTCTTTAATTTTGGTTTCAATTGGTAGAGAAGACTGAGGTCATCAGACTGGTAGGAGAGGGACTAGTCTGTCTGGGGACTCCTGGCTCAGAAAGTGCAGCTGGCTTTGTTCAGCTGCCATGTACTTGTTGGTCTGCATGCTTGTGGTAGCAAATGAGTTGGTGGCAGGTAGAGTCATAGGCAGCAAGTGGAATTGCAGACAGAAGTGGAACATGGTTGCCACCCCACAAAATCAACTCTTGTTTTGGTTCAGTTTTGTAAACAGAAGGTGAGAGAAACAACACCCAACACTTCTGCAGGGAAGCATGCTGTTTGCCTAGCCTGCCTGTTCATGTTCACTACCTCTGATACTATGTGCTTGGCATATCTTGGCCATGGGGATTTGAAGGTTGGATCTCTTAGAAAAAAATTTTAGCTAAAAATAATACTCAGGATGTAGGTCACTCAGGATGTTCTGAGTTTGTTTATTCCCATTAGTTCCTTCAAGTAACAGGCTTGCCTGGCGTTGTGGTACACGCCTTTATTCCTAGCCCTTGGGAGGCAGTGGCAGGTAGATCTCTGAGTTTGAGTCCAGCCCAGTCTACAAAGGGACAGCCAGTCCTACATGGAAAAACTCTGTCTCATCTACCCTCTCTTTCTCTCTCAAAAAAAAAAAAAAAAAGCTAACAAGTACATCTTAGTTTTATCGTGTTTTTCTGTAGGTTACAAGATAAGCCAGGAATGTAAAAACAGCTAAGATTATCATGTTACCTCCTGAATGAGATAGCAAGACACACATACACATGTAAATATCCAAATGTATGCTTGTTTCCAGAATATACACAAGAAGATACTCAATATCTATGGAGAACTGGTACCAAGACATCCTCTTGCACCCATTCAAAATACCAACATTAGTGAATATCCATGACGCAAAAATAACAATAGTATTTGCAGATAGACTATATAAGCCTTTCCATATACTTTAAATCATCTCTAGATTACTTAGACCTAATGGTAATTGTTGTGTGAATATTGTATTGTTCAGGGAATAATGACCAGGGGAAAGACTGTGCTTCGTACAGATGTTAGTTCCATAGGCTTCGTTACATAGGAGAGGTAGAAGAAGACTAGAGGCAAACATGCTCATAAGTGAGTGCTGGAGAAAGGTAAGCCTTGTTTAATGGGGGTTCGGGGACTACATAACCCTTAATTCACAGGGACTCAGAGACGTTATTGGTCTTTGTAATTCTAGCCTCTCATCACAATGTTATATTAATTTTAAGCTTCTGTTACTGCCAGATAGTGATAGAGGAGTGGTCTTATCTCCTCCATACTCTGTGTTGGTGGGGTTTTATGGTACACATTTTTAATTCCAGCACTGGGAGTCACAGGCAGGTGGGACGGTTTGGTCTACATAGCTACTTCCAGACTAGCCAGGATTACCTAGTGAGATACTGTATCGAAAACAAACAAAAAAATTGGACAGGTAGACTCACCTGTATGACTTAAGACTTGACATCCATGTGCATTACTGAAAACAGAGTGAGTGGCCCTGTTTTGGAAGAAGGAATCCATCCTGCACACTAGTGGAGAGATTTAGCACTTTGTAGAGATAAAGGGCCTGCTTGATGAACGTGCTTTGCTATATATCAATGAAGTGAAGGGCAAGGGAGGATATTTGTTTTCTGTAGCTTAAGTAGCTTAGGGGGTAAGTGAATGGTATTTTAAAATAGAACCAAGAGTTAAGGAAGGGCTTTTATTGTCTGGAAACTTGGGAAGCTAAGTTTCCTGTGCGGCCTGGCTACAGAAAGGCTGCCAACTGGCATAGCACTGGTGAGAATATAAATTCTAGAAGATGGGTATGCAATCCATCCTTTTGAGCATATTGGGCTTTGCAGCTAAAGTGCTATTGAGGTTCCAGAAAAAGTTATCTTGTAAATGAATGAATGAATGGTGAGAATTTGTGTTGGTCTTGTCTTAAGGATGGTTGTGTATCCTTAGCTCTGGTACGTTTATGTTCTCTAGTGCCTGGGCTCCATCTCTTTATATGCCTTAGCTTGTGTTTTAGCAGGATACCTGAGTATTCAGCACTGAATATTCAGTATATCATACAATACAGTTCCTGGACTTTTCACATTCAGGACTGTTAGTTAATATCCATGGCCACCAAACTCTGAATCAAAGAAAGTACCAGCATGACAAAGGCCTGCCTTTGGAAAGACTTTTCTGCCTTTGCTACAGGTTACTTAGGATCTAGGACAGAGGTAAGTGTAGGTGTAGGTATGAGAGGGGTGTGTGTGTGTGTAAAATCTATTGTAGCCCAGACTGGCCTAGAGATTGCTGTGTATCTAAAAGGACTTTAAACCTCTGATTCTCCTGCCTGTACCTCCCATGTACTTAATTACAGGCATATGTCACCAACCTATGGTAGGACAGGAATTTTTTAACATGTGTATCTTTTAAAATTTTGGTTGGACAGGGTCTCCTGTAGCCCAAGTTAACTTTGAGTTTGCTCTGTAGGCTGACATGGTCCTTTTGTCACTCTGCCTTTCAAGTGGGTTGCACACCGTGAGCTTTCCAATTGGTTCTAATCCAGATGAGAATTCTAGTCAGTCAGTAGTCTCTACTGGCAAATGCCTAGTATGCTTTGGTGATTCTAAGTAGAGTCTCTTTGATAGCTCAAGCCTAGAATCAGTCTGATCCACATGGACATATTGTACATTTCTTGGTTGTCAGTAAATGGAGTTTTTTTCTTTGTTACTGGGATGACTTGTTGCTTTTGGCTTTCCTGATGCTGTTTTCTGGAGATGTGAGTGGTACAGTGTTGCATAAGGCTCATTTCCTGCTGCACTTACAGCATCACCCTCGCTTTTCTCTCATGATCCCCAGCCTGGAGGAAGTCAGCCTGTCTTTCCTTTTGCACAGTGGGGAGACAGAGTGTTGACCTCTGAAGCAAGACTAGGTTTATATTCTCGAGGCTCACCCAATGGTAAGAAAGCCAAACAGTGAAGGAGACAGTACTGACATCAGAGCGGGACGTCTTGGGTGGGGGAATCCCAGACGAGAACATGTGTTAGAGGCAACACCCAGAGGAAAATCGACAAATCATGATAAGACTCAGTGGGGATTTCTGGGCCACCAAGAAAGCACTCGGTTGTCTTTTCAAACTCCTTGTGTACATCCCTACTCTGTCACACACGACAGGATCCTAACAATGTCCTAAAATGGTGATCGAAATTCAGAGATCTACAAGGGTAAAGTGAATCCTTTATACTACCAAATTGTGTTTGGATTGGAGACAAAAGGGATTAGTGGGGTCTTGGCAAGCCAGAGAAAAGATCCCGAGTCAGGCGCCATTCGGCTTTGGCCTGTGCTGGCAGGCAGGCCAGAGTGCCGAGGCTTCCAGGTTTGCCTGATCAGATTAAAATTTGGATTTTTTTATATGAAATCTTCCACATGTTTAAAGACATTTGGTACTTTTAAATGCAATTAAGAGCAACTTACATTGTGCATAATCAAACCACATACACTTCCACAGTTAGGAAATGGAGCGTAGAGCCACCTACTTTGCATTAAGGATTATCTTCTCCCGAGTCTTTGTCCTACTATATTGTTGACATATGATGTATTAGGGTTTATCAAATGACTCTGTAGTGGGGTCAGCTTTTCCCTGCCCTGAAGAATGATCCTCTTGAAAGATAGCTCAGAAAATACATTTCTGAGTTTTCTAAAAGACATATCTTTATGCACTGTTGTTGCTAGGGGGATTGGCTGAGGAGAGGAGAACCCAACTCCCATCCAGTTTTTACATTTGTCTTGATTTCGATGATATAACAGAGGCTTCATGTTCTACTTGTCCTGATTCCTGAGAATCAAAATCTCCCAGGCTGTCTCGGGTTAAGTGAGAGTTTAGGAGTATTTGCTCCCAGCATTAGCCAGTAAGAGATTCTGCTGCTTTCTAGCTCTTTTCTTCAAATTCTGAGAGCTTACTTGCACCTTGTTCCTACAGGAAGAGACCTGTGAGCCTGTCTTGGGCGTACATACATACATACATACATACATACATACATACAGTGTCTCTGGCAGACTTTTACATAACCTTAGGATTTAGACACTGACAACAAGACACCATCTGTACTTCTTTAAATGTGCTCTACTTGATTTTTAGTTCTATGAGTTGTATTTGGCAACTGTATTTCATTGTTTAGCCTTACAATGTATAAGTTGGCCCAAGTAGATTTTAAACCATTAAAGGCAAGAAAGTGAGCACAACTACTACTGCTGCTACTACTACTACTACTACTACTACTCCACACACACACACACACACACACATCACTGGGCTGGGGAGTTTTTCTGATGGAGATAAATGATTGCATTATCTGTGTGTAGCGGAAGGTGTCAGTAGCGAGGATTTTAGTTGAAGTAGTTGCTTATTTGATGCTTCCTACTTAGATACTGGAATGACAATTTTGTCCTCAGACTACTCAGTGGAAATTGTTCATGGGAAATCCTCTCAGTGCACAGAGCCACTGATAATTGGTTCTATTCTAATGTGCCAGACAGGGTGCTTTGCCACTGGTAGAGTCCTCAATGGCCCTGGGATTAGAATACAATAGGCAGAAAGCAAGGGTGGAAATGATTAATGGTCTTGAAATACCATCACATTTGAAACACTGTTCTTCAGAATCTGAGTCAGAGGGACGTGTGTGTGTGTGTGTGTGTGTGTGTGTGTGTGTGTGTGTATGCATGTTGGTTGCCTGTTCTGCTTGACTTTGTGGTCTGTACAGAATCGTCATTTTCTGCCATAGCCTCTCCTGAAGTCTCTCTACCTGGGCCCATGCATGACTGCCATGAGAAGTACTTTTCACTGTTTCACAGTAACCCTAACAGGGGTTTTGTTTGTTTAGTTTGTGTTTCTTGTTATCATTTCTAGATGACACCATTGACACTCAGAAATCTATTACTTTTATACTGAATCATGAACAATTGGGATTTGAATTACAATGTAAAGGATTTCAGTGATCAAACTTATCATTATACTTCATTTCTATCATTATAACCAGAAAGCATTCTAACATCTTAGGGTTCTTTAGTCTTTAAAGCAAGATGAAGATATGATAGCAGGCTTTGGGTGGACAAACTTCAATACGTCCTATTTACTTAGAAACCATGCATGGTATGTGTGGCACCTCACTATCAAATAATGTCCCTATTGCACAACCATGAGAAATAACAGAAGACATATTGTGCCTACCATGTATAAATATATGCATAGAGGAGAGAGGGGATGAATGGGCTGCTTGTCAGTGGCTGGCTGCTTCAGGAAGGACATAGTGACAGCAGCAGGCCAGCAGACCCCGAGATCAGGACAGGGTAGGAGGGTCTGTTTTTAAAGGCTTGCTCAGAAGGCATGTCAGAGTTTGAAAATCCCTTGGTTTTATTGCTGGTCGTTAGTGCCTAATGTCAAGCTGTGGTTCATTTGTACCCAGGTTGACTTTCTCCTTTGAAGAGGACCAAACCTGGGTCATGGACGCACTTGAATAATCCTTGGGATTCATCATTCGGTTACTGGATGTTGAGGAAGTTGTTGGAATTAGGGTAGATTGAGTTGGTTATGGCTCTTCTTTTGAGTGAGAAGAGTTGTTATAGAATGTAAAGATTTCAGGGCCACTATGGTACCTTGGCATATTTTTAGCTACTTACAGCTCTCTTGGGGAAGCATAACACTGCTTTGTAGGAAACTGAAGAGTATTTGCCTCTAGAACACATTGAGTGTGTGACTGAGTTCAGCTACTGGAGTTGCATGGTGCTGCCTCCATCTCCCAACCCCATGTTGTGCTTTACCCAGTTGAGTATACAGGGAACCCGTACGATGAGGATTCCCCGCCCCCATACCCACACTATATGCACAAATTCCCCCCTCCCCCCATACCCACACTATATGCACAAACTCCCCCCTCCCCCCATACCCACACTATATGCACAAACTCCTTTTTCATGCCCTATGTGCATGTTTGTTTGTTTGTTTCCCCTTCTCCCTGAACACAGCCAAGTCTACCACTTAAAGTTGAGTGGTACCTCTCCTGGACCTACTGTGTTATGGGATCCTGTAGGATCTCTTTTATCAGTCTCTCTGAACGCTACCATTACTGCTCAGGTTTTTTGTATTTTTTTTTCTTGTTTTTTCTTTTTTCCTTCTTTCTTTGTTTAGAATCATGGTTATTGCATTACCTCTCTTACCTTAGACAAACTGGTAGGCTTTCTCACAGCTGCCTTTAAATCCTTCTAAAGAGGGCTTGGAAAAGTGGTCCAAAGTCACCTTATCTTTGTCAGTGTTGGGGTCCCAGTCAGGTCAGGCAAAAGAGAAAATCCATTCTGTCCAGGTGGCACTGTCCTGAAGTGATCTCCCCATTGTCAGGCCTAGAATGCACTTTGTAGACCAGTTTGCCTCATAGAGGTCCACCTGCCTCTGTCTCTGGAGTGTGGGCACATTCTTCTGTTTTTATGACATTTTATGGTGTTGAGCTTTTACAGGGTGCCCACTGGAGAAAACCACTGAAACACAGTGTGTAGTCTACTGAAAGTCTCTATCACAGCCAGCTGGAGGTAGAGGTATTAGAGTAAGGGGGTTTTAAGGGCAAACCCGCATCCTGGCATTTTGCTTTGCAGTGGCAAGGAGGAGGTTTGTACAAGGAAACAGTTTAACAGAGGCCAAGATAAGTTAGCTGGGGCACCTTGACCTCGGGTTCCTAGAATAGAGTTGGGTAATTTTCCATGGGGCTTCATCAAGGAGCTCACATTCTAGTCAAACATCAATGGCCTCATCAAGAACACAAGGTGGTGGACCTTGTCCTGTCACAGTACTTTATAAATGAGTAAATAAACCAATATGTAAGTAAGTAAATAAATACAGGCACTTCTTAGACATCATGTGGATGTATTTTTTTTAATTTATTTATTTTGTGTATATGAATGCTCTGTTTACATGCATACTGCAAGAGGGAATCAGATTCCATTACGGAATCTGATGTAATTTATGACCAATAATATTCTTCTGCATGTATATACCGAATTTTATTATCCAGTCATCTGCTTTTGGATCTTTGAGTTGTTTTATCCTTTCGTTATTGTGAATATTGCAGTTATAAATATTAGTGTTGTTTTAGTTATATATCTTCACAAATATTAGTTATCTGTTTAAATGGGGTGTGTGTGTGCACACGTGTGCGTGTGTGAGTGTGTGTGTGTGTGTGTGTGTGTGTGTGTGTAGGGTGGAATTGTGGGGTCAGTTATTAAGTCTGTATATACCTTTTGTGTTGTTGAGACAGATACTGCTATATATTCCAGGCTGGCCTCAAACTCATGATTAGCTTGCTTCAGCCTCCTAAGTGCTGGGGTCGCAGGCACGTGCCCTTCTTCTTGTCTGTGGATACTTTTTGAAGAATAAGCACGTTGCTTTTCCTATTGGATATGCCATTTTGCGTTCTTAACAGTAATGTAGAAGTAAGTATCCCAATTTATCTAGATCCTCCCGGGTTCCTCTAAGAAAAGTTCTTCACTTTCATAGATGCTCATGACTTTGTTGGTCCTATACAAGTATTCTGTGAGAACCTCCCCATTTTAAGATTGTGAATCTGAGTCCGGGCCAGCACATGTGAGTTGCATCTCTTGGAGGTGTTCTTGAGCTGGGAACTGAACTTGAGTCCACTTGCAGAGCACTGGTGAGCCCTTCACTGCTGAGAAGTCACACCTGCCGTCAGATCCTAATAGACACATCCTCCCTAGTCCTTAGGATCAGGGTGAGGAAGTGTTGGGAGGACCAGTGTTCCAGCCTCTAACAGTGCTGAGGCTTTAATTATTTGCCATGATTGGGCAGGTAGACTTATTTTTAAGACATAAGCATAATTGTTCTCTCGTGTCATAAGCCATGCCCTTCATTGACTGTAGACTTAAACTTCTTTTTTCCCACAGTTACCTTTGCAATGAGGTTTAAGAGGAGGAGGGAAGCCCTGACTATGCAAAGGCCTGGAGATCCTAAGCTTCTAAGGAGGGAAGTGAGAGTGTGGAGGGCAAGGTGGGGCCAGGGCTTTAGGGGAAAGAACAGGGAAAATACACTGCTGTCGGTTATCTGGTGAGAGAGAGGAGGTTCTATGGAGTGATGTGGCTGAGTGTGTCTCATTTGTTTTATAGCTAGTCTGAACTTAGAGTCAGTTATCAAGATATCTTTACAACATAATTTTGTGGCATAGGAGGTTGATATTATGTTAAAAAATAACCTTTCTCTGGATTTTGATTCAGGTGTTTGTGTTTTCAGACTTATTGGTTAGCTGAGACTGGCCTTGAACTCCTGATCCTCCTCCTTCTACTTCCTAAATTTGATCTGTGTTCCTAAGCAAAGTGCCTGTGAATGTCTAGCCTCCTCTTGTCCAAAGGCTGCCCATGAAGGCATTTTGTGCATCTCTTGTGTGGCCTTGTATAAATGTGCACATGCAGACAGCTCTGGCACAGACATTTGTAGACTTGAGATGAAGGATTGTGGAACTCCAGAGCAGGCCAAGGCACCAGACATCATGAGCCTGACTGTGACAGCAACCTATATTTCAGTTGGGATTATAGCCAGAGTGGGATTGTGTGGTTTTGGCATCTGTCAGGTATTGACTCACCTGAGCTGGTGGAACAAGGAACAAAGAGCCAGTGTGAGGGGAACGTGTCCTCAGTGACGGTCATGCCAGCAGTATTCTTCTGTGGAGACCAGCTCCCCCATTCAGTTCCATCCATGGTTCCCAGTGCATTATCCATTTTTGTCAGTATAGTTGGCATCTGCACACTAGGTCCTGCCTCAAAGCTCATCTCTCCATCAGCTGGTACCAGCTGGTACCAAGCATTTACATGGCCTGATGAGTGCCTCTGGTCACCTGAGAGGGACGGCAGGGCTAGGACTAGGGGGCCACAAGCTCGATTTTCCAGCTCTGTATGTTTTTGTTTTATTTCAGACAGGACCTCACTTTGCAGCCCAGGTTAGTCTAGAACTCACTAAGTAGCTTAGGCTAACCATTACTCATAGTGATCTCCTGCCTCATCCTTCCAAAAGGATGGATTATGATATAAAACCTTCAAGCCTAACGTGGATCTGGACTCATGGATGTGTACATATTTCATTTAAAGTTTTAGGAAAGCAAGCTTTCAAAGAAAACAGATTGCATCTAAGATTGGAATGGGAGGTCAGAGGTATGTCTTGTTCCCTACAAAGGACAAGTTTCCGGTCAGGTTTTATTTTATAGATGGAACCAGATTAGAGAGAGACTTATTTACACTCCCGTGGGCTTCTCTGGCTCTCTGGAATGACATCAATACCCTCAGTGATTAAATAAAGCAGCAGCGATAATGAAAGACGACTGGCCATAGTGATTCCCTCAGGGGAACCATTTGGCTGCCTGCCTGAGTCATGCACTAGGAAGCAAGCTGACTGTCTTACCAGTGTCCTCTCGGTTTGCTCCCTAACAATCAAAGATGTCAGGTAGTCACAAAGATAGGTCGTGGAAGCAGATGGCTTTTCAGTTGAACTGAAGAGGGAGCCGCGTGCTGAGCTGGCAGCCACCTCCCTGCTGCTCATCCATTGCAGTCCTCAAGTGAGCACTGGAGAACTGTTGCCTTACTGCCTGATCTCCCAGTAATAGTGCAGGGGAAAATAACAAGGTGGAAAGAATAAGAGGAGAGGGAGCAGCCTGCTGTGTTCTGAGTACTTCTGCAGAGGCGTCCTTTTCCTGTGGATTCATTTCCTCAGCCGTCACTTGTCTATGCTCTGGTGTAACTTGCGAATCTTGCGTTTGGAGTTCACACTGACTAATCTTAAACTACCTGTCGATTCCTTTCTGGTTTATTCTCAGTGTGTCGTAGCTCTCATATCTTCCCATCCCGTTGCGCTTGGCTAAAGTAACAATAGTATGAATGAGGTCTGGCGTAGTTCCCATGGGCTTTACTGCTATTTTGGATGCATCATCTCCTGGCTTACTTTCTCTGCAGCTCTGCGGCATTGCCACCCCATTACCACCATCATCCTAATGGCCATACTGTGAACATGCCACAAGAGGGGAAACTGAGTCTTAGTTTCAGTAATTTACCAAAGGTCACACTATCAAAGAGTGGTGGAGGATGCCACTGTCCCAGTTGCTACTGTCCCTACCTTTTCTCTCAAGTTGTGCTATTTCGAGGTGCTCTGCTATGTTAGTCTATGCCTTCTGCCTGTCCACTGAGGGTCCCTCACACTTCCTTTTGGGCTTTGATTTGGCTTATTATATATTGGCTGATTTGCCAGGTATCCGTGTCTTCATTGTCTGTGTCCAACCCCCTTCTTATTCTTCCAGCTTATATTCTCTTAACTTCGTAGGAGCTTCTGGTAAAAACTTACAATTTTTTTTTTTTTTTTTTTGGCATGGTGTGTGCTTTTTTTTTTTTTAATATTTTTTTTTATTGGAAATTTTATTTACATTTCAGATGTTTTCCCCTTACCCCCTTTCCCCTCTCCCTCCCAGGAACTCCCTATCCCTTCTCCCCTCCTCTTGCCTCTATGATGGTGTACCCCCACCCACCCAAAACTTACTATTTTATCTGAAAGCAGTAGTTACCTAAATCATACTATTTGAATTTGGAGCTTTGCATGCTAATGGTGACTGTAGCTCAGGGTAAAGTAGCTGCTTAATTTGAAGTTGAAAAACATCCTAGCTTTGGTATAATGGGAAGCAAGTAGTCAGACCGTTTTTTTTTTTTTTGGAACTGGCTTGCATTCTGTCTCAGTAATGGAGGAGCCTTTTTGCTGAGCTTCCTTCTCTGTGGACATGACAATACCCATTTGTCAGGATTATAAAGCAGATTCCATCAGAGAATGTGTGGAAAGCACCCAAAGGCCTGAGATTATTAGGACAACCGTTAATGGTGCATCTTGCTTTGCTTTGACTCTTACCTTTGGTTCCATTTTGATTTACTGGATTTTTCAACTTTGGGCTGTTTATTTGATATGCCTTTCTATTGAGATTGTGTGTATCACCACCGTCAGCCCTGCACAGTTACCCTTCTCCCATCTGTTTCCTGAAGTTCACTCTTGATGCTTAAGCTCCAGGTTGCAGCCCATCATATTTTCTTGCTTCTTAGCAAAGGCTATGATTTTGAGGACAGGGAAATGGGGAGTTGTTTAATGGATACAGACTTTCATTTTTCAAAGATGAAAGCTCTGAAGATTTGTTGTTTAAGGGGACTATAGTTACATGGAATTGACTAGGAGGGTAAATTTACCTTTTCAACCACAACTAAATTACTTTTGTGGTTAGTTATTGGAAATTATATATGCTCTGTGTGTGTGTGTGTGTGTGTGAGAGAGAGAGAGAGAGAAAGAGAGAGAGAGAGAGAGAGAGAGAGAGAGAGAGAGAGAGAGAGAGAGAGAGAGAGAGAGAAAAACACCTGCACACTCAATTGTGAAGACCCAAGGAGAACATTGAATGTCTTTCTCTATTGCCCTTTGCCTGACTGCATTGAGAAGGGGAGAAGGGTCTCTCACTGAACCAGAGCTTGCCTTTTTGGCTATGATGTGTGGGTTTGGATCTGGTTGTCTCTGTTCTTTAATGCTTGGGTTACAGGCATTGACAGCTATGCTTGGCTTTTTATATGATGCTTGGGAGTCGAAGTCTGGCCCTCATGCTTGCACAGAAAGCATTCTTAGCCTTATCTTTTAGGCCTCAACAAAAAAAAAAATATTTGTTTTCAGTGTTCCTTTACTGGGTTCCTAGAAACTGTGTATCCCTGTTAACTTAAGAGTTCTGGGAGACTGTATAAACTGTGTGTCTTGTTCATACCTTCCTTTTCTCCCACATGACTTAACAAAGCTCATGTCTTCTCTATCTTCTAAGTGGTCATTATAGAACCTTTCCCATTAGAGACTCCTGTGACTTAATAACCAT
This sequence comes from Mastomys natalensis, assembly GCA_021653895.1. Taxonomy (NCBI): domain Eukaryota; kingdom Metazoa; phylum Chordata; class Mammalia; order Rodentia; family Muridae; genus Mastomys; species Mastomys natalensis. Next base: position 116,862 of record JAJTUV010001872.1, on the reverse strand, counting down.
GAGCTTCCTTTGAGAGATGACGAGGTCTCCACTATCTTAGATATTAGTTTGCTGCTACTACTCACCTTCAATACTGTCTTGTTGTAGGTTTCTCATTTTGAGCCCTGAGGGTATGAGGTAGAAGAAGGATATTTTACAGGTTTCCATTTTTACCAAGTACTCAGGACAAGAATGGTATCAGAAAATCCTGTATTGTTGAGCATGAGTTTATTTGTTTCTGAATGAACTGTGTTCCTTCATTCCACTCTGTTACATGCAATAGTAATCTGCAATTATAACTTCAAATATGCTAGATGCATTATTGTCTTTATAAAACATTTAGAAATATGAATATGCCATTTTTCTCAAAACTTTTGTTTTGAAATGGTTTTAATAAGGAAAGCATTTGATACTAGAATGGAGGCCATAAATATAATTGTTCCTTGGGTAGATTAGTTACACCAATTGATAGCAGTGTGAAGGTACTGACAACAAGACAGGATTTCGTGTGGATTGCTTATAGTGAAAGAATGCCTAACGTCCATTTTATTTCCTGGAAAATAATAAAATTGTAGACTATTTCCAATGAACTCTCATCTGAAAAGTAATAAGTAAAATGCCCCATTGGTTGATGCTTTATGAGATTTGGGAAATACTTTTGAGTGTGGATACTTACAGTACAAAACAAACTGTAAATCAGGGAAGATACTTTGGACCCAGAGGATAGCCGTGTCTTCTCATTTATTTATTCCACAATCTCCTGAAGGTGTAGTGGCTGCCATACTGTGCATTGGTCATTAACAGAAAAAGAAAATTGCCAAATGTCATGGATGTATTGTTGTCAGAATTCAAGCAGGGTGTCTTCTTGTAGTAGGTAGGTAGTCATTCTAGTGATGAGCGGTATCCAAGCTGATTAGCCAGAGTGGAAGGAAAGGATGTTCCTTGTAGAAAGAACACTCTTTATGATGAATTTATTGTAGCAAGCAACTCATACAGTATAGAAGTTGGGTAATTAACCTTCACTGAGCTTTTCAACACAAATACGGTGTATCTCCAGTGGACTGTTGGCAGGCATTTGCAGGTAGCAGCTTCATGGTCCATTCATTCACATGCCAGTGATGCAGACATTCTGTGCTACACCTAGTTAGAGCCCAATAATTTCTGGATGAACTGATGGATAAGAGATGGAAATCAGAGCTCCATGACTCAGATGTCAGTACATCTAGGCGAGGCAGAGCTGTCACTGCTGGGAAACCTAGACATTGATGTACACATCTGGCAAATTAAAGAGTGGTACACTTACATGTATGTCAAAGGAACATGGGGATAGACACAATATTTTTATGAGTTACCTGCACAAATATTTAGGGTGGAACTTAGAGTCCTCTCCTGCACAGTAGGACAGGAAGAATTCACTCTAAAGAAATTTTAGAGTAGCTATTACGAGTTTCTATGGAATGTCTGACTCTAAGAGAAATCTCTGTGGGATTACTCAGCTATATTTTATGCCTGAGCATGACAGAGAGAGGATGGTATGTTAGATGCTTAATGAATGGTTAGCAAGTGTCATTTTAATTTTTTTAATTACTTCTTATGTATTTTTGAAATTATAATTACATTTCTTCCCCATTGTTTTCACTCTCGTGTGGAAATGCCACTCCTGACAAGAACTATTCTTGAATTGAAAGTGGTTATGAGACTCTTTTAATTCAGGGCAAAGCACACCTGGTCTCCAAGCTCCAAGCTCATGGACGTCTGCTTTGACTCTTCTCGGTTCTCACATCTAGACAGATGTTAGAGATCTGATTCTTTGTTACTTCCTCCACACAGATTTGTCTTCTGTGTGTGCTCCTCCCTTCCACGGACTGGCGTATACTCCAAGCGAGAGTTGAGGCACTGCCTCTTGATATCCTCCCTGTCCTTAGTCTGTCCAGTCAGGTTTCATGGAACATTTCTCTCATAACCTCCTTCCCCTTTTGTACATGTGTGTGGTGTGTATCGGTGTATTTATTTTCGAGTAGGTATCAGTACATGTCACGTAGTGCCTGCGAATGTTGAGCATTGGGTGTCTTTTTTTTTTTTTTTATTGCTTTCCATCTTAAATAATGAAACAGAATCTCTTTAAACGTGGAGCTTGATGTTTGGCTAATCTGGTTAGCCAGCATGCTCTTTATCTCTCTCTTTTGTGTTCTGGGGTAACAGAGGGCTGCCCCACCCACGTGATTTTGATCTGGGTTCTGGAGATCTGAAGGACCTTCATATTTGTGTACTTTACTGGATGAGCTCAGCTCCTTGGCTCCCTCAGTGCACTTTTGCTCCTTTGGTGATGATCATAACTCACTTGTGCCACAGCCCCAGTCTCCACCCTGGCCTCTCTGCTTCTTTGTTTACTACTCTTGATCACTCTGTATGTTGTATTTGCAGCAACTTGAGAAAACTACTTGCTTGTTTCATTTTCTTGTTTTAAAGTGTTTGAGGGGTTGGAGAGGTGGCTCACCAAGCAGTTAAGAACACTGGCTGCTCTTCCAGAGGCCCCAGGTTCTATTCCCAACACCCACATGGAGACTTACAAACATCTGTAATGCGAGTCTTAGGGTATCTGATGCTCTCTTCTGGTTTCCATGGGTACTACATGCATATACGCAGACATAGAAGTAGGCATGTGTAAGCTTCCTGATGCACTTTATATTTAAGTACAGTTATTGACCTTGGAGTGACCTTTCTGCTCATGGTACAGCTCTGACTCACGTCTTTACTTTTCTTTCTTTCTCCCTTTCTTTCTCTCATTTATTTATTTATTTATTTATTTATTTATTTATTTATTTATTTGGTTTTTCAAGACAGGGTTCTCTGTGTATCTCTGGCTGTCCTGGAACTCACTCTGTAGACCAGGCTGGCCTTGAACTCAGAAATCCACCTGCCTCTGCCTCCCAAATGCTGGGATTAAAGGCATGCACCACCACTGCCCGGCATGTCTTTCCTTTTTTCCTCTGTTCTTACGCTCTTTCTGGCCACCCTGGGTACTCTGAGCGCGTTGACTGTGCCACGTATTCCTGTCTTGCAGCCTCCTTTTCCTTTGCTCTGCTCAGCAGCTTCCTGTCCACTCTTCACTTGTGTGACCTCTGCTCATGTTTAAATTTCCACTGTCATTCCTTTTTCCCAGGGTCTGTCTCCTCACGCAATCCACGCTTCCTTCTGAGAACCTCTATGAAGTCTTGCCAGAGTTAGCTTTTGTCTTCCCATCACAATACAAGAACGTCTAGAAACCATATATGCTTGGTTTTCTCTGGTGCCACCCACCGTGCTGCACAGGGACTGCTTCAAAAGCATTCATCAAGCAGAAGGCTGTTTAATCCAAATAAAAGTTAACTTAGAGGGAATATCTTAAACTTTTTTTTGTTTTAAACAAACAAGGCCCTCCAATTGCCATCACTAACTACTTGCATGAATGCTTAGCAGAGGATTATCACAGGGTTTTAAGTAACTTGACATTTATTTTTCTGCAAAATGAACTTGGAAGCACCCTTTAGAATGTATCCTGGGAATTTAAAACGGTTTGTTACCAATGAGGCTGTGCAGCCTTAAGCAAGTTAACCAAGTTCACCCAGGCTTGTTTCTCCATATAACTGGGGAATATCATATCAACCTCACGTGCTTATGCCTGAAGATTGAGATTAGACATGCCTCATGCTTAATACACTGCTTTGGGCACCGTACTTCAGGCATTTAAAAAATTCCTTTCTATCTCTGGAGATGAATGAGGACGTTAGGGGAAAACTCATTTACCTTATCTTGCAATCTTGTACTGCATATAATCATACCCAGGGGTACTAATCTGAGGGTCATGAACTGGTTTAGAAGGAAAACATTCATCTTCAGGGCACAACTAAGCAATGAAGAGCTGTTTGTTTAACAGTAAATAACCCTGTACCCCTCCCCTAAAGAAAGATGTACACGGAATTCTTCACCATATCCCAAAATTGGTTGCTTAACTTTTTTTAAAGAGCTGAACAGAGTCACTTAAATAGTTTTTCATTCTATTTTAAGTAGCTATTCCAAAGAGCTGGGTTACATGAAACTATTTCCCCCATTTCATGCATCTCAATATTTAAGAAGTTTTAGTAGTTCCACTTAAAACTCTGGAGTCTACAGTTCGAAAGGACATTGTCAGCATAGAAGTGATTAAAACCTTAAAGAGATTAACCCTTTAAAATTCTTTAGTCGCTGACTACCCTGAAAATCTGCCGGTTTCTATTTAAATAATTAGATGGTAGATACATTTAAGGAATATTAATAGGAATGTCAGGCTGTGTTTAGGGGAAATGCTTGAGTTAAACCTGTTAAGTCATCACACGATGATTCTCTGACATTAAGTCAGTTAGCCCACCCTTCCACAGCATGAAAATCCAGACAAGAAGGCATGGTCTAGTTGTAAACCCATAAGGCGAGGCCTTCAGAGGGTCGGGGTTGGAGCATTGACAGGTCAAGACCTGGGTATCTGTTGTCCCAAATATTGGGCTGCATTGTTTCAGCAGGGATGATGCAAATGTGTCGATGTTGGGACAGGGTGATCAAAAGACATAACACCTTAAGCAAGTACTTAGTTCAAGTGTTTAGAACACAGGGCCTTTAGAGAGGACACAGACAGATCTGAATTTCTTCTGGGCTCTCAGACTTTGCCACCAAGTCCTGTTGCTAAGGATCTTGGTAATATGTATGAATGGTTATTTGGAACATCAGGGTCATACACGTGCCTGTATTCAGGCAAGTCCATGTTCAGCTCTGCAGAACATTCATCCTCGTAGCATCAGGGGTTCGTGTGATGCTGATGTCTAAATATCTGTTGACTTTAGTGTCTATTCCTCGCTGTCTACTCAACCTCGTATGCAAACAGTTAAGGGTTGCATTGATTGGCTGATGTTAACAAGCCAGAGGGAATGCCACGTTTTCACAGAGGGCACCGAAGACACTTATTGTTATTTATTTATCTGACTTTTATTTTCGTTTTCCCTCACTTTCGTGTGGATCTACGGATCAACTCAAATTGCTACGCTTATTAGAAAGCATCCCTACCCATCTGATGCAAACTTGACACTTTCTTTCAGTGATTCTGCCCATTGAATCTTCTTTTGGTGTCTTTGTGTCTACAGGGGAACCATAGTTTCTGAAAAGCCACTTCTGACCGCTTTATGGGTTATAAGGGGAGGCTGCCATGAAATGAATGGTCAGAGCCACTTTTGCTGAAGTGCATGTCTGATTGTTTTAAAGCAGGCTGCTCCTTCCTTTCACCTCCTGAGTGTGGATGTGAGTGTTTGCCTCATATATAAATGAATCAGAGAGGGATGTGGGAATGACTTCTGCAGGTGCCCTGACCGAATCATTCGCTAGGCATTGAAATGCTGTCATGAAAGGATCTTAGTGGTTTTTTTTTTGTTTGTTTGTTTTTGTTTTGTTTGTTTGTTTTGCTATCCCTGTGACATACTGTGGTATGTAACAGATCTTTTTCTTTTCTTTTAACAGAATGCTATGAACCTACCTCCTGACAAAGCCAGGCTACTGCGGCAGTATGACAATGAGAAAAAATGGGAGCTGATTTGTGATCAGGTAAGGAACAGCTATTTTCTATGGAGGAAGCAAAGCAAGGGGACATACTATGTTGTTCCTGTGTGAGTTGAGCTTATCCTGGGAGATGCATGAAATTCTCTATTCTGATCTTTGGCTCTGGGTTTTTTATCTCCAGAGGAAAGGTAGAAAGTTACTATGTTACTTTTTTCATTATTTGAAATATTTCATGGGAAAGCAACTCAAATGAAGTATCTGTCTTGAGCAGTGAATTTCAGGGAAAGCAACTCAAATGAAGTTATCTGTTCTGTTTGCCTTCTGTAGCAGCTTAGGCTGCATAAGTGGTATAGATCTTATGGTTTAATTTACCTTTCCTGAAAACTGGCATATCTTCATGTAAGAAGGTAAATTGTTTATAAAGAAACATGGGTAGCCCATAACATTGCTGCCCACTTTAACTAGTTCCCAGCTGTTACTACTTTGTTTTTGAACTCATTATGACAAATCCATACCCTTCTGAGGGGTATAGAATAAGAAGTAAAAGCTTTTTTTTTTTGTCTTTTGTTTTATGTTCAAAGTTTTCTCTCTGTGGTCTGTATCATAACATCATTCTCTGGGTCTTCCCCATAGGGAATCAGTGTGTGAGCTCTACACTAGAAAAGTTGTTGTCCCCCACCCATGTTTGCCTAGAAATATCTCTCCTATTTTCCCTTTTTTTTTTAAATGAATATTAATATTATTTTTTTAATTATTGTATTTATTTACATCCTGAATGTTGCCCCACTCCGTTCTGTCTTTAACAGTCAAATAAGGTTTATTTGTGTGGTTCCTACCCCCTTGTCTGCCCCATTTTTGATACAGACAGACACACACACACACACACACACACACACACACACGTGCGGCGTGCATGCACAGGCATCACATTTCTGTGTGTCGGTACATTCACCAGTGACCATGTCTATGATTATACTGTGTTCAGGTGCAATATGGCGTGATGACAGAGTCTTACTTAGGCATGACATGTAGGCTAGAGGGTGTACTAATTACTTACCGCCTAAACCCAATACTTAGTATAGATAATAGATAGAAACAAATTTGAGGTTTCAAAGCCCTACTCACCATGTTTTTAATTACTTCACCTGGTGCCATTACTATCACTTCCCCATTCCATAAATTATATATTTATCTATTAATATTAAAAATTTATTAAAAATGAAAATTAATGAAATAATCATTTCCAAATTATATCTGAGTCTCTATGATACATCGCCATATCCTATTCAACTACCACATTCCACCCTGGTGTTCATAGATTTGTAGCCATATCATAGTACAAAGTGCATTTAGCCGATCTTTAAAAGTTTTCCTAGTCTTTCACAGTATCAACACTATTTGAGAGTTCAAAGCTTCTTCTGAGATATCTGGCAATCTCATAACCATAAGTCCCTGTAAAAATAAAAATCATTATCACATACTTCCAACATACAATGGCACAGGATATACATTCCATCTGAAAGGGAGTAAAGTGAGCATAGTGAAAAAACACTGGACCAAAGACCAAAAACCATCCAAGCAAACTCTAAATTCTTCATCTCCATGTCTGATGTCAAAGCACTCTTCAGATCTCTAACTTCTTTCAGCATTGGTGACTGCAGTACACTTCTCTTGTTCTAGTTCCACACCTGGTCAGCATTTCTTCTTTGCAGATATCCCACATCTCTGGCATCTCCAACATTCTGGTTCTGGAGGGTCTTTTTCTCCTATTTAAATTCCTAACCTTAACCCTAAACCTAACCCCGAATTCCAACCCTAAACCTAACCTCCACCCCAACCCCACCCTAACCTTGATTCCACAACTTCTTTCTTATACCCTTGACTCTAATGCCAGAACCATGTGGCCAAAACTGTCACGTTCGTTGATTGACTTGACCTAAAGCATTAAAGTGCTTTCCTAATCCAAACTCCCAAAGTTAACATCCCACCAACAAGCTGCACGGTCATACCTTTCACAGCACTATCCCAGTCCCTGGTACTAAACTTTCATCTTAATCATTCCTTTATCGTTGTGAACAGACACTGACTATGGCAGCTCTCAGAAAGCATTTAACTGGGGCTTGCTTACAGTTTCAGAGGCTTAGTCCATTATCAGCGTTGGGAGGGAGGGAACATGGTAGCAGGCATGTAAAGCATGATGCTGGTGCAGTAGTTGATAACTACATACTGTTCTGCAGACTGAGAGAGTCTGGGCCTAGCATGGGCTTTTTAAATCTCAAAAATCCCCAGTGACACACGTTCTCAACAACGCTATACCTCGTCATCTTTCAATCCTATCAAACTTTCTATTCCCCAATGACTAAACATCAATTATTAGCCTATGTAGTCCATTCTTATTCAACTACCACAGTGTGTGTGTGTATTCTAAATACACACCTGTTGCGCCTTCTTCTTTTCCGCTCTCTCGACGACTCTCCCGGATGACTCTCTCGGACCACTCCTCCCGGAACCACTACCCTCTCGGCAGCGTGAGCGCCTTTGTTATTACCCTTCCAAGGGGGCGGACCTGGCTGCCTGTTCTTTTCAGGATTGGTTGGGGCCAATACCTATTAGCATAACCCTTCAGGAGGGGCTTGGGGCCTGACGCATGGCAGTAGCGGCCCGGCCAAATTGGAAACCGGCGCCGTCCCCTTTGGCCACCTACATCTCCCCCTTATTTTTTTAAAAAATTTGAAATGGTACTTCTGGACCCTTTAAGATTGGGCCGGGCCTCCCACCCCAACATACTTTTGGATTGTAAAAAAGGCTTTGGAAGGCACCCTTGAAAGGGCCACTGCTTTTGGCAAAAAGTCAGCGGGGGGGGGAAAGCAAAAGGTCTGACCCTTGTGCAAGTGTTGAAGGCATTGTAATGGGGGGCGCCACCCCATACCCGCCTTTGTGCCTTTTTTCAGGGAGAGGTATTTGACACAAAACCTCAAACACTCGGGACTTAACTTCAGAGAATTTTATCTCAGGATTGGAAAAACATCTTATCGAGGCACTCCCGACTCCCCGCTTCGAAAAAAAAATGGTGCCTTAGGGCCTTATAACCATGGATTGGTAAAGATGGTCGGATCTGGGAAAAAAATTTCCGGCGGCCCCCAAAATCGGGTCCAAAGTTTCCCACAGGTCTCCCTAAGGGGGCCAGCCAAATTTTTGGGGAAGCACCTTCCTTCATGGCATTTAGCCCTGGAAAAAACTACGGGCCTTATGTCTTGCTGGTCTTGGCGTAAGAAACTAGAAACCAAGGCAGAAACCATATCCTAAGAGAACAACACCCTCCCCATAAAATACTCCCCGCCCATAAGTTTTTTAGAGTAACGGGATCTAGGCAAGTGCCGTCCAGGTGGCAGTCTTGCGACAGGACTTCAACCAGGATCTCCCCAGTTTATCATCCCTCCTTTCTTCTGGGATCGCCGGACTGGAGATCTTCCATTCGGGCCCTCTAAGGGTCCAGAAAAGGGTTTTCTTGATCCGGGGGGGGAAAACACAAACAAACCTCGTGCTCATAAGCACGGGTTTCAGGCCCTTGCCTTTCGTTAGTTATGATATTTTTCCCCTTTTTTACCTTTTCTGGCGGGGGGCGAAAGTGATTATGATGTTGCCCACAGCAGACGGGACCCTGAGCACCAAATTTGGGAAAAATTTAAAGTAAAAAATGCTAAGGATAGTTATTTTGGGTTAAGGCCAGGCCTATTCCCCTTTTGTTTTTGAAGACTTTTCCTTGGCGTGCGATGTGCTCGTTCTACAAAAACCCTGCCCCAGAGGGTTGTGGGACCCATGAGTGATGAGTTTTTCCCATTGTTGGCAAAAGAAGAAAAGTTTGAGCCGTATGGGGGCTGGGCATTTTTTCTGTAAATATAAATCTAAACAGGACTGTTATAAAACAGCCAACAACTAATTAATTTACATATCAATTAATAATAGTTTTTTTATTTTTTTAAAAAATTAAATTTTTCTATCACCCCAAAAAAAATTAAGGTTTGTTCTCTTTGAGGTTTAAAAATTTTTTCTTTTGTGGAGAGCTTAAAAAAAAGATCTTAGCCAATTAGCATTCCTAAAACCTTTGAATCTTTTGCACAATTTTATTTAGGATATAGTGATGTCTCAAATATTAAAAAGATATTGTCTTTGGATTTTTTTTGGGCAACAAGATTTTCCAAATTTTTTAAAGTTTTTTCATACATCTGGTTTTGAGTGACTTTTAACTTTGTTACCAGTTTTAATCTAGTTTTTTATAACCAAAATTATAAATTTGCAATCAACCCAAAATAACATATAACCAAACATATAGAGCATATTATATATAAAGTACATCTAAAAAAATTTTTTCTTATTTTTTTAACTGTAATTTAAGAGAAAAGTATTTATCGGGATGGGAGATACCCTTACTCAGAAACGGGGGGTTGGCCTCCTTCTAAGAGCTGCTTTGAAAACAGTTAACTCTTTTTAAGGTTCTTCTGCTAGTGCTTTCTCCCAGCCAAACCAAGCAGGTAAATTATCTTTTTTGTTGTGTAAATTTGAGATTCCCTTTTAAGCAAGTTTTTAAGTAAATTAGTGGGGGATGGCCATCCGTTTTAATCATTTTTTACATAGAACAAAAATAGACAACAAAATAAAGACAGATAAATGCACACATGGACAAATTTGGAAAAACCAATACAGACAAAAAACATGGAAAGCAGAACTGAGAATTCTCCTAGAGGAGCCAAAGAGATTAGGGGGGTCCCCCAAATAAAACTCTTGCTTCTCCAAAAAGGGTCTTAATAAGTTTTTTTTTTTCTTTTTTTTAAAAACCCCAGAGGGGGGCCCAATTTTTTTCTTTTTTAAAATTTTTCCCCCTCTCTCTTTTTTTTTAAGGTTCAACTTCTTATTTTTTTTTTTTTGGGGAATTTTAGGCTCTTGGAGCTGTGTCATAAAGGTAAATTCTTGAAAATATTTGCCCCCAGGATCAAAAAGGGGAAAGGGGCCTACGCGCTTCCTTCCAATCTGTGGGCAGAATGAGCGTTGTGTCTCGGGGGGACAGACGGGCCCCAAAGGAACCTCCACATAGGGAGGGGGCCCCAGGGACGGAGCTGTGGGTGTCCCCCAAAACATGCTTTTTAGCTTTTTCCCCCTTTTCTTTTTTTTTTTCCTTGAAGGACCATGGCTTTTTTAGCTAAAATGTCCTCTGGTCCTCCTCCATCTTTTTTAAGTCTTTCTTTTTATCTTTTTTAAGCTATCAACTAGAAGAGCTTCTGTACTATTTCTTTTGGGCAGAGTAAATGTTGGTTTATCTTTTTTGGTCCCTTGTTTCTTTTTCTAGAGCCTGCCCAGAGCCTTGACCGAGCCTCTTTCACTTGCTCAAAAACCTTTCTGTTTCCTTTGGACACGGATTCACATTCACAATGAGATTTTAGGTACAAGCTAAGACCTACGTCAGAAAAATCATATTATAATCCAAGCCAACCCCATCCGGGTGACAAAAAGATATCATAGCTTTGAACTCGACCTTTTATTTTCCTCTTTTCCTTTTCTGTCAAAACCTTAACTTGTCCCAAATCTGGGAATCTCTACCGTCCAAACCAGGGAATTCAAACCGGGATCCTTAATTCGTCCCAACCGGGATTCTCCACTCGTCCCTGACTCGCCCCAAAACAGGGTTCCTTAAACTCGCCCAACCCGGATTTCCACTCGGTTCCTGACTTTGTCCCAAACAGGGACCCCTTTTTAAAAACGTCCCAACCCGGGATCTTTCACTCGGTTTCCTGATTGGCCAAAGCAGGGACCCTTTAAATTTCCCTCCCAAACCCCAGGGATCCTTTCCCGTTCCTGATTTTCCCCCCAAAAGCGGGACCTTAATTTTTCCCAACCCGGGATCCTCATCCTTTCCGACTCGCCCCAAAAAGGAGGGATTAACTCGTCCCCAACCCCAGGTCTTTATTTGTTCCTGACTTGTCCCAACAGGGGACCCTTTTAAATTTCGCCCCAAACCCGGGGTCCTTTTTCCGTTCCGACTTTGTCCCGACCGGGATCCTTAACTCGAACCTTTATCGTCCCAAAACCAGGGAGCCTCTACTCGTCCCGACTCGTCCCAACCCCGGGAACCTTGATAATAAATACCCCTTTTTACCTCAGTTTCTGAATTTATGAGGTTGTTTCCTCAGTTTCCCATGTCCGGCTCGTTGTCGTTGGTCTTTAGCTGCCACGTCTTTTCGTTGTCTCCGCCGCGTCTCTCGTGTCTCTCGCCGCGTCTCTCGCGTCTCTCGCGTCTCTTCTCTACCGCCGCTCTCCGCGTCTCTGGGTTTCTCTCGTGTCTCTTCTCTACCGCCGCGTCTCTCGGCTCTCTCGCGTCTCTCGCGTCTCTTCCTACCCGGCGCCAGGTGGTTTTTCTGCTGGTGCCGGGTGTCTCTGCCAGGGCCTCTGCGTCTTTTTCACTGCCGGCGTCGGGTGTCTTCACTGCCGGCGTCGGGTGTCTTCACTGCCGGCGTCGGGTGACTTCACTGCCGGCGTTGGATGACTCCGCCGGCGTCGGGTGACTCCGCCGGGGCCGGGTCGCCGCCGCCCGCCGGGACGGGTCGCTTCTCCGCCGGTGGGTCGTTTCTTCTCCGCCGGGCCACCAGTTGTTGCGCCTTCTTCTTTTCCGCTCTCTCGACGACTCTCCCGGATGACTCTCTCGGACCACTCCTCCGGACCACTACCCTCTGGGCAGCTGAGCTGCCTTTGTTATATACCCTTCCAAGGGGGCGGACCTGGCTGCCTGTTTCTCTCAGGATTGGTTAGGGCCAATACCTCATTAGCATAAGCCCTCTCAGGGGGGCTTGAGCCTGACGCATGCGCAGTAGCGCCGCGCCGGCCAAGTTGGAAACCGCGCCGTCTCTTTGGCCACCTACCACACACCATGATCATCGTCCTGTATGAGTTACTTTGCATGTATGTTTTCAGAGCTGACCATTTGGTATTAGGTAACCAGCTGGCATGCTCTTCCCTAGAAAGACTATTTTTCTTACTCTCAGTATTCCTTAGTTGCCTGTTCACAGACTACTTTCTTTTTTAAAAGTCTTTCCAGATTTCTTTCTAGCTTTATTCCTTTTGGGGAGTTGGGGTGGGAGCTTGGTTTTTTTCAAGACAGTGTTTCCTTTGTGTAGTTTATGGAACTCATGCTGTAGACGAGGCTGGTTTCCATTATTTCTTTACTTCCTCAGGTATCCCAGAAAGGGCATGCCTGGAAGATTTTTGACAGACAGCCATGTGGTTTCTCTCAAGACTAAGAATGTTTTTACCAGGGCGATGTTGGGGACTTTGGGATCTTGATACGAGGAGGGCATGTCAGGTTTACAGATTGCAGTTCTTGTTTTCAGGTCCTCATGGTTAAATTACCTCTATTAAACACCTGTGTGTTGGAATACCAGAGCTTAGGACTTCCATATGTCACTTCTGCACATGCCCCTTCACTACAGTGGCTCCATGAGCTCTGAGGTGTCATGGCTGATTTGCTGATGACAGTTAAAGAACAATAGTTATAGTGCTCAAGCCAGCAGTTAATAATTATCTTTGTGCCTAATCTCCAAATGAGTTACACTTAGCAGTGCCTTTCTGTAATTAAGGGGAAAAGCCAGACCTAGAGATTGAGCACCTGCCAAAGGTGGCATAAGTAGTGGTGAAATAGCTGGCACACTGGTTTTGGCGAAGATCCACTGCTCTCTGCTGCCCTCCCCATAAAGTCAAAGTATGACTGATATATCAAGAAAGAAACATTGAGGGTTCTCTTCGTTCTCCTGTTTATAGTGTGTTAGTTTCATTAAAAGGGACAAAGAAGGCAGGGAGTTGTAGCTTGACACTGAGCCTTGCCACCCCGTGGCTACTATGATGAATAACCAGTGTTGGTTAATTATGCATACTTCATTGTGGAAATGGGTACCAGCAGAAGTGACTTCTGGTACATATGTATAGCACATGAGTATACCTCATGTATAACTATCACATGCTCTCTGTATATGTGTGAGGACAAGAGGGATAGGAGCTGAAAGCTTCTGCCATGTGCCATTCCACATCCGGATTAATCCTATGTGTGAATCGTGTCACATATGTGGGTCTGTCTGGTGTCTACCTGATAGATAATAATGATAAGCTTGTGACTGTGATTCTGTAGAGCAGAAAGTAGGTTAGTGATTGCCACAGCCTGGGATGAGCAGCTGCTGTTGGCCATGGGTTTTTCTCTGATCCAATAGAAAGTTCTTTAGTTACACAGAATGATGGTTGTACAACGTGTGCATGTGCAAGAGCTGCGTACTTAACAGTATAAAAATTTTTTGAATATAAATTAATAATTGAATTATAAAAACATTTGTTTCAACATCGCAGAGTAAGAAACCCAGGAGGGACTTACTAGAAAAGCTTTTTTTTAAAAAATCCCAAATCTGTTTGGGATCTCATTGTAAGCAAATTAAATATAAGATTTTCTTGAAAAACTGGAACATTTGATTAGTTGTTGAGAAGAATCGGGCAGCTATTTGTAGGCAGCCGTAATGACTAGCACCTGACAATGTAAGCAGCTGGCTTCCAGAGTGGCCAGCGTCAGAAAACTGGTAAACAGTCCTTTTGAGCATGCGGTGCCTCTGCCCTCCTGACGGCTTTGATAATGAGGTATTGGCAGCTTAACCTATCCTGAGGGGACACATCACCCAGCGTGCCTAGGGCAGCTAGATAAGCAGCTCGCTTCTGCTGCTGCACTCTCTTTGGCCTTCGCCCTTTGGCCCTTCGCTTCCCTTCCCTTCCCTTCCCTTCCCTTCCCTTCCCTTCCCTTCCCTTCCCTTCCCTTCCCTTCCCTTCCCTTCCCTTCCCTTCCCTTCCCTTCCCTTCCCTTCCTTCCCTGCCCTTCCCTTGCCTTCCCTTCCCGGGCCTTCCCGGTCCGGTCCCCGACCATACATCCCTATCCTAGTCCCTCGTCCAGTTCCCCGTCCCTAAGTCAAGAGCCGTTCCTGGAATAAAGCTGACTGAGAAGGATCCGACCGTGTCGCGTCTTACTTGCTGGCCAAGCGGACGCGACAGCTATTGTTCAGTTTTGTTGGGTTTGATTTTTAGCTTTGTGGATATATGATTCTGTCTTTATTTTTAAAGATGTGGATATTGATGTAGGCAGGAAAGATTACTAGGGCTTCTTTTTTTTTTTTTTTTTTTTTGCAATGTTTTATCAAAGGAGAAATTAAAGAACTCTGGAAACATCCCACTAACTGTTAAAACCTGGCTTTGAGATATGTCAGGGTGCATTTTAGTATACTCTCAGCTTTTGTGTATGTTTGATGATTAATTACACTGTATAATATTTAGAAAAGACATGTACTGCAGAATAATCTTTTTCATTAATTTAAGAATGTGACTAACTTGTTTATTGTGAGAATTAGAGGTGATAGATGTAAAGTATATGGAGTAATACTTGGGATAAAATAGATACTTTATAAATACACTCTAAGGTTGCTTCTATGCTTGCTGGAGGACAAGATATTAAACATTGCTACCAGTATTGTCTTTGTCATCAACTTGCTTCCAACAATTCAGGAAAATGGATTATATTGAATAAAATCATCTCATGCTACCCATATGTACTTTATGGTTCAACACATGCTTATATGATGCTGTGAGTAAAAGTGTCAACTGTAGCTTTTAGGTTAAGAAAGTCCCTATGTGAGCCTTAGTTGTAAAGCCTTAGATACTGTGGAGTGTGACCATGATGCGTGACATCATTCCAAGACACGAATACATTTTTTTTTTCATTTTGAAATAGTGATGTTGATATTGATATATTTATTTAGGATACATGCTTTACACATGGTGTTTAAAAAAACCAAACTTTCCAAGGCAGCTTGGTGAGTGGTAGTGTTGGAGCATAGTAGGAACCTACGCAGGAAGTAGCTCAGTTTCCATTCCATACACAATCACCATTGGGGCGATAGGAATCACGGAGTTTGCGCACTCCTCTCCGTATCTTTGCCTGCTGCATTATTCGGAGTCAAATGTGTGGTCTTCATTTCCCACTCTGGTATTTTAGTGACCAGTTTGTTTACAAGCCTTATCCAGGACTCCCTCTAATTTGTTTTTTTGGTCCATGTTTTCCTTCTGCAATGATTTTGGTCATTGAAAAAAGTTTTGCTTGAGGTTGAATACATTTATAGCCATCATCTTGAGCAAGATGACTATTATTTATCAGCCTTACTGGTATACAGAGATTACTTGCCTTAATATCTTCTGAACTTAAGTGCTCTGTGAGTTGACCTGCTCTGCCTTTCCCAGAGGGAGCACATGCAGAACAACAGATGCTTCAGAAAAGACTTGACCGTGCTCCATCTCATCCTCATCTCTGTTCCCCCCTTCCGCTTCTGTTCTTCCTTCCCTATCAGTTGTTTTGTTTTGAGACAGGATCTTACTCTGTAACCCAGATTGGCTGAGAACTCAACACTGTACTACGGTCTAACTCATTGCTTGTGGCATCCTCTCCCTTAGTCTCCCGAGGTACTGAGATTACACTCATGAACCACTACGTGGGTCGTTTTACTTTCTTTATTATTTTTTAATTATTATTGGAAATGTATGTGAGAGCCTGCATTCTGACACTTATGTGGAGGTCAGAGGGCAGTTGTGTGGAGTCAGGTTTCTTCTTCCGCCATTACATAGGTTCTGGGGATTGAACTTAGGTCTCTAGGCTTTTGCAGCAAGTGCCTGTACCTACTGATCCTCTGAGCCCTGGTTTTAGTGTTCTGGTGTTCATGTTGGAGCTCATTGGCCAGTAAGCAAAAGCCCCAGAGAGCTGATTATGTTCTTTTCTATGGAGTGTCAGCTTTAGATAACTGGAGCTTCTCAGAACACCGGTGGTGATGAGTGAACAATGACGAGGGCTCAGGGAGTGCTTTATAACCTGCCTCATTGTCAGTGTCTGTTCTGGAAGTGCATCCAGAGTAGAGCAGAGCAGGCTGAAGACCACATACAAGAGTGGTTCCATTCCCAATTCCTGTAAGAATGGTTCCATGCCCTCCTCATGCAAGTGTGGTTCCTTCTTCTCCTGCACGAGTCATTCCCCTTCCTTCTGCTCCCAGACTTCTGATTTAATCATCGCTTAACACTATTCCCTCGTTTGAGGTTCTGATTCTACATTCAGCCCCACTTACCCAGCTGTTGGGAAAGAAACAACCTCTGACTTTCTGACATCTCTACTGTAATGCTGTTTGATGCTAAATTGCTCAGAGTTTTACTGTACCTTTTGTATTTGTGCAGTGTGCTGAAATGGCACTTACTTTCACTCATTTAGGAGGGTGTTCTTTTCAAGTTTTTCAACAACCTTTCTTTTGTCTTTTATTTTGGTCTTTCTTCTCTTTAATCAATGTCCTTTTAACCTGTGAATTAGTCAGAGTTCCTTGGATATTTTGTTTTCTAGTTAATTGTAAAGGTAAAAAGTGTCTCTCATATTCAAATAAAAACTATCATGATTTAAATAAATAACTGTATATATTTTTTTGTATCACTTATATTTTCCAGTTTTCTTTTAGGTGTGTTTTTTCCTTTTAGACATGCCCAGGGTCAGTGGCATACTGTATCTGGGTGTGTAGATGCCTTTGAGCCCAGGACAGGTTTTACTCCTGGCAGTCAGACAGTGAAGATGCTGGCCAGGCCTTTTTTAGGAGTTCTTACATTTTTTTTTACATTTTCCTAGTTGCCTTCTTCACCGCATAGTAGCTTAGGTCCTGAGTTACTCTTTACCAGACTTGGCTTTAATGGGTGATGGGTGGATGGAGCGTTTTTTGCTTTATTGAGAATGTCATAGGAGATAGAGAATTGTCTCTTTGCTTTGTGAGTCAGTGAGCTTATTCAGTTCATCAGCTTGAGATCTGATTACTCCATTGTCCAGCTCTGTTTTCTCTTGTGTTGGAAAGAACTTTTGTCCTGTTGCTTTGGTGACAGTTTGATATAACCAGTTACATAACAGTTTTATACCTAGTGAATTTAAAACCAACTGATAATCTTTATTTGATCAATTTCATTAAGGGTTACAAATTGACGGTTGCCTAATTCCCTTCTATGGTAAATTAGTGTTTTTGTTTGCTCTCTATTGCTGTGACAAAACATTCTAACTAAAATCATTGTGGGTAGGTGACCTAGACCAATAGGGGGTTCTTCAAAACAGGGCCTTAAAGGGGTGGTAGCCAGAACATAAGAAAAAATGACAGCTGTTATTGGGAGATCTTGCACAAGCTATGCCTTATGCCAAGCAAGCTTATTAAGAAGTACAGCATCTTACATGCTATTTCCAAGAAAGAAATGGGACAGAGACATCAGAAACTATCAAACATCAGGACAAAGTCGGCAGGAGACTAATAAAGCAATGTTGTATAAAAGGAACACAGGGGATCTCAAGTACAGGTTGAGCATGCAGCAGCCTTGGGATTGATAACTCTAGTCTCTTCAGGAAGAAAAGCCAAGTTTCCAGCAACCAAAACCTTAGTTACACAAGGTTGTGTCCCCTTTCCAACACAAGGGAAAGCACAGCTAGACAATGGACCAATCAGATCACAACCTGATGTAACCTCACTGACACAAATAGGTCATTCTCTATCTCCTATGGCATTCTCAACAACAACAAAAAAACCCACCTTCTTTAAGGCCCTGACCCTAGCATCAGAAGTCAGCTCCTGAGCAAGGACAAAGAACTAAGTTTCTTTTGTCCCATCATTAGGGCCTCTCAGAATGCTTTGGGTTGGTCTGGCTCTCAATGGGAAGGAAAGGGTTCATTTGGCTCACTTATATGTCCCAATCACAGTCCGTTATGAAGAGAAGTAAGGGTAGGAACTGAAATAGAGACCGTGGAGGTCTCTGTGTGCTGGCTTGCTTCCCATGGCTTGCTCAGCCTATTTTTATTTGTCTGTCTGTGTGCATTTGGTGTTTGGCCTGCACGCATGTTTGTGTAAGTGAGTTGGAGCCACTGGAACTTGAGCTATCAATACTTGTAAGCTGTCATGTGGGTGCTGGGAATTGGACCTGGGTCCTCTGGAGAAGAGCAGCCAATGATCTTGACCGCTGAGCCATCTCTCCATCCCCTCAGCTTCCTGTAGCAGGGGTGGCACTTCCCATGAGGTGTGGCCATTTCTCATCATTCATCAGTCATGGCAACGTTCCCCTAGTCTTGCCTATTGGCAGTCTGATGGAGGTAATTCCTCAGTTGAGATTCTTGTTCCCTGATGGCCCTGTTTTGTGTCAAGTTGACAATAGCCAGCCAGCATAGATAGCAATTAGTATTTGCAACTGGGTCTTAATTCTTCCTCATGTATAATTTCTGACTTATTTGGGGGGGGGGTGGCGGTGTCTGTTGCCATTTTTCAAAATAAGGATTTGGTTTAATGGATAACTCAACAAAGGAGCTGGTGAGTCTCTCCCCCCAACCCCTGTGAAGTATCACCCAGAGTGCTTGGATTTTCATCATTTTTCGTCAATCTAGAGTCTCCTTTTGAGACTTTATTGTCACTTCTTTGACCAGTAGTAACAAATTCAAGCAGACTCCTGTAAATTTTTTTTTTTTTTTTAATTTAACACAACCACTAATTCCTGAGAAATCATTTTATGGTATACAAATAATCTGTTAGGTTTAACTTGTAACTTCTTTGCCCCTTAAACTAAGTCATTTCCCTAAGGAAACCTCCCCTCCCCAGGAGGAATGATACAGAGGAAAATGTGAGATTGGCAGGTGCTAGACAGATTTTTTTTTTCCCCCAGCTTGTGTTTAGACTGAAAAAACAAATCCAAAGCTTGTGAGTTCATCTTGATAGTTCCAAGTAAAATGTCATTATCAACTTACTCTCTTTGGTTTGATATTTATCACTTTTACATTGAGATGTGTAATTTCTAACATTACTGTAATTATATGTTCTTATACTGTGAAAGAAGTTGGAGGGGAGTATATCGCTCAAAGTGCTTGCCTAGCATGCAGGAGGCCCTATGCTCTATCCCCCAGCACTGCAACAAATAAGATATAAAGATGTCTAAACAAAAATTCAAAATCACAGCCCTAGTAGCACTAGTAATAAAATTAATGTAGCATAAATGTTCTTGGTCTTTTTGTGTGTTACAAAAAATACCTAGCTTGATGGATTAAAACAACATAAACTTATTCTTTTAAAGTCTTCAGAAATCTGAAGTCAGAGAGCTGACTGGATGGACCCAGTTCCTTCTGAAGTGTGTAGAGGAGATGCCTTCTTTGCTAGTCCCAGTTTCTGGTGGCCATAGTTATTCTTTGCCTGCTGGCTGTCTAAGTGCAGCATCTGCTTCCATTTTGATGTGGCCTTTTTCTCTTTTTTGCATTTGTATCTTTATCCGCCCACCTACCCTCCTTCCTTCCCATCCATCCATCCATCCCATCCATCCATCCATCCATCCATCCATCCAGAGTATACTGTAAATATCTTCAGACACACCAGAATAGGGTATGGGATCCCATTATAGATGGTTTTGAGCTACCATGTGGTTGCTGGGAATTGAACTTAGGAGACCTCTGGAAGAGCCATCTTTTCAGCCCTTGTATCTTTTTTCTTATATTGTCTTATATGAGGGCATTTGGATTCAAGCCAATTAGGATAGTCTAACACTGAGATCCTTAATTTTATTACATCTACCTGGGCTTTTTTTTTTTTTTTTTTTCCAATTATGATCACATTCATTAGTGTGAGTTCAGGGCATGAACACAGACTTTAGTGGGGCACTATTCAACCCTCTATGGATGCCAAGATAAATCATAAGTTTTTTGTTTGCAGGGACCAAAATTGGATATTGTTGGTTATAGAGGGCAAAGTCACATATCATTATTGTCCTGTATGAAGCTCTTTTGAACATTAAGCTTCATCTTCATTTGGGAAGAACTGTCTTCTAACCTGTGACACAGTAGACAGGCAGATGCTGCCATGGAAGGCCATTTGGGAGAGGCTAGAGAAAAGTACATTGCTCTCCACTCTTATTCTATTGAGAAGGTCCATGAAGACCAATGAGAGTGAGAAGCTCAAGAAAGAAAAAAACAATGTTCTGGAAACAGCCACTACTATCTCTTCCATGATAGCCAAATTTGGCTGGCCCATTTGTTTTGGGCTGAATTCATATCAAGGTTTACTTCTTCACATGAACAAACACTGAACTCCACAGAATTCTGTAGTTATTCATTAGAGATGTGTTTTCCTGAGAAGTTGCATAAAGCTAGTTGTTGGTTAAGTAAATAAACTTTCCAAAGTTGTAAAAACAACATGACCGTTTGTCATCTGATGTTTGACAATGATGCCAAAAATATACACTGAAGAGAAGACAGCATCTTCAGCAAACAATGGTTGGAAAATTGGATGTCTACCTGTAGAAGCATGAAATTAGACCCATATGTTTCACTTGCACAGCTTCACGTGGATTAAAGACATTCATGTGAAGCCTGAGACCCTGGAGCTGCCAGGAATCCTGGGTAGTGTGCCATCAGATACAGGTGTAAGAAGGGACGGTCTAGATAGGACTCCGTTTGCTCAAGAACTAAGGCCAACAGTTGGCAATTGGGATCTCATAAGATGAAAACCGTCTGTACAATTAAGGAAACAATCAAGTGAAGAGAAAGTTCATAGAATGGGAGAGACTCGTTGCCAACTGCACATCTGACAGGATTAATATCCAGGATATACAAAAAACTAAGGAGAAAGAAAGAAAGAGAAAACAAATGACTAAAGTAAAGATTGCTTTTGATCTGCCCAGAGAATTCTCAGAACGGCTAAGACAAATCTAAAGGGTTCAGCATCCTCAGCAACTAGGGAAATGCCACTCTAAACTACTCTGAGATTTTTATCTTACACTAGTCAGAATGGCCAAGGTCAAGAAAACAACTGGCAATAATTGCTAGCCAGGGTGTGAGGCAAAAGAAACACCCATTCACTGTGGCTGGGATTTGCAGCCACTGTGGAGAATTCTCAAAAAAGTAAAAGTAGATCCAACATATGATTCAGCCGTACCACTCCTTGGTATATGCCCAATGTGGCCTTTGACTTGATCTCCTGCTCAACCATGTTCACTGATGCTCTATTCACAATAGCTAGGGAAGGGGTGGGGGGAGGAAGGAAGACAGGAAGAGATGAATGGCTCATGAATTGAGAATGAGTTGGGATAATGAGGAGGACTTAGAAGAAGGGGACGGGGTAGAAATGATGCAAATATAGCGCTCATATATAAATTGTCAAACCCACCAAAATTTAAACAATTTTAAAAGTTACAGGAGGGAAGTTAGTTGTCAGACAAGGCAGAGTGAGTTGCCTAGTTGTGCATGAGTTTCCCTAGACAGATACTCTTTTGTAATTTTCTGGGCTGGGAAATACTTAAAATGGTTACTGTTATCAGTTTGTTTATACTCTGTCCCAGCAGTGTGCATCCAAGAGAACTGACAAGAGAGCAGAGATAGTTTTTGCAGACCCTTTTTGTTTTCTGAAAGGTATTTTTATCTTGGGCCATCTTTTGTTTGAAATGTTGAAGGGCCCATCTTTCTTTTCTCAATGTCTCCGAGCTCAGCGAAGGCTCTCCTTTAGTTGCTGCTGCCAAGAAGACAGGGTTCTTCCAGTTTCCTGTCCAGAGGCAGTTCCTGTCCATTAGGACTCGGTCCAGGTCTGCAACTGCTTCCTTCTAAAACCCTGGAGAAGCTATCAAAGGGGCAGATGGCGGCTCCCTGTGTTTTAATATTGCTGAAGTCCTGGAAAACTGTATGTGAACTTAGAGTTGAGTTTGTATCTATCCTTTTCCAAGGTGTTCCTTTGTCATACAGCTTTTGTAGAGGGGGAAAAAGTGCAGGCCTTCCTCAGCTAACTTCCTTCCTTTCTTTCCTTCTTTCCCTTTTCCCTCCCTCCCTCTCTCCTTTCCTCCCTCTCTCCTTCCTTTTTTTCCTGAGAGAGAATTCTCTATTCCAGGCTGGTTTTGAATTCACAGCAGGTTTTTTTTGCCTAGGCCTCCCAGTGTTGGGATCCCAGGTGAGTGAACACCTTTTTAATACTTCTGAGCTTGTGCTTTGACACAGATGCTTTGTCGGAAGTACTGTGGCATCCATGGCTGTTTAGCTGCTGGAGAAAGTCCGACTCAAAGTTGTATGCTTTCTTTCACCCCAGAGAACATAGCATTGATTGCCTTCCTGCCTGGTAACTAGTAGTATAAATGTAATTGTAGATTCTTTTTTCTCTTTAAAATGCACACATAGATTCTCATCATTTAGGAGATTGACTGTGCAGTGAATTTGGGGCCAGAGCCTACTCTGTCTTAAAAAGGAAAAAAAGAAAGAAAAAAGACTTAAGCTGGTTGATTGCCTGATCATGTGGCATGAAATTATAAATGTTATTATAAAGGTGTATTATGTAATCCTGTGGACACTGTTGCAGGATATGAGAATATAACAACTGAAGTATTGTATGTTTGACTGAAATTGACTTTTCAATCTAAGTTTTATTTTTTTTTTTTTTTATTTTTTATTTTTCGAGACAGGGTTTCTCTGTATAGCCCTGACTGTCCTGGAACTCACTCTGTAGACCAGGCTGCCCCTGAACTCAGAAATCCACCTGCCTCCGCCTCTCAAGTGCTGGGATTAAAGGCATGCGCCACCACTGCCAGGCCTTTAATTTTATTTTAAGATAGTACTTGTTTATGCTTAGATGGTGGGCACTGGACTCAGCACCTCATCACATTCTCTGGACAATGACTGAGTTAAGAGCCAGACACGTAAATTATGGAAAAATTTAAGTATGCTAGCTAAGAATTTCAGAAGTGTTTATAACTACTCTATATTGTTTTAACATTTGGATGTGTAACTCACAGTCTTTGTAGTGGAAACCCTTTTTTTTTTTTCCTCATCTTTCAACCCCTCCCCCAAATCAAATGACTTCCGAGTGTCTTGTAAATAGATGAGGCATTTTGGGTTATTTTTCAGTGTTTTGCTAAAATTGCCAGCAGATGGCCTTAGAGCACCTTGTAAGTATGGCTTCTGCCTCACCAGTTGACTCAGTTTACTGTACTGCCAGTGACTGTACTTGTCATCTAGAGAGTAACAAGCTAGATGTTGTGTACCGTCGTCTTTCAGAGAAACGCTACTTCATGGAAATGCACATGAAACTGAGTTCTCAGCTCTGTGTTCTCTGTGGTCTGGCATTCAGGAAGGGGTCTTTCATTTGTTTGTGTCTTGTTTTTGGAGACAGGGTTTCTCTATGTAGACCAGGCTGACCTTAAACTCACAGAGATCCTCCTGACTCTGCTGGGATTTAAGAATGCACTACCACTGTCAGGAAGAACTTTCGCGAAAGTGTTAGAGTCAAGAGAGTTTTTCATACAAAGAAGAATGCAAGGTTGCTTAATTTTAGAGGGCACTTGGTATGAAGACTCATATGCTCTGTCACCATGGCAACCACTTGCTCTGGATAAGACCACAGGATGTAGCAGCTGTCAGTTACCAGAATACTCCTGTGCTGCAGGAGTTTCTGTCATGAGAGTGGAATCCAGGTCTACCCTTGGTTATTTAGCTTCAGAGATCAAGTGAATTCAGTTGAATTTTCGATGGTCAGATGTTATCAGCCTTCAGGTGTTTATCTTGGTACATGTGACATCACTACCCAGCTGTCGGACGATGCTCACCTTAGAGGATAACTTTGAAAGCCTGTTTAACTTTGTCTAGGATGGACGTTTTCAGAGGTGGAGATGTGATTAACCAGCCCATGTCCTGAATGAGCCATTTAGTAGGACTTAGTTCACCTTGCTTTCTTAAGGATTCTTTGAGTACTGGGTTTTATGACTGATCTTGAGTATAAAAACCAAGAATGAAGCTGCTGTTTTCCTATTCTGGTGATCTGAAGATGCAAACATAGGCTTGAGGCTGCTCTGGTAAGGAATGGGGAGTGGAGGAAACTTTTGCTTTACTGTGTCAAAGTACCTGTTGTAAAGAATTTTATAAGGGGAGAAGTGTTTCTCTAGGTTCTTGTTTTTCAGAGGTGTCTGTCACAGGGATGGGGACAGCATGGTGACTTAGAACAATCCACATCCTGGTGGCCAGAGCATAAGAAGAGCAGGAATGCCCTTGGGGATCTAGGCACAAGGTGTGCTCCTTCAGTGACCTGCTTCCTTCCACCGTTTTGGGACAGTAGCAGCATATTAGGAATCCTTAATCCATTCGTTAGATCTAATCCTCTCTGGAAAGGCTGTCACAGACAGACATGCCCAGGGGCTCACTTCACTGGTCTAGATGTTTCTTCCCTCCCTCCCTCTCTTGCTTCACCCCCCCCCCTTCTCTTTCCTCTGTTACCTACTTTTCTTGTTACCAATATTTTGTTTTTATGATACAAGATCACCTCTGGAAAGTTTTAATGATCTCTAGTCTTTGTCCATCTGAAGATGTTCTTAAGTAAAGTTCTTAGGCTTGTGTGGTAAATGGGATGGAAGCTTTTATGGCTCATGGTTCAGATGAAGAAACAAGGCTTCAGAAACAAACAGTACTGGATATCCCACCGCAGAGTCCCTTACATGGGAGGCAAGTGCTCGGCTGTTGGCTTCCCACCCCCAAATTATTCCACAGCCATCTTGTAAGATGCTCATGGATGCATAGACTATAGTGATAGGTATACTGCCTTTTAACATGTTCCCATATCTCCATAGGCAAAGCACAGGTCCATTTACTTTTTAGATCAAACAATGAGAGGAATTCTGTAATTGTTGTAGAAGCTAAAGTGTGAAGCTGTACTTAATAAGCTTTGCTGTCTAGGAGACATATGTGGATTAAGATTAAGAACAATGCAGATTCCTGGGTATTTGATGGATTAGGTGAAGTGAATTTGCAATTTAATAAGTACCTATGCATGCATTGGGTAAAGGGTTGTGGCTGTTTGACTTTTAAGAAGTATCTATCTAAAATGAAATCTCTGGCTGCTAAAATAGGAGAGTAAAGAATCTGGCTAATTGAAAGCTTATTCCAGTGCCAGTGTGACCTTTCACTATTGTGTCTGGTTCCTAGATCCCCAGTCATCAGTAACAGGATTTACGGTGATTACTGCCGTTGTTCCATGCATCCCGGTGGTTGACTTTGTGCACGGCCCCACCTGAAATCATGGACCAACGTTTTCAGAGTGGCCTCTTCTATCACAAGGTTAAAGCATTCAGTGGGAACCCTCACACTGAGAAAAATGTTGAGTGATAGATAGGATTAGGCCAGCCTAATAAATCCAATGCATTAGAAGAGGAGCCTTGGGATGTTTTGATCAAGAAAGCCCTGTTTGAACTAGAGTGAACTAGAAGGAACTTTTCCTAGTCTAAATAATGGAGACTGTTTGGAAAAGCCTCTTCAAAGTAGTTTCAGTCTGGGAGCTGTAATGGAATACTTGGATCCCCCTCCCCCGACTAGGAAAGTGATTTCATCGTGAGCTAAAGAATGCTTCAGAGCTCTCCAAGAAACCATGGCTGGGGAAGGGCTCTGGCATGCAGATTTTTTTTCAGTTCTAGTTTTATGCAGAAATGGACAGCTTTTAATGCTGGAAAGGCAAAAGGAGAGTTGCACAGTTCTATCCATATGGTTTCCTATTAGTTAGAACGCTGTGTTGGCTCTGGTAACTATCCACTCCTTGTTAGCTTATTTTCTGGCGTCTTTCTGGCCTCTTCCAATGCCTGAGATTCTTTGTGCCGTGACCCATCTGACACTGAGGTCTTGGAACCTAGCTCTTTTTCTTTTTTTCTTTCTCTTTCTCTTTCTTTTTCTTTTCCTTCCTTCCTTCCTTCTTTCCTTCCTTCCTTCCTTCCTTCCTTTTTTTATTTTCTTTCCTTTTTTTTTTTTTTAAGGCCCTGAAGTTACACTCCATGCACCACCTCTGCCTTTGTTCCCGGACTTTGTCATCTGGAACACTTTTTGTCTCCTGCCTTGAGAGAGACTTGGAATAGCGCTGTGCTGCCTCTCCTTCAACATTCAATCCAAACCCCTCTTTCTCCAGGGACATCCCTTTGATCCGCACAGTTGGAAAGCGCCTCACCTCTCTTTGAACTGAGGAGGATCACATATGGCTCTGATCATGTTCTAGTTTGTACCATAACTCTGTGTGCTGTATCACAGAGGTGAGATTTACCACCCTGGAAGTGAAGCATTAGATTTATTTTTCTTTGAGTTTTAAAATAATAGCACCTTCTATTTTTGTGTTCTGAATGAGGGAAGGAATAAAATGACCATTACAAATTGATATTCCTGTGAATACCTTGAAATGGGTAATCTAAATAGGATAGCAGGTTGAAGATGTTCTGAGACAGGGGCTTGCTTTCCAGAATGCTTTTGAATTTAATCACCCTCAGAAGGTGCTCCTCTCAATAGTTGTGCACTACTTGGCTCTCCCATGGCAGTGGCTCTCAATCTTCCTAGTGCTGTGGCCCTTTAATACAGTTCCTCAGGTTGTGGACCCCTTCACCTCAGCCATAAAATTACCACTTTGCTCCTTCATAACTGTAAATTTGCTACAATTATGAATCATAATGTAAAGATTATGATTACGTAATCTGATACATATCTACATATCTGATAGAAACCTCCAAAGGGGCTGGAAAGATGGCTCAGAGGTTAAGAACACTGGCTGCCCTTCCAAAGGTCCTGAGTTCAATTCCCCAGCAACACCACTGGTGGCTCACGCCATCTATGATGAAGAATCTGTGCCCTCTTCTGGCTATGCAGGCAGCATGCAGGCAGAACACTGTATACGTAATAAATAAATTAATTAATTAAAAAAAAGAAACCCCAAAGGGCATACAATGCTAAGATTGAGATTCCTTATGAAATAAAAAACTAAATAAATAAATAAATAATAAAAAAAGAAACCCCCAAAGGGAATACAATGCTAAGATTGAGATCCTGTCCTATGGTCCAGCTTCTCCGCCAATAGTTAGACCAAATAGGCAAGGGTTTAATGATTACATGCACCTCTTTTTCCCCATTGTCATCTTCTGTTCATAACACATACCACACACACACAAACACACACACACACACTCACAAAGCTTATATAATATCCCTTCTGGAGGTAGGTGGTGCCATATACCAACTCCTTTGTAATTTATAATTGTTTTGGAAATAAAAACTTGTATATTCTTTTGGGGACTTTGGTACTGTTCATCCCTTGGGAGTCCAGGTCTACTTGTGTGAATTCTTTATTACTGCAGTCCCTTGGGCTAAGGAACCCTGGCGGCTCTTACACTCACTCACCTCTAGCTGGTGCACACTTGGCCTTTTCTACAGTCAATCGTGTCTGTCTACACACACTATTGCAGTATTTTCTTCTCATCTTTTCTATGTTTGCTAATGTCAGAATTTCCCGTTTGAGAGAGTGGCATGGTGCCTAGGAGACAGTGAAGATTCCTGACACCGTCTCACTGTCTCTCAGCATCATGCAAATCAGATTAGAACTCACTAATGGCAATTGTACTGGTTGTGACTGTGGCTTAGTAGAGATGATAGTTTGCTAGCTTTGGCCTTTGGAAATGATACCAAACCCCAAATAATTCCAACTTTGAGGAGAAGAGGAATAGATCATTTGCGTGGAAAACTTATGTAACCAAAGAAAAGGTCTTCCTGAGTTTTCACAAGAATGAATTATTGTGGAATCAGTATAATAAAAACATTAAAATAGTATAATACTGACATCTAATTCAGTAGGGTTCTTGAAGCAGTGTGTATAACTCTACTCTTAACATTCCTGAATTAGGGACAAATAGGGGGAGAGACTTAGTAGTTAGAACATATCTCAACAGTAATTTATTTCCTGGCAAACTCTTTTTCAGATGTCTTTGCTAAAATATCATTAGGTCTCAGAATATTAAGGTGTAAGATGAACCTGAGTGGAATTTTGTTTGATTTCAGGATCACTTATCCAAATACTGTTTGTAGAGTAGAAATGATTGAAACATGCTTGTTTTAAATCCAGTTCACACCAGATTAACCTCAATTAATTTCTCCTGTAATGATCCACATAGTTTGAGAAGGTATAACGTTTGGAAATAGTTTTCTAAATGAGTGGTGTACTCAAATCTAAACACTTACAGCTGAACGGCTTCAGTGAGCAACTTTATTAGATTTAGATGTTGAAAGGGGAGGGAGGGTGGGCCCAAGGAAACAGTTCAGCTGCTTTGAAAGGAACTACATCTGCCTTTCTGAGAGTTCTAGGCAAAGCCCTCAGCATAGTCTGCTATCAGAAAGGAGCCTCCCTTGAGGAAATGCCTCCATGAGATCCAGCTGTAAACATTTTCTCAATTAGTGATCAAGGGTGGAGGGCCCATAGTGGGTGGTGCCATCTTGGGCTGGTAGTCCTGGGTTCTATAAGAAAGCAAGCTGAGGAAGCCAGGGGAAGCAAGCCAGTAAGTAACATCCCTCCATGGCCTCTGCATCAGCTCCTGCTTCCTGACCTGCTTGAGTTCCAGTCCTGACTTCCTTTGGGGATGAACAGCAATGTGGAAATGTAAGCTGAATAAAGCCTTTCCTCCCAGCTTGCTTCTTGGTCATGATGTTTGTCAGGAATAGAAACTCTGACAAAGACATTACCTTAATTCACCCTTGTTGTGGCCCCACCATTTCCTTCTTTTAGGAATGGCCTTGCTTTTCCATCTTGATGTCAGGGAACTTGACCTCTAGCAAATAAGTGGATCCTGGTAATTTCTTCATCTTTGTCTTATCTGCAGAGCAGGTCTGTGCCTTAGCAGACTCATCTTTTGAGGGTGGGGAGGGCAGTTTATGAAAAATGTAATCATGAAGGCATTTGGAACATAGACTCAGCATGTGCCTTTAGTGCTAATATGAATCTGACTAATTTATACTGTGCAGCAAGCCTACTGTGACTATTGCCTGTGCAGTGTTTACTGTCTCTCGTGGGGTACTTTGACACTTTTACAGACTCATCTTTAGCTGAGCATGGTGTGAAATACCTGTAATTCCTTTATAGAGGAGGCTGAGCTAGGAAGACTTAGAGGCTACTTTCAAGACTCTGTCTCAAACTTGACACTTGAATTATGATAAAAGTGACAAATCTGAGATCCAAAAGAAACTCGTCTTTGAACAAATGCTGGTCTACGTAGTGAGACCAAAGGACGGGAGATTAGGTTCTTCTCGCTCTACTTTGTTTGTTGTTGAGTTGGGACTTGAAGTCACAATCCTCCAGCCCCAGAATTGGAAGTGGCTGAGTTAACCACCCACAGCTTGTTTCACCCGAAAATTTTTATTCTATGAAATTCAAGATGAGCATGCTTTTATAATGTAGGAAAGAAAAAAAAAAAAAAAAAAAAAAAAAAAACCTAGGGCCACAGAATTGGGAACCTAAACCTGAATCTTTCATGGAACACATGAACCTTACACATAATTTAATGTGTATATCATATGTATGTAACACATATCATTCTAAATGATGTCAAAGAGACCACCAGATCACTTGGTTTCCATTCTTTAATCTATATAATGCTTCATATAACTACCTACCAATAAATAGTCTTGAATGAGCTAAGGGCTTTAAGGAATAAAGTGTCACTTAAAGATAAGTTAATCCTTGAGAAACCAAGTTTGGCCCGAATAAACAGGTGATTATGTTCCTGGACTAGAATAATGAAAGTTCCCTTTCCCAATGGGAAGTTTTCTAATCTCTACTGGAGGGATGTGTAACAATTAACAACCATGTGCTCTCTTCTTCAGCTTGACTGAGACACAGTTTATATGATGTAATAACATCATTTTTGAGTGAAGAGGAAATATTAGTAAAGCATCTCACTACAAGGTGCTGTACCGTATTATAAAATGTTGAACAATATGGCATTTTCTGTTAAAATTTATTTTTATTTAAACTATAATTATGTCATTTTCTGCCTCCCACTTTTCACTTTGATCTCACCCATGTCCCCTGTTCCCTGTCAAAGTCATGGTCTTTTAAACATTTTTACTGATACACATACAAATGAATAATTAAATATGCATGCTGAGTCCTTTTACTGTTGCTCATATGCATGTTGTTAGGGCTGAACACTTGGTATTGGATAATCAATCAGAGGGCTCATCTCTGGGAAAGGCTAGTTCTCTTTCTTAGCAGTTGTTAATTGCTTAGGGGTGGAGCCCTGGGAGAGATTCCTCTTCCATAACTGGTATCTTCTTTATTTTGGTCTTGTTTTTTGAGATCTCACAGGCATGGGCTTCCCTGTCATATATAGAGGAAATAATCTCCCAGCAAACTTCTGCCTCTTATGATCCCTCTTCCCCCTTCATGATGCTTAGTCTTAGGTATAGGGACTGTGCTGAAGTTGTAGCATTTAGTGCCGGTACTTCACAATCAGTTGCCTTCTTGATTCTGCTCAGTACAGACTAGTGTTTTCACTAGATAGATCAGGACTAAGATGTCATTTTCAACATAACAAACTAATTGTTTAACATTTTTAAGTCTGTAACCAAGCAGGATTTGAGTGACTCAGGAACAATGTGGTGGTTCTATGTTTAGAAAAATACAAGTTTTTCTTTGTCCTCTCCCCCTCCCCCTCCCTTCCCAATATAACCCTGGAAGACCAATTAACTCAAAGATCTACCTGTCTCTGCTTCTGGAGTACTGGGATTAAAGGCATGTACCACCACTCCCGGCAATACATGTTTCTATAAAGTACACAATTGCTTAATTGTGCTGGCCAATTGCTGCCACTGTGATATTAGGAAAATTCTCCTGTAGAAGAAGAAACAAAATTAAAAATAACTACCAAGAACATATGTGTGGGGTTATTAAGTGGGAAAGAGTACAAGAATAATCTTTCTTTTCCAGGAGTGTAGCGCACGCCTTTAGTCCCAGAACTTGGGCAGCAGAGGCAGGTGGATCTCTGAGTTCAAGGGCAGCCTGGTCTACATAGTGAGTGAGTTCCAGGATAGCCAGGATTACACAGAGAAACCCTGTTTTGAAAAACCGAATTTAAAAAATAAATAAATAAGGAAAATCTGTTTTATAGCTGATGTATTTAAATTTTCACGCATGTAAAACACAATGAATATTCATCTGCTCAGGTCCACGTAGCCCCTCTTTCTGATTTGAACTGTTTTTCATTCAGTTTTCTTAACCTTGATTTTGAACATCGTGGCTATTTTTAAAGATAACATATTCCAAATTGAAAGATTCGCCAACATTGAAAATATCCCAGAGAACTCACTAGGGTGAAGATCTACTGACAGAAGGTCTGAGAAGCAGTAGGCAAAGCATGGCCTTTGAGTGACAGCTGCAGAGGCTTCAGGGAAAGCAGTCCTCACTCTGGATATGGGAGGGCATGGGTCAGGTCCACTCTTCTCACCAGCTATGTTATGAAAGAGAATACTCCCTTTTTTCCAGTCTTGGATTCCTCCTAAGCAGGAACAGTCCATGAAGACAGAAAATTAGCCTGTGATGGTTATTAGCAAAGGCACACTCACACTGGAGGAGTGTTTGGTCATGCGTGACAACATGAATGTGTTTTATATGGCTGGCTGTGGCATTCCTTCATACAGTTTCTGCTGTTTATGTAACTCTGTGTTTCCTGCAGGAACGATTCCAGGTGAAGAACCCTCCCCATACATACATACAGAAGCTCAAAGGCTACCTGGATCCAGCTGTAACCAGGAAGGTAAGGTGGATATGTTTACACTCCTGGCTGTGCTTCCTCTTTAGTGCTCAGAGTCCTGCATCACATCAGAAGACTCTTTCCTTTGTGTTAGTGTTTGCTAGAGCTCTAAGCAAACAAGCTTTGGAGGCCATCATCATGAGAAGACAAAGTGGGAAAAACGTCTATAGCCTTTTAAAAAACTTGCATACACAACAGTGATAATCCTTTGACGGCTCCCATTGCACAGAGCAGTGAGCCCTGTCCTTACTGCTCAGGCTCCTAACAAAGCAGGCCTTGCAAATGCAGTGCTTGTCTTTTCGTGACTTGGAGCACTTCTAGAACCCTGAAAAATCACCAGGGTTGTCCTCCCAGCTGCATGCTGACATCGACTGTTGGTGTTTGCAGCTTTACCAGGCCCAACCCTGGCCCCAGCCCCTGACCCCAAGGGAAGGAGGGAATAGCTGATGTGATTTTTAACCATCTCTCCTTTTACAAACAAGCCCTGCTTTATGCAGCCGAACAATTGGCATAAGCTGATGCCTTGTGGTTAAGCATGTCGCCTGGCACAGCCCTGAAGACTCACTCAGCCCAGGATGGCTCAGGGCAGAACTGTCCCTGAGGATTATGGGTAAAGACTTTGTACCACATAGCACTTGTCTTCCCCTGGACTTCTACATTCCCACTTTCAAGGCTCCTTGAGCTGAATTCCCTGTGTGTGTCAGTGGTGATTCCTTAGAAAGGAAAAGCACACTTCTCTTGGTTAGCTGTTTCCAGGGATCTTGGCTCACTCTTCACTTTGTGTGCATGTGTGTCTTTCTCTCTCTCCACTCTGCCCCCTTTCTAACTTTTCTCTCTCTTCTCATTTTTCCACTCTAACTCTTCATTACCTATATATATACCCCCACCCCCAAAAGGTCATGCAAAAAGTAGTTCCTATTTCCTCTGGAAATCTCCTGAGCCTTTGTTTTATGGTTTACTTGCAGACAAGAGGATTTAAACAATAGAAATGATTGAAACTTTGAGATTCTTGGGCTAGAGAGATGGCTCAGTGGTTTTAGAGTACTCATTGCCCTTTTAGAGGACCTGGGTTCAATTCTCAGCACAAACACAGTTCTAGGGCATTCACCACCCTCTTCTTACCTCAGGGGACACCAGGCAGGAAGTGGTGTACCTACCTTCAAGTAGGCAAAACATGCACATAAAAAATAAAGACAGAAAGAAAAATTGAGATCCCTGCTTTGGCTCCATGCCATACAATTCTTGCATGTCCCGTGGTCTTCTGTGAATGCCCTTGGAAATATTTCTCTCTCTCAAAAATTTGATGATCATTTTTAAGAAGGTCTATATTCAACATTCCCCTCCCTCCCCCATTAAGAAAGCAATAGCTGCTTAATTCTGGTGAATTTCTCTGATTTGTTTCTTGCCCTGGGCAGAGAGCAGCCTCATTTTACAGGTTAGGGAATGCTGTGACAGGAAACACCTGGGAAACACACAACGTATAAATCCCACATTTTAGGAATTAAAAAAAAGGCAGTTTTGTCTATACTATTTATTTCTGTAAGGGTGCTCAGTCTATACAGAATAACTCTGCTGGTCCTTTAGAAATCCGCAGACCTGAGATGATGGTTGAGTGCTCCACTGGCCCTAGGCACACTTGATGTGAACTGAGTGGGGGTGAAATGCAGCACTTAATACAGACGGAGTGAGCTCTTCCCTCCTGTAGCATGCAGTTCATTCTAGAAGCAGTCCCACATTCCAGAAAGAAAGCAGGAGATACCCACACTTCCAGAAATGACAGCCTCGGCTCCCAGCCGGACACCTCAGCAGACAAAGAAAACCAAGCAGAAGAAACCAGGGCACCTCTTGTTAAACATCTCACTCCTTCCGGGATCACTTAATAAAGAGGAATGGGCCTGGTGGTGGTTGTATTGACCACCAATTTCTCTGTCCTGACCCATGTGTCCACCTGAATGGGCTTCTTTAGTTGTGCCTTGTCTTTCAAGGTCTGTCATTCAGGTCCAGAGAAATGGAATGAAGGTAGGATTAGCACCCCCACCCCCTGCTGTAATAAGATTCTGTCAGGAGAGAGCAGTAGGAAAGGATCTGTTCCGCACAACATAATTGTAATGCTTAAGCCCCAGAAAAAAGGAGATTTGTTTGGAATAAGGCATGGCTTTCAGTTAAAAATAAGCTTAAAATTCTCAGCTGTGGTACGGTGTTGGGGAGTGTTCAAACCAGGCCTTTAAATTTTAGCCAGACTGTCTAGGCTGAGCAGGCTTCCTTCAACGCTGATCAGGGTCCTCGAATAGTTCATTCATTAATCTTTTGTTGGAATTGAATAGAAGATACTTAATTTGCTCTTAAAGAAAATACCCAAGCACATTCTGTTTAGAATAGCTTTAAATGAAACCCCTTAGGGTGGGGAAGGAAGAACCTAAATTAGATATCTCTGAGCCCAGGATTTTACAAACCAGCCTCTTCATTTTATACCAGTGGTTATTAACCTGAGCCTCAGGGAAGGCTGTGCTCATGTCTGGCATGGAAAGAGGTTACAGACCATGAAGAAAGGAGTCTGGTTCTTTCCTGACTCTCTATTGGTGAGGAGAAACCTATTGTGTGGCTCACCCTGCCTCTGCCGTCTCCCAGGGTGGTGGCTGTGTCCTATATCTAGGAGGAAAAGAGAAGATGGGGACAGGAGTGCATCCTTCCTTGTCTTGCTTTCTGCTTGGACCTACAGGTTCAAGTTACTCTTTGAAGAGCTTTAAAGTCTTGTGGATGCATTTTAGAAGCGTAGAGTGTTAACACTCATGGCTTTATGTGTTAGCAAAGTGTAGCTTATGCATTCCAAAATCCAACAGAAAATTGAGCTGCTCCCTGGAGAATGCAGGACAGCAGCAAAGTCAGCAGAAGGTCAGACAGTTGCAGGGTTACAGTGCATAGCATAGCCAATATCTGATGAATGCTAGCTGCTGCTGCTGCTGCTGCTAGCTCAGTGCTTTGATTTAGTTGTGTTGTTGGGGTGTGTCTCTCTGTATATAAATATACATACACATATACATGTGAATCTGTATAGTATCCACATCAGTCTGCTTGTCTTTCTCTCTCTCTCCCCCTTTCCCTCCCTAGTTCCTTTGGTTAGAGCTCTTTACAACTGTATTATATTTTAAGTACTATGCTTGTGCTCTTTGTAGAAGACCGTCCAGGGATGATTTCTCTGAAGCCTGGGAAGAAGACTTAGGGACCAGTAGAAAGTACTAAGAACCTCTCTGAAATATCTTAACAAGCAGCAGCATGGAACTTTGGTCTTTAGCTAGGCCCCCATCCTACTTCCTCTACCTGAAAAATCCCATGCTTAGTATACTCATTGCAGGGAGCCAGCCTAGCATCTCTCCAAACTGTCAATGGCCTTGCCATTTTTAGGTCTTTCTTGGCAGCAGAAACAGAACAACTTTCTTTTTTTCCTTATATTTGGGATATTTTTATTACATACATCCTACCATATGTTGATCACAAAAATCCAAGAAGACTTTTTTTTTTTATGGTGTTTGAGAATAGCTGTTACAGTGACTTCAAGAAAGCAAGGGACTTTGAGAAGAGGAGAAGGGGCAGCAGGAGCCTGCCTGTGCCAAGCAGTGTTGCTGGTCTCTTTGGCTAATGGTCCCCATGCATGTGGCATAGCTCTTGCAAACACTCCCCTCTCAATCCCCCCCCCAATCTGGAATTGTGCTACTAACCTTTTCTTTCTTGCCTTTTGATGTGATTCCTCTAAGTATGGGAGCCATGATTAGTGGCCTGGGAATGGAGGCCTCTATTCTTATGGTACTTGGTGGCAGAGGAGGACAAGGGTTTTTATATCCTGAGCTGTAATTCATAAAACTTTTTACAGTGAGCAAAGAAGCTTGAGGGGATTAGGCTGCAGCGCAGATAGCCTGGACCTTTTAAAAGAAGACATTGCGCATCGGATTTCCTTCTCTCAGAGTGGCCTGAGACTATAGTCACTGTTAAGGTTTTGTAGGGAAATAATCCTCCAGAGAACTGATGGACATACAGCCCATTGTATCTTGGAGACTTCTTAGATTTAAAAGCATGTGTGTGTGTGTGTTGTATTGTTGGTTGGTATTCATTATCATAGCAGAGCTCATTGAAGAAAGGACAGGTAGACCTAGAAAAGAGATAGGATCTTGATATTGATAGGCAAGAGTAAGGAAGGGCATTCTGGGTATGTGCATGTGCACATGAACTTTCATGACTGACCTTCCAAGGGGGGACTAGATGGAAGAGCTAACTCTGAATGTTTGTTTTTGGAACATGTTAAGTCAACTGGAGACTATTAGATTCAAGGCTGCTGTCTCTTAGAAGGGCATGCTTACAAAGTTGGCCATCAGAGTTCATTTGAATTCTCCATAAAAGCTCTCTGTGCCTAAATAATTTATGAAAACAGCAGTTTATGCTGAAGACTTGATTTATTGCTGGAATCTGGAATTGTTTCCTGAGTGAGTTAGTTTGCCAATGAGATCAGCCTCTAATGAGAACCCTGGCCACCGAATCTCCATTGAGCTTCATGGCTGAGCTCATAAGTGACTCCTTGGGCAGGAACACTCTTGAAATATGTTTGGTTTCCTATGCACTAACATCATCCTAGGCCCATCTTTTTATTTCTTTTACCATTTACTCTTTCATTTCAATACATTGCCATAGGTACACATGTGTCTTATATCTATAGTCATACTGATGATTTGTTGAAACTGGAGGTGGTTTTCCTAAACAATAGGCATAATGGTTATTTTATAGTATATGTAGGGTAGGGAAAATAATCTACTTTAGGATATTACATGAAGTAAGTAAGTCTCCTTGTCCTTTCTTCTAAGTTACTTTTTATGACCAAGATTTGTGTGCTTTTAAATTAAACAAAGGAAATATAAATATAGTTAGAAGAAAATATATTTTCATGTCGCATTAAATTTATTATAAGTGC
This sequence comes from Mastomys natalensis, assembly GCA_021653895.1. Lineage (NCBI taxonomy): Eukaryota > Metazoa > Chordata > Mammalia > Rodentia > Muridae > Mastomys > Mastomys natalensis. Next base: position 79,703 of record JAJTUV010001872.1, on the reverse strand, counting down.
ACCAGGTACTAAGGTCATATTTTGTTGAATTATAGAAATTCAGAAGGCGTGTTCAAGAATCTACACAAGTGCTAAGAGAACTGGAAATTTCATTAAGAACCAACCACATTGGGTAAGTATGCTTCTGTAACACGTTAGCACAACATTTCATGTAAAAAGTGACTGAACCGTACCTAAGAACTGAGCTTCTCTATTTACTAAAGGACCAAGGTTTATATGAGAGGAGTCTTCCTTAGTCTCCTGATCTCAACTGTGAGAATCAGTAGAGGCAGATTGGGGAGCCCTTGATGTGGGTATTTATAGCATTCAGTATTTACTTGTTTGGATGAAGTAAATACGACAGTTCTTGACAAGTGCTTCATGTATATATGACAGTGCTCTGGCCACTGGGGAACACTCAAGAATGGGAGAGAACTGAGATCCTTGAACTATCTGTCTTTAGCTGCTTTTCTTTCTTTAATTTCTTTCCATTCACAAAAGAATGGAAACCGGAGTGCTGTTGTCTAACCCTACTTCTTTGCATTTGAGACATTTCTTGTGTCTCTTTCATGTTAAACACTTGAGACTGTGAAGTATTCCATACAGAAAAATGAAGTTCATGGAATCACTTCACTAAACATTTCTGAGAGTTCCTTTCATGCAACTTTATGGATACTTTGCCTCAAGCAAGAGTTATTGCTTTCCCCTTATTCCTAGGATAACATAATACATAGTACTTTATTGTTAGGTGTTTTATATCCAAGGCTATATGATACCACAAAATTTGTTTTGAACTCTTGGTTCTTAGAAAGTACCACTCTTGCTTTGTAGACAAGTCTTTCTCTGCTTAGCTTAGAACTCACTATGTAGCCAGGCTGTCTTCAGATACTGAGCAATTGTACTGTTAGTCTCTTAAGTATTAGGAATATAGACATGAGCAAAGTAGAGTAGAACGTTGGGTAAGTTATATTTTCTGGATTTTGGCTTTATGAGTTTACCATGAGAGAAGAGTGAAGTCTACAGGCTTCAATATCTTTTCCAATGTTCCCCTCTGACATTTTTTGCAGAAATATTGAACTGGAATTATATGCCAGTATTATACTATAGTCATACTGAGTATTCTGTAAAAATAGATGTATGACATGGATAGCAATTTACTTCTACTTTAGACGGATTGATAAAAGCCATTTAGATGTTTTATTAGCACAGTTATTTCAGAGTTTTATTAAGTATGGAAATGATTATGCAGGGTCACAGGGGAGACTTTGAGGTAGAATGCCCATTGAGAACAAACTCTCCATAAATTAATTGATTTTTGTTGTCTTCAAAAATGGCTATAGAAAAAAAAAACAAATGATGAAATCATGATTTTCAAACTGGGAAAATTGTCTAATCTCTCATTTTCAAGACTAAAAGAATGGAGGTTTAATGATGGTCATATGAATTGCAGAAAGTCCACAGAGGTAAGGCCAGTGCTTTGGCTGAAAACCACTCTGGTCTATTTTCCCAAATTGTCTTTCCTATCAGGGCTTTAGGCTCAAAGCAGTGAAGCTTTTCTGTCTCAAGATGAAGGTGGTGATTGTTTAATTCAATTGGATACCTGAACTTAGGAAATTAAATAGCTTCTGCTATTTATGAATGAGGAACTTGGTTCATTTGATATGGCCCAACTCTATGCCTTGGCAGTTCTCAACTGAAATAATTGTGGAATAATTTACAGCAGATCTCCCAGCATTGCTGCAATAATATCTAATTGACTATCAAATTCTAAAGCACGATGATCATGTCTAATATAGGACTGGAGGACCAGAAGAGCCTGTGCAGTCTGTGAGCAGATGGGGTGACTTGTTAGGTTACAGTAGGCATGCACAAAGATGCTTCGTCTTTCATCCTCACCAGCTGAGATTCTCCCTTGCCTGCTATTTATGTGAAACCCCTGGGGAAAATGGCTATAGATGTAGAAGAGGTCATGGGACGAATTATCTATATGCAAACAATTCCTGCACAAGCTCATGCTGAAGGAAATTTTGACTTCCCTTCTCTTCATTCTCCCAACTTAGTATCTTGACATCTTTTGATAGGAACAAGTACTGAAGAATTATTAATTGATGAAAATGATCAATGGCTGCCATGAGGAATTTCTGTATGCTATGATCCATGGGTCAGGTTTGTGTGTGTGTGTGTGTGTGCGCGTGCGAGTGTGCACATACACATGCACTCTGGATAAGATAATAGAAAGATAATTGGGCACCTGTTTGTCTGATGAAGGTCTTGGTGCAGCCCTTTTCATGACCCCCTTCTATTAATTTGACCTTTGATAAATTTAAATTCCACAAGCTCTCTGCTCCTACTACGTGAGCTATATTAGCCTTTGACCTATTAAATAAGAGTAGCAGTGCTTAGCTCACAGGAATGAAGTCCCTAGGTCTGATGCACGAGATTCAACATCTAACAGCTATTGCTTCTTAAACTTGTTGAGGAGAATATCTAAAAATGACTCAACGGTGGTTTATAACATTGCCCTAAGGAAGTCCATGTGTAAAATGTGGTCTTGTTTACCCAAAGTAACCTTAGTGCTTAGGAGATCATGATTTCCAGAAATTAAAAGCCAAAATTACACTTAAAATCCATTTGTCCTGAGAAAAATCATTCTTGGCACATGCTTGGGTTTCAAGGTTAATGTAGAGAGTGGGCTTTGCTGAGGTAACAGTCTCAGCTGCAGCTTTATCAAGTGAAGGGTTTGTTCTGAGTTTCATATAAACCGAAAATTCTATAAATGGAGCAGTCTTTTTGAGAAAGACAATTTTTTGAGTGATGTTGAAATAAGACTTTGGCTAAGAATAATTTCATTCCCTACTGTTAGGAGCTATAGCATTGGAGAAGTATTGGATTATGACTTATCCAAAACCCTGAAAGTACTTGAAATATTCTTGAAAAAGGACTTAGTACCATTACATTGCACTGGGAGCAATACAAGCGTGCAGAAGCCAAGGTGCAGCAGATGTCTAGGTGATTTCTGTGGTGGAGAGGTTGAGCTGAGAGGTTTGCTAACTTCATTCCATGGAACTACCATGTAGGTGATTCCTTTTAATAACCACTGCCTATAATGATAGAAAGTTCCTTTTTAGTCTGAATGCAAAGTTACAGACATTCTAAAAGATGTACACTTCACTTGTAGATGTTTGAGACAACAGGCATGAGGAATGTAGCAAATTTCCCAGGGCTTGTGGGAAGTAAGTAGAGAAGAGAAGGCAGTGAGGAAGTGCTTAGTGAAAACCTCTTCTCCTAGACTGTCAGGCTTTCTGTGGGTCAGTGCTTGCTGGAGCAGACCTGATCAAAGAGGAAAGACAGTGACCAATAATACTCTTCTAAGATATATACAAGTGTGTGTGTGTGTGTGTGTGTGTGTCTACTCTGTGATCAGTTCACTCTTCCATGGAGCTGCTTTGGCAATCATCCAAATCATGGTCATTTTGTCATGTGTTAGGCACATTGATTGTATTATTGCACATAAAAATGTTTGTGGTGTTGCTCTGTACCTGGAGCCATTGTTATGTATATGGGAAAACTGAAGGTCAGGTGCTAATTTTATTCCACCTCATACTAGTAAGAAGCACTGAGACTTGAACCAGGATTTGTCTGCTTCTAAAGCCTATTATCCATAGTAATAGTTCCCAAACATTTTGGCATTCTAGACTCCTTTATTCTAGCAAATTGTTTTGAACTTCAGTAAACTATTGTTGCTTATATGACTGGAGTCTAGTAACATTGACCATGCTAGAAACTAAAATTGACAAATTTTAAGTTCATTTAATATGTAATACTTAGTAGCAAAGTTTTCATATAAAAACATATATATTCCTATGAATATTAGCACATGTAACATTTCGTGAAATGTAACTATTTAACAAAGTAACAAAAATTCCCTGTAAAGAATAGCTTTATTTATTTCCTCATGAAAATTCTTGAGAATCTTCTTTCATATCTTTGCAATAGAAGGCAGCTGGGTGTTCCTGACACCGCATTCAGCTTGTTTTGATATTTATTTTTGTTTGGTGCAGATGAAGAACATTTGGAAAATTTGAGTTCTTAAGTGGCCTTTTCAGATCCTTGGAGAGATTCTTCTGATAGCACATTAAAATTCTCTGAGCAACAGTGTCTAACAGTGCTAACACTGTATTGTCTTCTGTTAAAAATCTATCGCCTTGTCTCATGCCCTGGCTGGATGTTTTTACCCGTCTGCTCTTTCCAGTGCTGAACATGTCATTCTGTAATATTGTTGTTGTTGTTTGAGACAGGGTTTCCCTGTATAGTTTTGGAAACTCTCTCTGTAGACCATGCTGGATTTGACATCACAGAAATTCACCAGCCTCTGCCTCTGAGTGCTAGAATTAAAGACATGGACCATCACTTCCAGGCTAAATATTTTTTTTAAACCATTCTGGTTAATAGTCACCACTGCCATCAGGATATACTTTTAATTATTGTAAAGCTATCAAACTGGGTCAGACACAGGGTTTCCTAAATTCTTCATTTTGTCTAAGCTGAAAAATATATCATTAGTGACCAATACTGTTTTTTCCAAGGCACCAGGCTGACTTCATTCATTTTGGAGGAGCTGCTTTTCCATGCCCCAAATGTTATCACAGTTTATAAGTCATTTTTACAAGTGAACTGGCTGTCCATGAAAAAATGTCTCCTTCCTTGCCGCTCACAAGTCTGCCCAGGTGCATGGGTGGGCAGCAGATGTTTCTCATGTGACTTCTGATTTTGTCATAGAAACAGAAAGAAACTCACCATTGAGCTTTAACAAATCACTTTATTGAGGTTATTCTTCAGCAGGAATGCTTTTGCCACAGCGTTGCATAGGCGTAGAATGTGATAAACAGATCTATGTGGTCTCAGCTGTGTGCCCAGTCTTTTTTCACATAAAAGGAGTCACAGTGTGTCAGGGTCACTGCATTAGTTGTTTTATTTATTATTATTTTTACTTAGTTTTTTTTGTTTTGAAATTGCCGGTAGTTTAAACCCAAGGCTTTGCATGTATCAAGTCTTAATACTTCTCAGCAAGCAGATCAACCCTGAGCGGTATGCTGAGAGACCTTTAGGATTCCTAGTGGTGATGGGTCCACTTTGGGAACTGGGCTGCTACATGGCACGGTGCAGTAGTGGGTGGGTGACCAAGGTGGGCTCTAGGAGATGCTGATCTTTCTCTTGTCCCTCTAGTTTTTTATTCCAGCTGTCCAGCCAATGGTTAGAGTTTCTGCTACCGGAGCCTGGCAGTGGGAGTAACATTTGTCTCTGTCTTTTGTCCATCTTGACATTTGCTTGACCTTGGAAGTTGTACACCAGTAAGGTCTTTTAAGACAATTTTCTGTGTGAAGAATTTGGCTCTAAGATTTTGGAAGGCAAGAAGAACAAAACTCTGAAAACAAGCTTTGAGCAGCCTATACTTCAGTACTGACTTGTTTGTATTTGCATGTAAAGCCTTCTTTGGCTACAGTTTCTGCCCCCCTTTCCTCCCCCACCCTAAGAATCTTTTCTCCTTATCCCTGTCTAAGCTTCCAAGTGTCTGATTTGGAATTTGCCTAAATTCAAATTTACAACATATGGTAATCACATTTGAATTTGCAAAGGCACTCAGGAAGTAATACATGCCGTCAGAGTCAGAAATAATTCTGTTTTCCAAAACCTATAATCACTCAATTTGAAACTGTTTGCCTATTGGCAACATATAAAACAGCATAGAACATGCTCAGAGAGGAGAATGGAGCTCTCCAGATGTGCCAGACTCAGTGTATGATCAGATACATAAATTACAGCATAAAGTATGTATTCCACCCCCCCCCCTTACTTCTATTTACTTGTGTTGTGGGAGCAGGGCATATGTGGAAATCAGAAGACAGCTTGGAAAGGAGCTGGTTCTTTGTTCTACTGTGTGGAACCCAGGGATTGAACTCAGGTTGTCAGACTTGGAGGCAGGAACTTCTAACTGTTGAGCCAAGTCTCTGGCCCCCATATTGCTTCCAATCCCTGAGATTTAAGACATTGTGTTAACATTTGCCCTTTTACTCTCTACTCCTTTTCTTTCCTTCCTCTTCTAGTTCATGGATGATCACTCTGGACTGTTCTCCCCCATGCAGTATTTCCCAGTCAGAAGGGGTAGCAGTCTAGAGGACAGGAAAGAGAGGAGGCTGACTTTTCTCCTACTCCATACCCTTACTGTGGAGTGACTTAGCTAAGTGAGCATCACGAAGCAAGCTGATCAGTCTGAATGTCTCAGTCTTTCCTAAGTCCCTTAGGCTTATTGGAGTGACGTTAAATACCCAAAAGAGAATCCTATAACATTAGGACCCAAATCCATTTTGTGATATTAAATCAGGGGCAACTCATGCTACTTTAGGACATATGCTGTGGGTTCCTGTCTCACTTTGAAAATGATCTTTCTGGGCCTTTTGTTCATACATCAATTGGAATATTGAAATAAAGAAGCAAATTAAACTTGTTCTTATATCAGAATCTACCACACACATGAGCACATTGAATCAAAAGATTTATAAACTTGCTGTCTATTGCTATTTCCTGCTTTGTTGAGGTCAAGTTCCTTGGTTTGGGTCAGGTTTTCTCCTAGGGCAGGTTGTGGCTGACTCTCCTATCTAAATGAGATGGTAGTGCCAGTGGTGTTTGGTAGCAGGTATTCATATTGTTCTGGGGCATCTGTGCTCTTTGTAGAGGTGTCTACAGAAGGACCTTCCATGGCTGTTTTTCCGGACTCCCATGTTAATGAGCAAGTAAAACAAAAACAAACAAACAAACAAAAACCCCTGAACTTCAGTGGTTCCTTTTCATGTTAAAAAGACATCCATCTCTGTGGGACAGTTTGCCTTGTGCAGTCAGAGCACTGGGCCAGAGCAGAGGAGGGAGCTTAGGGTCCTGGTTACATAGCAGCACAGGAGTGCTGACATTCCCAAGCTCTCTGCCTGTTATTAGAAATATCTTTCCCCCACTGTTTCTGAGCTTCTGACTATCATTTAAAAATTTTCAGTGTCCCTGAAGACTTTGTTGTATGTGGGGGTGGTGGTGGTGGGAGGGATTAAATAAAGTATAAGTGGAAGTGGTGAAGTCATGTGTGTAGCTGTTCTAGAAACTTCTCTCTCTACCAGAAGACAGTTCTATGAGCTGTATTTAGGTCTACTAACAAAGCTGCTCTGTGAGACCCAACAGATGGGGTTTCTTTGCCAATGTGTTGCCACTCTAGGCTCGTCTTAAATGTTATGTTTACACACAGCTATGGTTAAATGCATATCTTTTGTGGTATGTGACTGAAGTACTTGGAAGAATATAAACTAGGGTATCTGGTTTCTTACCTTCCTGACTCCCGATACTTCCTGTATACTCAAATCTGCACCATCAAAGTAGAAGGGCCAAAGGAGAGGAGACAGGAGAAAAAGTAAAGACCAGAAAAAAAAAAAAAAAAAAACAATCAAACATACAAACTAACAAACAAGAGATCTGGAATCTACTAGATTCTTCTTGGACCACAAACCTCTCACTTAGACACATGGGACCATTATTCTGCTGCTGTTTTCCTAGCTAAATAAGCGTGGCTTCCAGAGTAGCTCTGGTCATCCATAGCCAGGCAACCTTTTGACACGTTGTTCCCAGAGGGATGTAACCATTTTGAATTGCAGTTTGTGCCTGTGGCTCTTGTGTTGTTGCAGTGATTGCAGCCAGCTTTGTATCCATTAGTTGTTGGAGTTTTATACTGAGTGATGGTTTTTTTCTGATATCCACACAGTCGCTTGTATTCACACACTCCCTGACATGCGCACAGTCCCTAATATCTGCACAATCTTGATATTTGCACAGTCTCTGATGAGGAATGGGTAGGAAGAACTGTGTAAAATCAGGTGACAGAATTTTATCCTCAGGCCTTAAAAATGCTGATTCATTTGTCTCTTGGAGTCACTGTACAGCAGGTATAGATGTGTGTGTCTTCTGGTTCAACTGTTACACAACACTCAAATGCAAGCTATAAGAAGGTTTAAGAAGGATCCTTAAAAGTATTTATCATGTGTTAGTCTCGCTGATGGCCTGTGGTACCTGCAGTCTTTTCAAGGTTTTCATACTCATGGAAAAAATTAAGCAAGTCATTATCCCTATTGAATTTCCAGAAGTCCATAAGATTGGCCTCTCTCTGGTGGTTTAGTGGTTTCTCCAGCTGGGCATGCCAAGAAGGATTGAGCATGGATCTGGAGTCATGCCTGGATCGCAGTGGCTATGGCAGCATGTCCTCAGTCTGCCTTATTCTTTGTCTAGTCTTGGCTCTTTCAACAACAAGGCTAGGGATCAGTTATGGTTGAAAAGTGCATTTAGACGAATTCCTTTTCTTAGAAACCTCTTTGAAATAGGTTGTCTTAAGTCTTCAGACAGTCAAATTAAAGGCTGACATGGGGTGTTTTTCATACAGTGACTTACGGTTTTCTTTCCTTTTCCTTTCTTTTTTTCTTTTCCTTTTCTATTTCATTTTTTGTTTGTTTGTTTGCTTGTTTTTTTATCCTTGGCTATTCTGGAATTCGTTATGTGATCAGGCTGGCTTCAAACTCAGAGATCCCCCTGCCATTGCTTCCTGAGTGCTGTGATTAAAGGTGTATGATACCACCGCCTATCATAATCTATGGTTTTCCTACCCTATCCTGAAGTGCCTACTTCTTGTGAAATAGTCAATGTCTTCTTCTGAATTTCCTTTCAGACGTTGGATGTTGCAGGAGACAAATGAACAGTATTTACTGTATTCTTTCTATAGACCTGTGCTCAATGTTACCAATGATTCTTTTTTTCCTTTCCTCAGATGGGTCAGAGAGTTTTTGAATGAAGAAAACAAAGGCCTTGATGTTCTTGTGGAATATCTGTCCTTTGCGCAGTATGCAGTCACGTAAGTAAACATAGCTGGCTTGCATGTCACTTTGACAGGGTGAGGTGTAGCCTGGTGGTAAAATTACATACCTCACTGAAGGCAGAAACCCACAAAGGGGTGTGTGGAGCTTACAGAGATTTATCTCTGATTTTGTAGCTAAAACCAATCACATAATTGGCATTAGAAATGCCTTCAAGGCAGAAATAAACCAGGCAAGTAAAATTCACCGTTAAGATCTTCATCTTATGGTAGGGATCAAACCCAGAATTTGGCTTTGCCGCTGAGCTATAGCTATAATGCAAAAGACTTTCTTGAAGGCTTGGGTCACATGACTCTGTATGGTAGAACACTAGAGTGTTAGAGTGCTTGGGTCACGTGACTATGGTAGAACAGTAGTAGAGTGGTAGGTGATATATTGCTGAATAAACAAAGGAAATAACAAAAAAAAATGAGTGTCCTTTTATTTTTTATTAAATTTCAGTGTGCTAGGGATTGAAACAGGTACTGGTGCATGCTAAGCCCATATTGTACCACTGGCGCACACCCCAACCCTGTAATATAGTTGCGGTGAAGGTCAGTAGTAAAGCCTTTGCTTATGATGTGTTCATGTTCATGGCTCCATCTCAGCAGTGAGAGGGAAATGGTACAGTTGCGTTTGTGTGTGTGCTGGTAAATGAGCAGATAAGGATGCAGTGTTAGACACCAACATAGTAGCCCTAGAAGAAGGAAAGCTGCTGTCCCTTTTTACTGTCTATATGTATATATGCAGTCTTTGGTTTCCTGCCACATGCAGGAAAAGAATTTAGTGAAAACTTAGGAAAAGAGCAGTGAGGGAAAAAATTACGTTGTATAGCCATGTTATTCCACATCATTTTCCATGTTCATGACTTCTGGAATGATTTATAATAGGACTGCGAAGTGTACCATTGATGGAGACACTCTCTTTTCAACATTTATTCTTTAATCAGGAAATGGTCCGAAATCTACAACTAGTTTTACACGTGCAGGGTGAGGCCGTATAGATGCTGTGTTTTTAATTAAATAAGAGAGGTGCTTCATCCCAGGAGCTATTTGTTTTTTTCCTTGCTGTGTTTTTGTTTGTTTGTTGTTTTTGTTTTATTTTTCTTGTTTTGGTTTTTTTTTTTGGGGTTTTTGTTTTTTGTTTTGTATTGTTTTAAAGAGAGGCTCTCAGGATCTATAGAAGGCTAGCTTTAAACTTTTGGTACTCTTCCTCCCTTCACTTCTCTACTTTGTGAATGCATCCACTCTTTTTTTCAAAGGCAGACTCAGTTAGTTTGATTTAATGTATGTGGATATTTGCCTATATACATGCATGTGTACTTCTTATACCCGACCTTGACCATGCACAGAAGAGGGCATTAGATATTTTGCAATTAGAGATATTTGTGACTTGCCACATGGATCCTGTGAACCAAACCCAGGTCTTCTACAAGAACATCAGTTGCTGTTAAACCCTGAGTCTTCTCTCTGCTCCTCCATTCTTCTTTTTAATAGTAACAACTTGTTTTTAATATTTCCTCACTCCAAGGAGCCTGAATCCCTGGCTAGGTATTTTTCTCTGATTTCTACCCCTTTCCAGTGCTTGTGGAGAGGAAACTACAATTACTCTTTTCTTACAGTTTCATGGTTATTAACCAAATCTTATATGATAGATTTCTATTTTGATATCTCTGATAATAGTATAAGAAATTGTTTTCTGAGATGGAATATGCTATAAACACTAGGAATTCTATCAAAAGGATATTTCTTATCTATTTCTGCTACTTCGAATCTGATAATCTCCTTGATGAATCTATATTATGACAAAAAATATTCCCTCTTATAAAGTTTAAAATCTAGATAAATATTTATATCATTTAAGGAAGACTAAGAAAATTTAGGAATGAATGAATAAATAAATAAACAAATAACATGTTACAGTTGTTTGTTGTGTTTAATGAATCCTTTACTGACTTGACAAGAGGGCCTGGTAGCCAGATTTCTCAGATATGGCCTCATGTTGGACTAGTAGGGGCATGTCTGTGGTCCTGTGCAGGAATCCTGCAATCAACAGTGTGAGGCAGTAACCAACTAAACACTAGTCCTCAGAATTTCTATTAGCTGCACTCGAACCTTTGGTTTTGTTTGAGGACATAAGCTTTAACCACTTGGTGTACTGGTTTTAGATTTGTTTTGCTTTTTCAGATGATAAATTATATATAATTTGTCTTTTATTTTGAAAATTCTTACTGCTTCCTGGTATTAGTAATTCCCCAACCCATGAAATGTGAGACAACAGATTTTGACTCTATCTGAAATAGAAGCATCCATCCAGATCACTAAAGTGTTTGTTTCTCGAATGTTGGTCCCGAGGATGTAGGGAGGAGTGAGAGGAATGTATGACGTGAGCTTTGCTGAGTGACTTGTGGTATGTCCACACCACGAGAGCTTGTCATATGTTCCTTAAAGTCCTTTCCATCTCAGTGAGAAGTCCTTTCCATCTCAGTGAGAGTCATCTATGTGACTACCTCAGGTTTTCTTAGACTACTCCATTCTGCCCCTCTCTTCTTCAACCTTATTCCTCAACCCAAAGGTATGACAAAAAGGTCTGGGATCAGCCCTACATGCCGACTCTGTGTGCCTGTCCTTGCTATGTGACTAACCTTAAAAGTCAGAGCATAGCCCCTAGTCTTTAGGTGGCCCTTCTGATGTTGTTTTTCTTCTGGCAGCCATGCTTTATAAGCAGCTGTAGATGATTTCCAGCACACATTATTTTTTTCTTCCAACTCTTTTATAGTCTTTTAGAGAATATTAACTGTAGCTGCTGTCTCTTTGTTCTGCTGTCTGATCGGGCAGAACCAAGACTAGAAACACTGCAGTGTTCTTAGGAGAAAGCAGAGTAACTAACTGTGTGAGGGAGGAAATGCATGGGATACAAAGGCCTGCTTGTTTAAAGACTTGGTTCCTAAGGCTACAGGAGAATGAGAAACTCCCCTTGCCACTTATTCCAACATGGTTAACATGAGTAATAACCTCAAAAGATGTCAGAGGAACAACAGTCTCACTTTAAAGAGCACCACATTGGGAAGAGAGTCCAAAATCAAAGCCAGTCCATAGCTACACTAGTAATGCATCACATATGGTTGGAAAAGGACTTGCTAACACACTAGGAGAAAACGTTCAGTGAAAAATTGATGGGTAGGAATGAATTAGTATAAGCCTAACATATCTGCTTGTTAAGGCAAAATGAAGACAGCTGTGAGTGCTCTTTCCATCTTCCAGCATGGCAGGGCTAGTAATTGGTAAGCCAGCAAGTAAGATGCAAGCAATATACAGTGATCCACTGTTAGCTGTTTGTTGTTAATGATTCTTTTGCCAGACCCAGTGTTTGTAATCCTCACGTTTTCAAAACTAACACTGAGACCACATAATTTCTTATGCATTTCCTTTGGCTGCAGAGACTTCTCATGTTATGGCGGAGGACGCGGTGAAGGAGTAGCAGGTTGTGTTTGTCCACGTCTGTGTCTGAAAGTTAGTGTCTCGGTTTTGAGTAGCATTCCTTTTTTGTTTTAGTTTTGACTTTGAAAGTGTGGAAAGTACCGTGGAGAGTACGGTGGACAAATCAAAGCCCTGGAGCAGGTCCATCGAGGACCTGCACAGAGGGAACAACCTGCCCTCACCTGTGGGCAACAGTGTGTCCCGCTCTGGAAGACATTCTGCCCTTCGGTAAGTGCCTTAATCAGATGCTTTGGCATGGCAGGGTCATCTCTCCTCTTCTGATCCTGCATGGACGTCTGTGTGTCTTTCCAACATGGCCCTTTCTTCTCCAGTAAATCTAACCAACAATTTTGTAGGTGTTCATGGCCTGCTTCCTTGGTTGTATTCTCTCTTTACATAACCCTCCTTAGAAACGCCACATTGTGATTCAGCATAGAAGGTGAGAAGCTTGTGCCAAATAACAAAGTGAAGTAGTGTCTGGCAGGTAAGTTCTGATGGATGTGGACAGAGTGACCGAAATACCACTTGCAGGGCAGAGGCTACACAAAATTATCTGAGCTTCTAAGGAGCCACTGTAGCTCCTCCTCTGTTTGGGCTGCCCTCTGTTTCCACAAAGTAGCTCAGGTTTGTGCTGTGCAGGGTGTGGTTTTGCTCATAGGTTACAGCGTAAGGAAGACATTTTTATAATGAAGGGCTACTAGCCACATTCCTTTGGTCAGGTATACTTCATGTCCACTTGACATTTTCCACTAATGATTCCATCTTACAGCTCCTGTTGAAATGGTAGGATGCTGCAGGAGGATCTGTACTCACCACCTGTACCTCTGCTGTGTGCGATTTCATGTTGTTCATTCAGACCTGTGATCACTCACTAACTGGAGAAATAGCTTTTATAACTTGTGAAGCACTGTACTTAGAGCTCATTGATGAGGAAGTTAACACTCCTGCTAATAAAGATGGAAGTCATACCTAAACCAAGTTGTTGAAGGCTTCTCAGACCCAGGACCTGAATACAGACTGGTGTGGTAAAGATCTTCATTTCCAAGTCCTGCTTCCTTTCCGTGACTTACTAAAACCTTCTCCTGTATTTCTGACGTGACCTGGCAGGGTAATGTCATATAAGTGTTTCAGATCACTGTGGGTTTGGGTCACAGAGTGCACTTGTCAGGTTGGAGCCCGTGAGCCTGTGGCTTCGAGACATTTCTCAATTGACTGTGTTTTTATGATCTTTTACTTCTTTGCTTTGGGTTTTAGTCATGGGAAGTTTAAGAGAATGTCCTTCTCTGTAATGAACATCAGTTCTGCTGATGAATTTGATGTGTGCCTGATGTCTCCAATAAACCATTCAGATTTCCTTGTGAGCAAATGCCAAAATATTTGATGAATTTCGGATAAATTGATTCAGAAATAAAAGAACAATGTTCTAACTCACGTCCTGCTGTTTGCAATGAGCCAATGGCTATGTAACTTACTAGTATGTGTCAACTTTACACATGGGCAGAGGAATATATGTTCTGGTTTAGAAGTTCCATAAGCATCTTGATTCTCAAAGAAAAATGCTTTCTAATATTTGACTATAATTACATAAATAGATTTACTTTGCAAAGTACAATTTAATTAATTTTTTAACTTTGTTTACTTATGTGTATATTGGTCAGCTGTCTAACACACTTTCATTTTTCTAAATAATTCATGCTCTGGACCTTGAAAAGAAGGACTCGGGGACATCAGAACTGGCCTGAACTGCTTAATAGTTGGCTCAGGGTAGACTTTGCCTAGCTACATCTTTAATTAGAACATAACATGAAAAATCTAGTGGTGGGTGCAATGGGAATGTTGTTTGGAGAGACGTAGGGGCTAGCTGGCCTTCCTGGCAGACGTGCTCAGAGATGACTAGGAAGCCATCACTTCTTCTGTGTTGTCCTTCCACAGCTTGACAGCCCAGGGAAGGGGACACTTGGATTTCATCAGAGCATCAACATGGTGGCTACTTGAATGCTATGTACTTAGTCATTCATAATTATTGGTTCTAAACAATGTATATCAATAGTAGTTTAGCTGTTGTGAGTGAACAGCAGTGGGAACACAACTGTGTGGTCATGTTGCCCCTCATATCCCAAGGATTGTTTGTTTGGTTTTTTTCTCTCTTCCTCTCCCCTTTCTTCCTCTGTTCTCAACACTTCTTCGATTTCTGGTTTTCATTTTATTGCTTTCTCTCTCATTCCACCATCTCATTTCTGATCGTCTCTTCTGCTTTGTCCTTTCTTGTTCCATTGTCTCACATTCTGGTTTTTCCACCTCTTACATCACCACCAGGCTGGCTTCCCTGCCTGGCTCTCTTCAGCTCCAATGCCACCCGAGCTGTTTGTCCTTCTGTTGCCTCTGGAGCAGCTTCAGTTTACATACTGATGATGAGGCTTCCACATGGAACATCTCGTAAGTCACTAGAGAAAACACCTGAAGGAGCAGACAGGGCATGGTGGCCTGGTCTTATGACCATTCTCCATGTTATGATATGGTAACCTTTGCGTCACTCTGTTGTTTTGTATATGGATGCATTGTGTTATCATATTATAGCTCCTCATCATAAAAATTGGATTCTTTGAAGGAGAATGCATTTTTATTTATATCAAATGTCTTTTGAAAATATTATGGTGTTTTCTGGAGATGTTTTATTCTGGTAGTTTTACTTAATAAATAAATATCTTTATACCAAACATATTTTGATATAAAAGTTTCCTCTGCCTCATCTCTAGATAATAATATAGATGTATACCTCTTACCAGTATCCCTTGTCAAAAGGTATTGGTGAAACTTAAAAAAAATGAGATTTCAGCAAATTTGAACATTTCTCATAAATAAAGCTTGATTAAAGAAAAAAAGAAAAATACTCCATTATTAAATACAAATTCTTTGAACAAAATCCCGATGCTAGCACAGTTTTTTTCTTGGATTTCAACTTTATATTTTTAAACTATTTCATATTGATTGTCAAACACCGTATGACACAACACACACCTGAATTGTGGCTGGGTTCTGAGTCATATATCTGAAGCTTGGCCACAGAAATGTTGGTGTCAATGAAGCAGAAACCCGGCTTGTGCTTTCGCCAGAATATGGCCTGTCTCCAGTTCCAGTTGAGACTGATTCCACCAATGTGGCTACAAATCCAGCTTCATTAACTGATCGTCTCTGCACATCTGTGTACCTCATGTCTTGAGGACCAAGGCTGTGGTATTTGAGCTCCAAGAAAAAGTAATTTCAAGACAGTCAAGATTAATGCTCTTAGATGTGAATAAGACATGGTAGTGACAGAATAAATATTTTGAATTTTTAAGGAACTGAGTGGAGAGCTAATGTGGACCTGGAAGAAGGGTCAAGTTTAAACTGGATCTGTGGGTGATGGATGGAGTTGGTTTTCAGGGTAAAGAAAAGACCACTCTACAGTGAGGTCAGATGAAAAGGCACAGGGCAAGCAGAACCCTGCATCAAGGATCAGGCATGTTTGGGAAAGGAGGAGTACTCTGTCCGTTCAAGGACAAGCTGTGTGGCTTGGCAGAGGTAGTTCTGGTGTAGTGAGAGGTCAGAAATTTCAAAGGTGGACATGTGGAGACCAGCTCGACTGACCTTCTCACTTGGATGAGTTTGATCCACATTGCTTTTAGGATATTAACCACTAACCAGCAGCTCTTCTGAAATGAGTATTCTGCCTAAATGAGACGTCACTGTTTCCCCTCTAGCTGCTGTTTCTGTGGAATAGCATTTCACAGAAAAATTGTGATCTGACAGATTATATACCTGTTTCCATGGGTTCAGTAAAGAGCTGAGTTCAGGCTTATGGTTTACACGTCTGACCCGGACATCCCATTCCTCATGTTGTTCAAGAAGGAATGTAAAACATAGACATGTGCACCGTGACTTTTACTCAGACAAAAAGCTTTTATTAAATGAGCCAACGTGGCAGGCACTGTGCTAAGAGCTTCCTGTGGTTTGCTCTCTACAGGGACTGCTGGCAATGACACCATTCTTATATCTAAGGGTTAAACCTGTCTGCCTGAGATCGATAAAGGAGAAAGGGTTCCTGCCTCTTCCTTCATATGGAATGTATTTTTTTTTTTCCTCCCAGTAAATGTCCTGTTTGCTTATTAGTGCCCACGGAGGACTTCATAATCCTTCTCAGACAGTTTGTCACACTAGAGCGACACAAGTCAGGGAGACCCTCAGCATACACTTGGGTATTTCATACTACTTGGAAATAAGTGCGTGGTAGCAGCAACTCCTGACCATTTTGCTCATAAAACAATGTTATTTAAGAGTTATGCTCCTTAAGGTTCTCTTTCAGGTTTCAACAAGTAGGTTTTACTTTCAACTAGAGTTTATTGTGGGAAATTACACATGTTTAGCTTCAACTATTAGTGTTGGTTTCTCTCTGCGTCTCTCTGTCTTTCACACACACACACACACACACACACACACACACACACACACACAACACACGCATGCACGAACAAAACCAAAAACCAAACCAAAACAAAAACCAAAGAGTACAAACTCAGTTGCTCTGTTTTCCTCTTAGAGAAGGATAGAATCTTGTCTGATTTCTCATCCTCGACTCGCCCGCTCCTCCCTTCCCCTCACCCAAATTATAGACCATTGTTCTAATTTTATGGTTTTGAGTTGTCAACTCAACTTTATTCTGTTCTTGTTTCTTATTCTTGTTACCATTTGTTTAAAATTGTCCCTCTAACACAACTTGACTTGCTGTTGGCGTAGAATATTATTTACCAAGATAAAGTACTCTCCTCAAACCATGAATTTTATCTGTCAGCAAATGAGGTGGTAGAAAGAGATTACAGATTTTTGTCACCTGATTTAGAAAGTGATAACACTGTAAATAAATTGAAAAAGTACCCACCTTGTCACTACTGTGCTGAATGGTCCATTTAGGGAGCAATAAGTTGATAAGTCTGGCAAGAGTATTCTAGAATTCATGTTGTATTTTGAGGCTAGGCTGTGGTTGCCAGTAAGATTTATTGAAAGCTTATGAAAAATTAGGATAAATGGACATACTTTGACTTCAGTGTCAAAGTATGACAAGAGTGAGCTGGTATTCTTAGACACTCCTTACAGGACTGTGTGCTGCTTAGCCTGCTGTCCACAGCAAATGCCTTCAAAGAAAAAATGACAGGAAGTCAGAAATTGCAGGTTATCAGAGACTTGCTCTGCATATCCTGAGCTGACACCTTCCTTTTACTCACATTGAGAAGCAGTTCCAGCTGGTTTTTGGGTCTCCAGTGGAAATATAAAACACACAGATCATTACAGTCCTTATTAAAAAGAATCAGTATTTCATCTCTTCCTTTTTCCTCCCTAATTGTCTCCTACTTCTCTTCTCTTCTCCTACTTCCCTTTTCTATACTTTGAACTGTCTTCATATAACTATCTCAGCTTTGTTTCTTTTGGCTATGGGGCCAGTTAGCAAAGTATTTGGCTCCGTTTTTAAGCATCATATATTTTATTTAACTGATTTAGAAAAAAATGTCCAAGTGACATCATGTCTAAAGGGTAAAAGAGGACCCCCCCCTCCATTTTAACTAAAGTGTTGTTAGCACAAACCTGGGAATGGTTGTTAGCCTACTACTGCCAAATGATGTGACTTCCTAGTGGGGGACTGCATTCCTGTGGGATTGAACCTACCTTCCTTTATCTTTCATGGTGGTTTCCAGTTTCTGCACTTAATAGGTGCTTATTTGATATCTAAGTGTGAATGTCACTATGAAATAGAAATATTATATACCCTTTTCCCTCCCTTTGGCTAATAGGACCTGAGTACCTAAATTGTTGGCATTGAAGCCGCAAAGAACATTTTTAAAAAAATCTTTCTCCAGACATTGGAACAGCATGGTTCAGGAGTCTTTCAACAGTCTGTTTTGTACTCAGTCATTAGACAATGGAAGCACAGACTAAACACAGAATTTTTACACAACATACCAACGAATTTTTTACATATGTGTACTAGAGACCAAACCCAGAACCCTGCATCCACTGAGCAACCCTCTGGAGTAACTTCACATGTACATAAATAAACATATGCTGTTGCAACGATAGATGGGTTAAATCTTAGCTAAAGAGCTAAAGAGATAGCTCAGCATTAAGAGTACTGACTGCTCTTCCAGAGATTCTGAATTCAATTCCCAGCAACCACATGGTGGCTCACAACCATCTGTAATGGGATCTGATGCCCTCCTCTGGAGTTTCTGAAGACAGCAATAGTGTACTCATATATATAAAATAAATAAATAAATCTTTAAAAAAAAAAAAAAACAGGCGTAACTGTAGGCATTACTGGATGAACAGTGGCTAGGTTCTTCCTGTTTGTTACGTGTTTGGGCTTTGTAAATACAGGTCTCTGAGCAAATGCAATGCCATCTAGCTTTGGCTCTAGAGTGGAGCTCTTATACTTGGGGTCATCATAGACATGTTATTCTCAAGTTTATTACCTACTGTTAGCTGAAGGATGTGTCTGTTACTAACCATGAGAACGAGCTGTGCAGGTTGAGGTGCTTGCTATGTGCCTCTTTGCAGCCTCATTTTTATGAGTGAAGTAGGTAGTGCAGGTGGAGGGAATCACTGTAGAACTAAACAAGATACATTCTGCAGATATACAGTCTTTAAGAGCATATTTGCAAATATCAGTTAGTTTTCATGTTTCCTGCCCATGTTAGCATTGCTGTGGAACTTCTCACAGACATGTAACTACTGATGCTTGGTGTGATATGCATGAAACTGATACAAATGTCAAGAATATATTTTAAGTCTTTATCGTGTGCATGTTTAATATAAATGTGAAGGCCAGAGGACAACTTTGTGATATTCTTTCCATTTATTGTTACTTGAGTCCTGGGGACTGAAGCTCAAGTTGTCAGGCTTGGGTAGCAAGCATCCCCACTGCCCCCCTTGAGCTATATAGCCTGCCTGATTTGTGATGTGTTGTTTTGTTAAGAAACAGGATTTCATGTAGCCCAGGGTGGCACCAAACTCCCTATCCTTCTGCCTCTGCCTTCCATCTGCTGTGATTATGTGTCCAAGTCTACCTTCTGTTTAGTTTTGATATTAAATCAGTTTTCTAATAATCTGTATTTGTATAGGTTTGTCTGTGAATTCTCATTGGCATCTCTCCCAGAATGGAATCTCGTCCTTAATGCTAGTGAAGCATCTACAGTTTTAGTTCAGCACTTGAGAAGATAGCAAAGCTGTCCTTAGAAGTGATGCATGAAAAATGTGATGTCATTTTCCCCAGAGAATGATCTCTAGCCCTCGTGTTTTCCTATAAATGGCAGGAGTTCTAAAGAAAGCAAACAGGCTGTTCTGCTTCTGGGCTACTCTTGCTTTGCATATGGTCATCTTGTGATCCAAAGGCTGTCAGAGTGGCCGAAGATGGTCCAGGGTATATGGTGTCACATTCTTTGTTCTTCCCTTTACTGTTCCAGCAATTTCTCTCCAGTTTATACATCCCAGGACCTCATGCTTTTCCACATCCTGAACACTTGGTTATACTTCAACACAGACAGACAGAGGTCTCCAAATATCTGTTGCACAGTGTCCATGCAGGTGCTCCCACGAGCAAAGGCAAAAATGGAGAGCATAAAGCTTTTCAGAATGCCTGAAGCTAAGTAAAATCTTGAGGCAATCTGCAGAACTCTGTGCAGTAAATGACTATCTCTGTGGAGAAGTGCTGTGCCGTTTTATCCTGCCAGCCTCCCATGCCTCCTTCTCTTCTCCCACCAAAGCTCTTCAGTAAGAGAAAGCTGCAGCCTGGCAGTCTCTAGATGAGGGCGGAATAGACCAGGGGAACTTTCCCTCTTTCCCTTCCCCGTCACCCCTCCATTGTTTTCCTTAAGCCAGGTTGTATACTGGCAAGAAGGTGGCCCCATTGTAACAACTTGTCATAGACTCTGATTTCAAATGTCACTGAGGGGCAAATACACCATTAACTGTTGGCAGTGTCTGTGATTGCGTATTTCATGGGGCAGGACCATAGAAAGCTCATTTACCTGGTTGTCCATGGAGACCATGGCAAATCTGATGCCTCATCTTGTTAGGGGCCTTTTAAAAACAAAGGCCTTAAAAATGTTTTCATGCCTTAAATCAGAAACTTGGCCAGTTTTATAAGTCCAATATTTGAGAAGCTGAAGTAAGTAGATGAGAGTATCATTAGTCTGAGGGAGTTATGGGATACATAATGAGGTTCAGGCCAGCCTGGGCTATAGAGTAAGACCATGCCTCAATAAAAATGGAACAAACCAAAAACAATGGAAAAGCAGAAACAGAAGCAAGAAATTTGCTTTGGTTTCCTGTCATAACCAATGACTTTTTCTTTTAGATTGTTCACCTGTCCTTGGGACCACACAGAAAAAAATGGCCAATAGAGTTTTATTTCCAATATTATTGGTATTTGATGGTCATCCTGAGGGATCTTATGGAACCAACTCCCTAGAGAACTGTTTATTAAATAATATTAGCTGAATCATACATTGGAATTGATTTAAAAGAGCATAATTGACAATAATTCTTTGAGACAGCAAATAAAGCAAATAAACTAAAAACCTAATTATGAAGTTATGAAATTCTGTGAGATGTGCACACAGAAAAATGTACTGATGACTAGATTAACCCTTGACATTCTCTAAAACCTTGCCTTACAGATTCTGAAAATAACTTTATATTTTTTGGACATAGAAAATTATGATAGTTTATAAGTTTCATTTATTTAACTGGAAGAAATTCGTTCAGTGTGAGAAGTCTCCAACAGCAAGTACAATATCCTATCAAGTTAAGACAAACAAACAAGCAAACAGCATCACTTCATTTCCTAGAACAGAATGTATCAGACTAAGATTTAAAGAGAGAAATCCTTGCTTATTGAGGCAATCAGTGATAACGATTCTTTCAAGAGATGCCCTGTTGCCATGCTGGAGGTACACTGTACCCTAATCAAGCGTCCATTAGTATGGAGGGCAGGTAGTAAGACTTAAATGACTGACAGGAATATCATCAGTCTGTCCTAACCGACATGAAGGGACTAGACAATAGAGCTGGAGCTGCAGAGTCTTCACAAGCTAACAGTGCTGGGGTGTGCTATGGAGAAGCAACTAGAGAGCACAATGGCCCTGAATCCGAGGAAGAAACCAGGGTCCGGTTTCCTGTCTCATACTTGTCATATGATCTAATTTCTTTGAGCTTCAGTTTTCTTCCCTGTGTGAACAACATTTTAGAGTTAATGATACAAATTACCCTGAGTCATTGATCACTATGATTGGTTATCATTGGCTGTTACCTCTCATTCCTACATCAGCTTTGGATAAAAATTAGGGAAAGGAATGTTTAAACCAAGTGGTACACATTTTGGAAAAGAAATAGATTAGTTGCTTTAGAGCATAGTAAATCATTGATAAATACAAGATTCATTGATTTGACAAATGGAAATATTACTTTTGTAATGTATATTTTTTAAGTATTTTTTTTTTCAGGGAGGTTACTAGAGATTGATCCCAGGGCCTCATTCATGCTAAGCAAATGCTCTACCACTGAACTTATATTACCATAATCTTTTTAATTGAGACACACATGATGTACCATAATAAATGTATTTTAAAAGTTGATTCAGAAAAACGTATCTGAGGGTCCTCCTTGCTTCTGCATATAACAGTCCAGTGTGGTAATCCTTGGTATAAAGCCATGACATACACTTGCTCTATAGATGTAGGCTGAAATGATCACATGTGCTTAGGTCAGCTGGCTGTGTGGCAATTCTCTGAACCCATCCAGCCTCTGAGATGCCCAGGAAATGTGTCAACAGTCATGTGGTAGCTGGGGTTCTGGTAAAGTGAGATGCTATTGTCCTGGACACTTTGAAATTGACTTTGCAAATTCTGTACTGAAATGGAACATTATCAAGGAGTTAGTAACATCAATGGCCTATTTCTATCATTTAAAAAAGAAGGTTCAGGTGTATCTGGTTAGAGGTTAGGGCCCTAGGTTGCTAAGTGTATCATCCAGAGAGGGGACTTGGGTTGCTAAGTTATTCCCTATGTTTGCTTGCCTCACATGTGTGGAACCAACCTTGAAACTTGGTCAGCTCCAACTGCCTCTTACTCTTTTCCATTCCCAGCATTCCCTCTTCCTTCCACCCTCAGACTCCTCCCAGCCTCCATCCAGTTACAAATTCAACTGTGTCTTATATGGGCTTGACGTTCCAGAGGTGACCCGTCCTGTGTTTCTGCTCTGAGACAAAAGCTTCAGTTGAAACTGTTAATGTTACCTGTTCTATATGCAGTGCATTACATTGTGTGTCACCTGCTTTTTATGCATTATATCATGTTGTCTGCTCTGTACTATTTGCAAGGTAAAATAAAACTCCAGTAATGTAAGGTTGATAAAATTCATCGTAATGTTGAAGCATTTGAACTCTGATGTTTTAGCACATTTTCCTCTCTTTTAGCTGCCATAGCAGACTTAGAGTGAGGGATGTTGTTCTAAGTTTGGTGGCGTTTGCAAAGAACTAAGGCTCTGGGATCTAATATCTCAAGGTGAAGCTGGAGGCAGCAATTCACGATTTCCAGTAGGTTTAGACTCTTAAGGCAGAGACTCCTCATATCAGCAGCTGGAAGAAATGGTTAAAATCTGGTCAAGTGGTTGGAGAACAAGCACTGAGCCAAATTTCAGTCCCACATCTGTTGTTAGATTAGCAGGTGTAGTCTGCATTCATGTGCTTCTGCAAACCCAGCTCAACCCCCTGACTGGGACTGTTCCAAGGTCTCAAACCTCTCTTCTTTTGTTATGTGTTGTAAGTAGGAAGTGAGAAGACCCCATTGAGTGGTTACATAGCCTGGAAAGATGGTGACAGGCTCACAGAACCATGGGGCCTTTGCCCTCTGGAGTAGTTGGTGTTGCTGTTTTGGGCCTGCAGTTCTTACCTAGGTGCTTGTAAATGTAGAAAACAATGTGCATCTCTTTAAGTGGATGTGCTTTGTGCTCACTGTAGTCTGTCATTTAATAAAAGTTCCTTCCCCCATTTTTGTTTTTAGATATAATACTTTGCCAAGCAGAAGAACCCTGAAAAATTCAAGATTAGTGAGTAAGAAAGATGATGTTCATGTTTGTATCATGTGTTTACGAGCCATCATGAATTACCAGGTATGTGTTGAATTATCAAGTATGTTTACTTCAGTCCTGTAAAAGATTCTGATGTAATCAGACCCAGATCTATCTATCTGATTCTGATGTAATTAACCCAGATCTCTCCTCTCCCTCCCTCCCTCCCTCCCTCCCTCCCTCCCTCCCTCCCTCCCTCCCTCCCTCCCTCCCTCCATGTGTGTTGATATTTGTATATCTCTTTGAAATTAAGATCATGATTTAATGAGATCCTATTTAGAAAAGTCTGATTCATTCTAATGTTCAATATCTAGTCCCATGGCTGCGTATTTAGTGTTTATAATTCATTGTGGAATGATACGTTGTCCTGTTAGTCGGTAAGCACCCGTGAGTACCATGGGAAGTAAGCCTCTAGTCATGAGTAATGATGGACCACTTTAGAACAGCTGGAATGAGTACCGTATGCACTGGCTCATCCAGAAGTTATCGTTATTGTGTTAGCACCGGTGGTGGTTCCTAGTGGCCACAAGGAGCCTGTGGGACACTGTTAACAGTGCACACTCCTCCTTTGGCTGGTTATGCTATGGGCTGATCTCAGTCTGGAAAATAGTGTAGTGTGTGCATCTCTTTCATTTTATAACACTGTAGAAAATGAGTGTGTACAGGATCTAGGATAAGTGAACAAGGCCGTAAGAATAGATAAGTCAACTGGGGTAAGAATTTAAAAAAAAAAAAAAAAGATTCAGTTTAAAACCCAGATTAGGGTCTAGATGCATGAGGGTCTGTTTTAGCATTCAAACTCAACATTGGAGTGTGAATGGAATGTACAAAAGCAAGTGTGCTTTCATCTTTCCCCACCAATTAGAGTTTTTCGGCATCTTCTACTTTCTAAGACAGTCTTTTAAGTACTGAGAATGCTACAGTCCCTAAAAATGTGTCAAAAGCTTACTTTTGGAGGGGGTGGGGTAATCATGGCAAGACTGCACTGAAAACATGTACACGTAGCATTCCAGACCATGATGGAACATTCCAGACCGTAATGATGATGAACAGAACCAAAGCCAGTCGCTTGCTCTGTGTGCTTCTCAGGGTTTTATGCCTGTAAATTCTCGTGAGCACCCATCCCTGAGAGGTTAGTAGTGTTATTCTCCCCATTTTGTTTCTGAGAAAACTGAGAGTTAAGTAATACCCCCCATAGTACATGACTAATGAGTTGTACAAGGTTCTAATCCAGGAAGCCTATAGAAGTGCCATGGATGAATAGATTTTATATATATTAATTATATTATCTATCTATCATCTCTCTATCTATCATCTATCTATCTATCTCTATATATCTGTATATTATATATACAGATTAGCTGCTAGGATAGTGTCACTGAGGATGTAGTATTTATGAGAAGTAAACTGTGGACAGAGGGAAGGGTTGTTAGAGAAAGAAGATTCTACGCAGAGGGGAAGGTGAGTGCCAGGGCCCTGGAGCAGGGAGGGAAGTTGAGGTGGCTGTGGCAAAAGGAGTTAGGAGAATCGAAGATAAAAGCAGAAATAACAGGGATTATGTAGAATCTTATGGGCTAATGAAAGACATGAATTTGTTACAAATAGAAGACAAGGCATTCTGAGGGTGTAATGTGACATCTGCTTTAATGCGATGGATCCTTACGGCTTCTGTTCAGTGTTAGCCTTTGGGTGCAGAGGCCAGAGGAGGTAGACTGTTTCAGAAGTGACTGGCATTGGATGAGTTTTGGTGGTGGTGTGGTTCAGAATTATAGGAGGAAAGATAAGAAAAGTGGTCAAGTTCTGGATCTATTTGGATGGATGGTAAGGGCCACAGCAGTTGGTTTTGTATTGAGGGAGAATGTGTGTAATAGAGCTGGTTCCAGAAGTTTACCCTGGGCTTGTAAGATGAAATTGCCAGCTACTGCAGGACCAGCAAGTCCGACAGAGGTCACCAGGAAGTCCATTTGGTAGACTTTTGAGACATCTATTTGGCATCCAAATAGTGAGCTGAAGTGGGTACTTGGATAAGCCAGTCTGAATGCGGAGTGGAAGGCGTGGATTGGAGATAGATATTTGAAAGCTATTGGCATAAAAATGGTATCAGAAACCATGATATGGGCTAGTAGGTAGAGAGGAGGTTTTAATATGAGCCCATAAGACAGTCCACTTAAATATCAGAGAGAGAAAAGAAAAACCAAGAAGAAGAAGAAAGACTGAGAAATAGCCAAGAGGGCAGAAGCCAGCCAGAGGAAGTCCTGCAAGCTGTGTCTGATGCTTCTGCTAAGTCATGCAAGATGAATGAGGTTCAGCCGGAGGGTTTAGCTAAGTGCACATCCATGGTGATCCTGCCAAGAACAGCTTCAGGGGTGAGAGATAAAGGCAGAATAGGAGTGGCTTTCAGAACACACAGTGAGAGGAACAAAATCTCTAGACCTTTGCTGTTGTAAAAGATAACATCCAAATGGGAAGGTGTAGCTGAACACTGGTTGTGGGTCAAAGTAGGGTTTTGTGGCACAATATATTTATGTTAATGGTAATGAATCAGTAGAGAAAGACAAATAAGCCTGCAGAGCATTCAGAACACTTCACATTCTTTGTCTTTTTGAGATACAATCTCAGGTAGACCAGTCTGGCTGTGAACTCTTGCTTGCACCTCCAAAGTGCTAGGATTACAGCTGTGTGTCACTGTGCTGGCTCCTATAATATTTTGGAGTAGGTGAGGGAGTGTAAGGTCAAGGATTCAAGTGGATGGGCGGGCCTCAGATGGGAGTTTATCTGTGTTTATCTCTGAGAGGAGATACCCTGGTCAGTGGACAGATTGACCAAAGCTTTCGAAAGTTTTATTTTTGGGAGATAATGCCTTGCTATGTGGCCCATGCTAACCTGTCTTTTTTTTTTAACCTCAGCCTCAAAAGTTTCTTTTTCCTTCTTTTCATTTTTCTCTTGTCTGTTGGTGGCATGCATTGTCTCAGTGTGAGAGGAAGAAGAGCAAAGCTGTGTGCATTTAGAAAACACAGTAGTTGCTCCAGATTCTTGTGGACAAGCTTGTCTGTATGGAGTTTTGGAGAAGTGTGCATCCAAATGGCCAGGAGTGGTGGTAGTGGTGGGAGGTGCAGTAGAAACTGGGAACAGTCAGCCCTAGCTACATCATGGAGTCAGGCATCCTGGATGCTTGAAAAATTCAGATTTCAGAGCTTTGTCTTTGAAATGCCGAGTAAACTGACTATCCAGGGCTTGGTTTTGTTTCATCTTCAAGTGATTCGATGCATATATAACTTTTGGGTCACTAAAGTAGTCTTTTCACTAGTTTAATAAAGAACAACACATAGTTCATTCATAAATAATGGAAGGATGCTCCTGCTCAAAGTACCTTTGACAATGGATGGCGCCATTTCCAAAAATTTTGGAAAAGACGCATGTTCTGACACTCACGTGCTAGGAACAAGGCTGCCTTTATTGAGGACATGAGTTGCATGAACGAGGAGTATCTGTGGGGTGTGTCAGTGCTAGAAATTGGATCTAGGGTTTCAGTCATGGAGGTTGACTTGCACTGAGCTAGACTACCAGCCCAAGTGTTTGTTTTTTAGTTAACAGTGACACTTTGATTATAACGCTTTGCTTTTCCTTCTGCATTTCAGTATGGTTTCAACATGGTCATGTCTCATCCACACGCTGTCAATGAGATTGCACTAAGTCTGAACAACAAGAATCCCAGGTAAGCATCTTTCGTAATGTTCAAGTCTAAATCTTAGAAGGGAAGCAGAGAGTTAGTCAGCAGTCAGCCATTTTAGAACTGAAAACCTTCCCAAGAGTGGCTTCCCCAAGCAAGACTGGCTATAAACCCAAACCCTGTGCCTGCTTAGAGTTTTCCCTTTTGCCTGGTTACTCTCCTGTTGGGAGCAGAATTGAACACTTGGACCAGCTCCCAGTTTTCTCTTTTACCTTTCAATCAATGGGTGACTTGGTTCTATACAGCTCTACTGAAAAATGTGGTTAGCCGGACTGGGTTACCAGTTCACCCTGGCATGGGGACCAGAAGAGTCTTGATAAGGCTTTAGCTACACCAGCTAACATGAAAGCTGAGTAGCCCACTGGACCCTTATATATGTTTCTTGTTATCTTGACACATGTAGTTTCGTTATGTATAACAGAAAAAGAAGCACAAACACAAATTTAACTGTGTGTGCATGGATTCCTTTTTTTATGTGTACCTTCAAGACCAGAATCATATATTGTAGTTATTTTGCTCACTGTTTGCCTTTTGCTTGTTAAAGTATTTTGTCTTCCGGTGATTTCTGCAATTCTGTTGTGTACTTCTCCTTCAAATACGTTGTTAAGAACTGAATTATATAAAAAACTATTCATTCTGATTTTTAAAAATGCCTGTGGGTAAATTGGATCTTTTAATTTAGAAGGGAATATAAATTGTGAAGTCCTGTATACACATTGGATATTTTGGTTTTATGGTTGCTTTTGTAGTTTACGAAAATCCAAAATAGTCATGAGTCTTGATTCCTGCCTTCACCACAGGAAAGTCATTATTTATTTTCTTCAGATAGTTGACATTGTGGGGTATCAGAACTGGCTTTGTTTTGGGAGGTTGGCAGTTTTTATTCTAGAATAAAGACTAAATACTTAAGTAGTCTCATGATGAAGAAACATTACTGCTTCTTTGTTCACATTTTACGTGCAGACTTTGAATTCATCTCTAGCTTCTTCTTCCAAAATGATTTCAGATGCAACTTTATTTTGTTGAGTCAGAGAAAATATTTTTCTATGAGTACAGCTGTAACCTGGTACTTTTCCGGTCTCCTGCATAAGAAGAAATACTAGAAACTTGTCATGTGGGATTTTTTATGACTATGTTTCTGTAGGAGAAATGAAAAATATTAATTCCAGTTGATTTTTAATTTTGTCATGTTAGACGCTTAACAGTTAAAGTTGACCACCACACACCTTCCATATTCCCTGCAGACTGCATATTTAGGAAGGTTTCAGGGATGTGCTTGGTATCCCTCAGTTACCGAGGGTTTAATGAATATGCAGGCCAGTGCTCTGTTCCTTGAGTGTTGATCCTGGAAGGAGCAGCCGACTCATTATGTCTCCTTCAGTGATTTATGTTTCTCTTTCCCCTTCTTGTTTTGACAGAACAAAAGCTCTTGTCTTGGAGCTGTTGGCAGCCGTTTGTCTTGTCAGAGGCGGGCATGAAATAATTTTATCAGCTTTTGATAACTTCAAGGAGGTAGGATGCATAGTTTTGACGAGAGTACACAAATGTCTCAAATCTTTGACTAGAGTGATTCACATTTTCATGGCTCCTAGGGAGCATAAGTAGCTAACTTTCCTGAGGCATTACTGAGAGGGAAGCAGTGATTTTAGATTAGTTTATGTGTCCGAAGGAAGCTTCCTTTGGGTGTTGCATTTCCATCCTCTGTTAAAACTTTGCAGTGTTCATTTCCCTTTGGAGCAAGGGAATGGTCATTGGACAAACAGGCTTTGATGCACATACATTGGGTTAAGGTTTTTACAGTGTAAATTCCAGTAAGCTTTATAAATTCTGTCATCATAGTTACTTCCCCCAAATCCTATTTAGTTTCATTCCTTTGCTGGATGCTATCTATGTAAAACCCATCAAACCTGTCAAATAGGGAAATCCATTGTAGGATTTTGTAATCTTAATGGAGAGGTGCTATTATAAACACACATGCATGCAGTAAAAGAGAAAACTGGGAGCATGCACGCCTGTAAATGGGACACACACACACAAACAGACACTCATGAAGAAAAACTGGGTGTAGAGGATCTCAGACCTGCAATCCCTCTGGGATAGAGGGGATGTAAAAACGATAATTTGGCTACATAGTGAGTTCCAAATTAGTCTGAGGTACATGTTCCTCAACAAGGAAAACACCACCACCACAACAACAATGAAACAAGGTGCATATATGGTTGAAATAGAGACTGAGGGCTGGAGATTTAGTTCAGTGGTATCAGTGGTAGGTGGTATAGCGTTTGCCCATCATGTACAAAGTTCTAGGTTCAGTTTTCTGCACTCATGGGAGGGAAGACTGATCTGAATAACAGAGGTCATTGCACACAGATAATATTATACAAGTCAGGCAGCCATGGAAATATCAAGACATCTCTACTAAGGAAGTAGTAGTTTTCCTTTGGGATAGTGGACAGTGCTATGGCCAAGCAGACTGCCTCTATACTTTAGTGCCTATGCCCTGCATCTCAGACTGCTTTAAGTAGGAAAATTACAAACAACTCTGGGAGAATGTTGAAGGCACTCAGAGCCCCAGGTTCTGATAGGACCCTCAGCCAAGGTGTGCCTTAGCCTGGTAGTACTATTTAATTCCAAATATTTCTGGATTACGATTCAAGCTAGCTGGGTGTAGTGATACATGCCTTTAATCCCAACACTTGGAGGCAGAGGCAAGTGGATCTCTGTGATTTCCAGGGCAGTTTGTTCTATACAGTGAGATCTAGGGCAGCCAGGGCAATGTGGAGAGGTCAGGTCTCAGTTAGTCAGTCAGTCTTCAAAACAAGCTGGGTTTTTGTTTGCTTAGTTTTTTTGTGTTTTTGTTTGTTTTTGAGACAGGGTTGTTGTTTGTGGTTTTGGTTTTGTTTTTATAAGCCAGGCTGGTTTAAGATGTGGCTCCCTGAGGGGCTTCTAGTTGCTCTGCCATCTTTCCTGAAAGTCTAGAGAAGGATGTTGAGCACCAGCTCTGCCCCAATGCAGAATCAGTCCCATACCATCTTTAAAGGTTTCATTTTACAAAAGAATCTCAGATAGCTGCCATACATGCAAGACACATGCACAGATCGGTGGGCATGCTATGGTCAGCATTTGTTTCCCTAATTCTGAATGTCTATGAAGCTACACTGAAGTCTGTGCTTACAGGAGTGTCTGTGACTCTCCTGCTTCTGTATTCCTAGTGTCTATGTCCCACATCTTGGACCACTTTAAGTAGGGAAATAAAGGACATCAGAGCTGTCCTCCCTACTGGAGAGAGAGAAGGAGGGAGGGAAAGGTGCTGTGAGCCTGTCATGGCTGGGGAGCTCCTAACATGTGAGCAGCAAGGGGCAAATCTAGTCAGCCTCAGTGGTAGTGACGTCATATCTGAGTTCTCAAAGGATGATGAGTAACAGGGAATCTTTATGTACACATGTGGCTTCCAAAACAAATAGACTTTAAATGTAAGAAAGTGTAAATACTTGTTTGTGAGTCTATATATCATGTATAAATACATGTACATCTAAATTTTACATCTACAAATAATGGGATTTATTGGGGGATGATTTTAAAATGCAAGATAAATAGCATATCCTCGCATGAGACCATGCTTGAAAATATCACATATTGTTTCAATCTCATACTGAGAATATCACATGCCAAGTCCTGTCTACACCAAAAATATTTACCATAAACATTAATGACCATAGCTGTAATATCCTGAAATATAACTTTAATAACCATCTGATTATACTCTTAAGTCAAATTATGTATTAAAAACTATCAGGAGCTGGAGAGTTGGCTCAGTGGTTCAAAGTACTGACTATTGTTCCTGAGTTCAATTCCCAGTAATCACATGGTGGCTCACAACCATCTATAATGGGATCCACTGTCCTCTTCTACTGTGTCTGAAGACAGCTACAGTATACTCATATACATAAAATAAATAAATCTAAAAAAAAAATTGGATCTGAACTAAACCCTGCCATATAGGAAATGCTTTGGTTTTGTTTTCTCATATTTATGCACAGAAGACACACAGATATGTGCAGAATTGAGTCAGATTTTCCGTATCACGAATTTGTTTGTGAGAATTGTGTGTGTTTTAGCTTATTAGGGGATATCACACGCTTATTTGAAGAAAACTCCTAAATCTAGTCACAGGCAGGTAGTGTTGAAATCGGAATTATGACTTGTATGTGTTTAAAGCTGCAACAAAAATAGCTGATTCTGGAATCCCTTATCTATTCCGAATTTCCCTGGAGCTTTGGGTCCAAATACAATTCTGTTCAACTCAATGCTCCTTAAATTCCTTTCTTTTTCTCATATCTCTATTCAAGTCAGTCATTTTCTTATATATCACAGCAAAGGGTGTTTTCTTTAGTTTTGTTGAGCTAGAAATGTCATCGGAGCCTATTACTATAAGTGTGTGTGTGAGAGAGCCAGATCAGAAGAATGAGGGTTGGGGAGGGGAAGACATCAAAGCAGTGCTCGCATCATGGCAGAGGTGTGGAGGGTGGAGGACAGACTGTAGAAGATTAGCTGATGCCTTCCTTCTATTTCAGCTTCCTGTTAGTGACCTCAGTTTCCAGGCTCGCGTTTCAAGCACTGTTACCATCTTGCTTGTCCTCATTTTATTTTCAAAAGCGTCTTGCCCTCTGTGTTGTCACATCTAAAGTTTGTGCTTAGGAATAGAGAGCACATAGCTTAATGAAATTTGAAGGATATTAACTCAATTTTATAGGCTAGTGCTGATTGCAGTGGTTCTCAATCTGTGAGTTGTGACCCCGTTGGCAAACTACTGTCTCCAAAAATATATACATTATGATTCATAACTGTTGCAAAAATCATAGTTATGAAGTAGCAGCAAGCATAATCTTATGGTGTGTGTGGGGTCACCACAACATGAGGAACTGTATTAGAGTGTTACAGCATTAGGAAGATTGAGAAGCACTGGCTTATTGTGATGAGGTTGGGTCTACATACAGCCTACATGAGCAAGCACATGTGTTACTTTATTGTGTATGATGGTGAGTTTCAGTGATACAGCAGCTCATAGCTTGTACCTAAAGCAAAGGTATGAGTAGATGAAGATTAGCTTCTTAAATAGCCAACCAAGGTACTCTTCAAGTTCTTTGCTTTAAGAACAATTAAATAAAAGGAATTAACACATCTGGGTTTGGTGTTGAAGTGTCTCCTCATGAAAATTTATGCCCCTGAAATGAGGACCAGGGTGAGAACAAGGGACCATCTGTTTCTCCTCTTTGTTTCCTTTATCCGTATGAAAAGACATGCAGCCATTTTCTTGAAGTTCCATCTTAGCTGCATGGCTGTATGTATTTTTTGAGCATTGAGTCTACAAGATAGGAAAAAAAAAAAACACTTTTGGAATTCCAGAAATACTTTTGGTGTTCATAATAGTTCAGGGTCTTTTTTGTAAGAAACAGACTCTTATTCTAACATACCAAAGAGAGGGTAGATGAAGGGAGACAAGAGACAAAGAGACAGGACAAGGAGCTTAGAGACCAGCCTTAGAGAGGGGCAGGCATTCCTAGTGTGCTAGCCTTATAGATGGTCAGGTATTCCTGGTGTGGCTAGCCTTAAGAGATGGGCAGGCATTGCTGGTGTGGCCAGCCCACAGATAGCCTACACATCATCCTTGAGAGAGGCAAACTCATCTCTGTTTGATGTTCTTTTCCCCCCAAGTATCATGGTCCTTGCCTAGAAACCCATGTGCTCATAAAATCCTGCCAACTGTGAACGGCCTTGACCAGCCCTCACTGTACGTTCAGAAAGGTTCTAGTTCTACTCCTACAAGTTGTCAACCTAGACCTTCTTCTCTTTTTCCTTACCCTTCCTCCTTTCATGCCCCATTATATCTTGGGTATAGTTGAGAACTTGCCCTACTTGTAAAAGGTACTCCAAAATGTTCCAAAGAAAGTTTCCATTTGGTGTCATAGCAAAAGTACCCAGGCACAGAATACTGCAATAGAACAGCCTGCTGTGACACTACTGATAAAACCTTTAGCCATCAGATCTCCCAGGATTCTGGAAAGTATCCTTAGAAGCCCTCAGGATTCTAGATCAGTTATAACTGTCTTCAACTGCTTTTATAATGATAACATCTGGTTTTGGGCAAAAGCTGTAGTTTGGTTAGTAAACACCCTAACGCCTCCCACTTCTGAACTTCCAGTATAGACACACAAGCACTCTAAAATGAGTCACTCAAGGCCACCAGCTCTCTTGTGTGCAAGACTTTTGGCAGTAGCCCACGCCCCCCCCCCTCCACATGCTAGAAAATTTCCCAAGAAGGCTGATGTGGTTTAGCTACTGGGCATCTGAAAGCGCTTGTACTATGCATTATTAACTTGATTTAAGAAAGCCTGTCAAGTGTTATTCACAGTAGTCCAAACTGGACAGGAAGAAGAACAGACATTTTGATGTGTTCCCAGAATCCCTCTGAGTTTAATTTCATTGACTTCATCAGTATTTGAGGGCATAGGATTATAAATCTAGCATGGGCCTTCCAAGTAACTCTGGAACTACTAAACATTTTAAGCATGGAAGGAAGAGTACTTTTGTATGCAGTACAAAGGATACTCTTAAGCCATAGGAGACATAGTCCTAGAGTGTGTATGTATTCCATTATGTCAGCCATGAACTAGATAATCTAATTCACCAGGACACCTCTGGCTGCTCTGTTTTCTTGGGAATGGATAACACACCACCCTAGCAGTAGTTTTACTAAGCTCTCTGGTTCTATGGGTCAGTGTTCATACTGAGATGTCTGAGACTGTCTCCACTTCTGTTGTATCTAGGGTCTATAGTTGATGGGAAAGCTAGAGTCTAGAGCTCCCTAGAGAATTATTTGTGTTGAGTCCACATTGAAAAGACAAAGAAGATGGAGTGTAATATCTGTCTGGATGGTGGTGGCAGCCATATTCAGACTTACAAAGAATGGTACTTGCATGCACATGCTAGTTTCTTCTCCCAACTCCTTCACTTCCCAGTCTTTAGCCTATTGGATGGTGCAACCCATATTCAGGGTGGGGCTCCTCCCTCATTTACCCTCTTCAATCCCTTCTGGAAACACTCTCACTGATAACACATCCAGGGTTTGAGCTTCACTAGACATCTCTCTTTGCAGGCATGTTGACACTCAGTACTAAGCATCACATTTGCCTCAGTAGCTGTGGGGAATTACCTAAGATTTTACTTGTTTCTCATCTTCCTTTCTCCTCTTTGTTCATGACAATGATTGATCCTCCTTATAATAAAAAGCTTGATACAGTTTTTGATTGATGCTAGGAAGGGTGATTGCTGCTTCTTTTACCTGAGTGGTTTCGAGAGCCTTCCCAAAAGGGAAAGGAAGCATTGCTTAGGGTTCTAAGTTCATTTCCTGGTAATGATCAAGTTATGATCCTGAGTGCCTTAGTCCTCTAGTAAGGAAGTAAACACCGCTGTGTCCTGCTGACTATAGGGTGAGTCATACTTATTCACTGAAAATACAAAGTGAGCTCTTTGTCAGGGACATGGATGAACACTGGAAATTAAAAAGTATACTGTAGCTGTCCCTGAAAAGGAAAGCCTCTCAGGCCAGTAGAAGAAGCAAATACATTTAATAGTTGAAATACTAGGCTCTCAAAAGGTAAATGGAAGATTCTAGCCAAGAAGATCAAGACAAGTTTTGTGTGCATGTGTGTGTGTGTGTGTGTGTATGTGTCTGTCTGTCTGTCTGTCTGTCTGTCTGTGTTTAAGGCAGATGGGGCAGAAGAAAAGTGAGGCAAACAGTGCCTGAGTTTAAGATAAACAAGAATCAGTTAGGTATCATCACCATTGTTTATTATTATTACTAATTTTGGCACAGGGCCTCTAACTTGCTAGGTGTCCCAGGCTGGCCTTGAGCTTAGGCATTTCTTGTCTCAGCCACCTGGGTGCTGTGATTACACATGGTGATTACAGGGGTGCCTCTATGCCTGTCTGGTGGTAGTTGCTACACTAGATGAGTATAGACCTTGTGCCTTTAAAACATACTTTATTTTTTTATATGATCCTGCATATCATGGTACAAAGCAATCATTGTAGTAGTAGTCTACAAAGTCCAGAAGAGAGCTTGTCACTTTGCTTTTTTACCTTCTATAGTCCTTGGTTCATGCCTTCCTTCAACTCCCAAGCCAGCAAGGCACCTGCCTCTTTCCTTCTCTGTCATCTGATTTCAGATTCTTTGGCTTCCTTCATTTAAGGAACCCCTACACAACATCCTATCAATCCAAATAATCTCCTGATCTCAAACTCCTTCACTTAACGTCTATGAAACACCTTGTACCATATAAGGTACAGTACCAGGGTGGGGACATGGATTCCCTAGTGCAAGGAATACATAATTTGCCAACATACAGATAATAAAGAGAACTAAGGGTGCCATTTTGTATCAAGATTGTCTTTTCGTGAAGTTGCCCCATGCCTGAGAAGAGAAAGTAGGGAGTGCTCATGAAAGGGGCCATGGCTAATAACACACACAACCTTCATGTTTCCAAAGCCTCAAAGTGAGGGGGGCAGCAAAAGAAATGGGATCTCCAATCACTGGCTATTTAAACAGCCTCTATTAGTAAAGAAATGAATGGTTCTTAGGTTTGGGGTTGAAAGCCCCTTGGCAGTGTACCCAGCATGAGATCACTCTGATGGGGCAAGGTGTGGGTTGGCCTATGTGGTTTGTTTCAGAATTTGCCACTAATGTTTCAGAATCCTTGGTCTCTTCCTACACTCACAGCCAGCTACTGGTTGAATTTACTTTAAAGTCTGCAGGACCTTTGACTCTGTGAGCCTGGGAGGACAAAAAGAAAAATAATTAAAAAGAAAAGAGAAAGCAGAGAGGATCAAGGTGCTCAGAGGCACACCCGGTTATCCGGTGACCTTGCTAGCTAGCCATGATGGAGGCGCTTTTGCTCATCCTGACTTTAATGCAGAGCTCTTCCCAGCCTGACTACAATTCTATACAAAGAGGAGCTTCATTTTCTTAATGGAGCAGCCACTTAAAAAACAGGGTGTTGCCTCCTTTGTATTTTTATTCACATAAAAATACCCCTTCTAAACTCATGCCCTCTGGCAACTGTAAAGCAGTTGGCACATGTATCCTCATTTCAAATTCTTGGAAGAATGCCCTGAGAGATGCAGAGAGAGAGCTGAGTTCTGCTGGAGACATGCAGTATCTCACATGCTTGGGTGCTGGTCTGCAAGCCTGGAACTTGCCTTCAGAACTGGCTCATTGACATTTGTGTGTTCTGTGGTTTTAGAGGATATGAGGACAGTATAAAAGGTGTGTGTGTGTGTGTATATATATATATGCATATATGTGTGTGCCTATATATGTATACATAGACACACATATATGTGTGTATATGTGTGTGTATACCCAAGTTACTGGAGGCCTGAGAAAAAAAAGTGAGGAGTGTTCATGAAAAGGGCCATGGCTAATAACTCCACTATCTTCAGGATTCTAAAGCTGTGTGTGTGTGTGTGTGTGTGTGTGTGTGTGTGTGTGTGTGTGTGTTTTATGTTAAAGTCCAAGCTATTATAGCTTTGGCAATATCAACTCTGGGAAACATAAAAATGGTGGTTTTCAGCCCCTCCTCAGGATTTGGTAGTCATGTTCAGTACAGATTTATACAGCGTAGTGTCAAATGTCTGTTTTAGGGCCACCTTGCTTTCTTCTGTGTCCATCCCCTCACTTCTTCATTCTGCACTGATTTTTATGTTAAATATGTCTTTAAAATATCCTTGTTTTGTTGCTGAAGAGATGGCTCAGAGGTTAAGT
Source organism: Mastomys natalensis (assembly GCA_021653895.1). NCBI lineage: Eukaryota > Metazoa > Chordata > Mammalia > Rodentia > Muridae > Mastomys > Mastomys natalensis. The sequence continues at coordinate 42,602 of JAJTUV010001872.1, read as the reverse complement.
GCCCTGCCTGCACTTCCAGAGGTCCTGAGTTCAATTCCTAGTAACCATGTGGTCTGGTGCCCTCTTCTGGTGTACAGGCATACATGTAGGCAGAACATTGTATACATAATAAATAAACCTTTTTAAAAAAAGGAATGTTTCTTTTTTTTTTAAAAAAAAAACCACTTTTCTTCTTGTTGGGTATGACAGTGCATACCTATAATTCTAGCACTTCGGAAACAGAAACAAGTCATTTGAAGCTTCAAAGTGAGCCTAAAGTTAGCCTAGACTACATGAGACCTTAAGTCAAAAAAAAAAAAAAAAAAAAATCTGTCCTGAAACCTTGTATTTCAAGTTTGTTCTAACATATAGTTCTTCTACCATGTGAAAATAGACTTTTTAAAATGTCTTTAGATTGTAAGCTTCCAGCTGATTTTTTTTTTTGGTTTGAGAGACTAGTGCTAAGAGCTACATTGACTGGTGAGGTTCAGTCCTAACTCTAGCATAATTCTGGGAGGCTAGACATGTTAACTGGGAAGAAGGGTAAGATAAATCACATTTGTGTATATTTATACATGTGTGTTAATATATACATAATTACATAAAGATATTGTATGAATGACAACCACTAAAATGCAAATAGCAATACTGGCCATGCCTATCCTGGTAATATCGGTGTATGCTGGCTTCTGTTGTAGGATTGGAAACCCATCTCTTACAGTTTATCCATCTAGTTTTCTTTTCTAGTGATGCCTGGTTATCTTTTGTTTACCATTTGTCCTTACCACCCTTTCCTTAAGAACTACTAAACGACCTCAGAGGTCATGAAAATATCTCAGGAGTCATTGAGTGGTGTATAGATTTCTTGGCATGGGGGAAGTTTGGTTATTGGGACAGGGCATTCGACAGACAATAAAAGGCTTGGGAGGTGTCCTACATAGTTTCCTTGACTTGATAAAGTTAAACTGGCTGCCAAAGGGATTTAGTAAAGAGTACATGTACACCAAGATCAACAGTAAGAGAGACAGTTTCCAATCATACAGAATATTGCTTAGTTTTAATTCCTCATTATCCTTTAACTCCAAATTCTAGGTACTTACTGAACTTGACTTCCTGTGAGTCAAGCTTAAGTTTCAGTTGGAATTGAAACATTTATAAAACATAAACATGTTTGTATGTGAAGTCCATAGTAAATATGTAAGAGTTTTGTTTTGTGGTTTCTTTCATGATAATGACTAGTAATTTTTGGAAAAATACATGAATACAGTTGTTGATTCTGTTCCATCTTCTCTCATATTATAAATGTCAATAAATCTGTCTTGTATATGAATTATATATATATGGTTTAAAGTAGAGAAAATACTAGAAAGTTTTCTGCACAAACATTTGGTTATATACTGTTTAGTTTATGCCTCCAGGCTAATGTGTATTGCTAATTCCCAGGCAAAAGGAGTGAAGGAGGCCTCAGTATAAGTGGACCTGCCCTCATTCTAGCCTGCTTCCCTCTGGGATTGTCACCATTCAGCTCTGGGTTTGTATACAGTCTTACATGGAATGTTGTTATACCCCAAGCACTTTCTATATATGTTTATAGATTTTCCCACTACAGAGCAAACATAGTAAGAATGGCTACAGATAAGGTAGATTCTTGGGGTGGTTTTAAATTACTAGTAAAATTTATGTTAAACTGAGCAACTGTAAGGTTCCAATAAGAAAGGAGGTGTCTTTTGAGCTGGATTAGACTTGATTTGGTGGAAAAAAATTCAGAATCTCCCCATTTGGAGAAAATTTGGTCAGGAATTTAGATATCACTTATATTCTAAATTCTGGAATGTTTCCTGTATTGATCCAGTTCCATCATTTATGGTTCTAGAAGGAACCACCATGAGACGGCTTCAGACAAGAGTCTGACGTGAATCCTTAGTAGAGGTTCCTGGACCTGGAGTGATCCTGGGGAAAGCAGGTGGACAACTGTCACCCTATAGGGACCCGAGTCTTAACATGGTTAATGTTTACACAGCTCCAGAGCAGAATTTACAGGATTCTGATCACTAGTTACCATTTATTTGTAACTGCCCTAACAATGTTGCTGAAGATAGAGGAACACTGTGTGGCCCCACTAGAGGAAAGAGTGGAGTCTCCAATAGGGAATTGTGCCTTTGAAAAATACTTGTCCCTGGGGAGTCTAACTCAGCACTTCAGTTGGGATGAAGGTGACTATGGCAAGCATCATTTTAAAACCACACGGATGCAGGGGCAGTGGCTAAGTGGTCAAGAGCACTTGCTGCTCTTATAGCAGAGTATCCAGGCTTCTGTTCCAGCAACCACATGGACACTCAACCATGTGTAACTCCAGTTCTATGGTACCCAATGCTCTCTTGTGGCCTTTGTGGGTACTACCCATCTAGACAAACTCCTGTAGATACATAAATAGACAAGAATAATTAAAAAAAAAATCATTAAAGGCACACTGGTTCCGTTGATGCTCCATAAAGGCTGAGATCTAGAGATCTAAACACATACCACAGTCTGCTTCACATCTGCTGGCCCCTCCAGAGAGTGTAGGTCAAGGTACTGAAAGCAAAGGGTTGGGAATACAGGCAGTATACATGTTGCTTCCCCATCTGTTTATCAGCTCATCTTCCCAAAGGAAGACTGATGTCACTCACTTGGCCTTTGGTCTTGTGTTGGGAGGATGGTAATGGTAGTACATGAGGCCATGTCGGGTTGGGAACAGCTCCTTGATCTCCTAAGTAGACAGTGACTAATGCCTGTTGATCATGCAGGCATGCAGTAAATTAGAAGAAGCAGCAGCCACTGGGACAGTGATAATACAATTTTAGGAGGGTAAAGTCTTTCAAATCAAAGAATGTCAAGAGTTAAAAGGGATTTGACAATCTTAATAGTGCCACTCCCTGAGCCAAGCATATACAAACCATCACACTGTTCTACCCAATAGATTTGGGCAACAGTAGTCTGTGATCATCAAGGACTCCTGACTCTTCTATAGCATCTATAAGGGTGAATGTTTTTAATATCATAAGATGCTACTTGCCTTTTGTAGCTGGCATGTGGACTGGAAAGATGAAACCAACAGACATACAATAGAGGACAAATAAACTGCTGTTACCTTAGCAAGGATCAAAAGTCATCAGTGTACTCACAGCAGTCGCATGCTTTCTATTTCATGTTTTAAAAGGGCAGTTTGGAGGCTGGTAAGATTGCTCAGTGGTCAGAGCACCCAGAGCACTGGCTGTTCTTGCTGAAGGCCTGAGTTCAATTCCCAGCAGCCTCCCAGCAACCACATGGTGGCTCATGACCATCTATAAGGGTATCTGATGCACTCTTCTGGCATGCAGATGTACATGTAGCAGAGCACTCATACATTCAATAAAGAAATAAGGAAATCAATTAAAATTTAAAGAAACCCAGTTTCACCTAAGAATATATTTGATGAAGCAGTAATTATTGATTTTATTATTCATTTACATTGATCAGACAGGACCTACTTAAAGCAGTCCCACTGTACATAGGACCAGGAAGAAAAAGCGTTCTGCGTCATTCCAGTTGTAAAGCCAGCTACTCATTTTTCCAAGTGAGAATGAAAGAGATGACAAACTGAGGGCTGGATGTGGTGGTACACACTTTTAATCCCAGCATTGGAGAGGCAGAGGCAGATGAGTTTCTGTGACTAAGGCCAGACTGAGTTCCCGGACAGCCCAGGGTATACAGTGCATTCCTGGTCCCTCTGTTCCCCTACCCAGATGCAACAAACTAATTACTCAGACCTATATTCTTGAAAATGAACTAAGTGAACCTTTAAAAACAGCTGGCAACATTTTGTTGCTCATGATAAAATCCAAGCCACCAGTGAAAAATGGGAGCTTTGAAAAACTTGCTGTCTCCACTGAGTACATGACAGCTTCCTCATTTTTAAAGATTCTTCTGACTTCTGGTGGTGATAATAAGGAACAGCGTGGTTTTTAAATAGTGTACTAGGAAGCATATCATTATGTAGAAGATCTACATTTTTTCAAATGACCACTGAATATTGTAAAATTATACATTAAGGTACAGGACAGGCAAGTGGATTTACACATACTGTGCAAGGTTGTAATGTGCCTTCAGATCCACATATAACCCAAATTTAAGCTGCATCCCTGGTCCTATGTTAGTAAAGTATCAAAGAAGAATGCTGACAACTACTAATGTTGCTGTTAAAAACCTTCGTGCTCTCTCTCTGCATTTGTGTAGGGCTGGGTTTTCTTTACCTTAATTCAACAAAAGCAACAAGTGACTGTATGCAAAAGTAGATTTAAGAATTGCACCTTTTATTAAGCTAGACTTTTTGTTGTATCTTCAAGACAGGGTGTCTCTGTATTACAACCTTGGCTGTCCAGGTGTCCTAGAACTCACAAAAACCTGCTTGCCTGTGCCTTCCAAATGTTGGGACTAAAGGTGCACACCACCACACTTAGCTTATTTAGTTATACTTTAAAAGATACATGAGTATACTAGAGAATGTGACTAAACTGTCTTCTTGCCCAAGTGTATATGTTGGAGCTCTGATACTTAATGTGACGAGACAGCTTCAGAGTAAGTATATATTATGATGACAGCAGATAAAGTTCTATGGTGTGTTATGTTTTAATTCCACAGGATTGTAAGAAGAAATAGACAGTCTTTTTCCTATGATTGAGTCATGCACTCCTGTACACACACACACATACACACACACACACACACAATACACGCTTATTCTCACAGATTTTAAATGATTCTGTTCATTCTCATATCATATTGTAATCATTATCACATAATGTTTATTTTGTTATTTTTCTTTTTTCTCCCTCCTTTTTAATGTATATGGTGTTTTGGGTTTTTTGTTTGTTTGTTTTGTTTTGTTTTTGCCTGCATGCATGTGTGTGTACCTGTTTGTATGGTGCTGGAAGATGTCAGAAAAGGGATTAGATGCTCTGGAACTGGAGTCATAGGTGGTTGTGAACCTCTATGTGGGTGTTAAGAATCAACCCTGGATCCTCTGGAAGAGCAGCCAGTGCTCTTAATGACTGAGCCATGTCTCCAGTCCCTACTGTGTTATTTTTCATGGTGTGTGTGTGTGTGTGTGTGTGTGTGTGTGTGTTGTGTATGTATATATATACATATGTGTGTGTGTGTGTGTGTATGTGTGTGTGTATATATATATATCTCAAAATTTTCCTTGTAATTTATAGTATGGTAAATACCAATGTACAACCTGCATTTTAAAAAGTTCTTTGGGGTTCTTAGCATTTTAAAACATAGTCTTACTATATAGTAGAGTTTGACCCCAAACTTTAAATTCTCCTGCCTCCCAAGTACCGGGTGTACAGGTAAGCACCATGACACAGTTCTCCTAGGTTTTGTTTGTATGCTGGAGACAGGGTCTCATGTGGCCCCTGATTATCTTAAACTCGAGAAGTAGCAGCCAGGGATTCTCCTGATCCTCTGGCCTCTGTATCACAAGTTCTGGGGTTAGAGGTTTGTGCTTCTGTGCCAGTTAATTGAGTACTAGGAATTGAATCTAGGGCTTTGTGAATCCTAGGCAACATACTTTCGATTATGCCATATACCTAGTCTAAGATATGAGTTGAAAATTTTCAAGCTTTATTTTTTTAGGTAGGTGTCTGTTTGATTGCTTGGTTTTTGAGACTGTATCCCAGGCTAACCTTGAATGAGAGACAAGGATAACCCTGAACTCCTGATCCTCCAGCTGCTACCTCCTGAATATTAATAGTAGAGTTATAGATGAATGCCACCACATTCAGGTTATGGAGGGCTAAAGACAGAGCCCTGGACTTGGTGGATGCTAAACAAGCACTATATAAAGTGAGCTACAGCCTCAGTTACCCAGGATAATGCATGATTAAAACCCAAAACCTAAATGGTACAATTTCTTGCCCAAGTCAGAATCAGTCACACCCTATGAAGAACTCTAGAATGTGGTGTGTCCCATGAAGATGAAGCCACGTGACTCATTGATTGCTAGAGCTTCCTTCTACAGAAAGGAACCCTTCTTTGCAGCTCTGGTGTTTACCAAGGCCAAGTACAACCTCGAAATTCCTGGCTGTCTGAGATGTGTCCACCTATATCACATGGAGGCTCCTGACAAGAATGGACGTTCTTTACCCCAAACCAAGAAGAGTTTAGGTTCAAGGCAAGGAAATATGACAATATAAAAATAGCCCTCTCCCATGTGTGCTATGCAGGACTCAAGTTCCCAGTTTGGAGAATCAGTTAATTGACAAACATTCGACTTTTTCCTGGGAGGTTTGACATGTTATTTATCAAGCAGTCAAAACCAAATATGCAAGGAAGAGAGAATCATCTTTACCAACGCACTAACTGTATCCATGGCACCCACACAGAGGAAGCACTACTTACTCACTTTACACCTATTCCTGGAAACAACCTCAAAATGGAAATGCACTGTTGCTCTTGGTGGTAGACCAGCAAACCTGGAAAACCACAAGTGTAGGTGGCGTATAACTGGCGAGGAAGGAGCCCTCGTATTCCACAGCCAAACTAAACAGAGCCTGGCAGCTCGTGTGACCCTCACTGGCTACTCCCACCCTCAGTGACGCAGAGCCCAGGGCTAAGATCTGTAAAAGACCTCAGCTTCAAGACCAGTGACTGTTGGAGTTTGGTCAGGAACTGCTGGGCCTTTTTCTTCTACTGATGTCTTTCAATTACGAATGAAACCTTAATATGACTCTACCCTTGGCAGGGTGATACACCAAATGAGAGAGTTGGGAAGGAGCCTCAAGTCCCACTGTGGGGGAAGAATAAATGGATGTTGAACTACTGTGGGCAAAGCACAATTTGGGGTATGATGGGGGCCCAGGAGGGACACATCAAGCTTAAATAATGACTGCAAAGTTCAATCATTCAAGAGCTACATAAGCTCTGGTCATCCTTGGTGACCAGAGGTACTGTAGGCCTAAATAGGTCTCAGTTCATTGTGGGTAGCCCCAAAGAGGAATGCAGGAAGCTGGACCCTTCTAGATCTCATTTCTGAGTTCACAGTGTAAACAGTTTGCTCTACCAGGTGCTCATACTGTGATTTTGGAACTCACCAGGGACCCAAAGCTATAAAGTCAGCTGATCTTGGATTACACTTTCCAGAAGCATGAGTGGAAAAGAAATGATTTCTCTTTATAATTGTGTCTTATCTTTCATTATCGTAACAGGAAGCTGAATAACACCAGTGTAAAGACACAGTGATCTACTTTAAATCTACTTTAAACTGTGTTACCATGTGACTTCATTTGTCTGTAAATAAAAGCACCTGTTATTTCAATATCTTGACTAGTTTTATATCATGAACCAAAGATGTACATAACTCTTGGATATTATTAAATGTATTCATATGTAGCACACATATCTATCTATATCTCTATATCTATATTACACATAAAACATGCACAAAGAATTTTTATTTTGTGTTAAAATGTGATGGTAAATAAAAGTAAGTCTATCAGGACTGGAGAGATGGCTCAGCAGTTAAGAGCACTGGCTGCTCTTCCAGAGGTTTGAGTTCAATTCCCAGGTACCACCTGGTGACTGTAACCATCTGTAATTGGATCTGATGCCCTCTTCTGGTGTATCTGAAGAGAGTGAAAGTGTACTCACATACATAAAATAAATCAATAAATCTTTTTTTTTTTTTAAAGTAAGTCTGTCATCACTCTTTTATGAAGGGTTTTTGATAGATTTTTTCATCAATACAATTCAAGTAATATTGAGCCTTATAATATGCTAAGTATCATTCTAGATGCTGAAGATGTAATGGACGTAAAACATGACATTCTTATCTTCATGGGACTTTCTCATTCTCATATATGTTTATATAAAATTTAACATGAATTAAATGGCAGCATTATTACATTATGAAATGCCATTGTAGATGAATACTTGAGGGTTAGTCTAGATATCCCTAAGATCACAAATGAAATCATAGTATTTAGTCATTAGCATGTATTATCTAATTTACCATCTATATAGTTCAAGTGAATACTCTCCAAAGGCTGAATTAACTAGTGGATATAGGGTTTGTTTTCAACAAAGCTACCCAAGGACAGTGTGAGAATTACAATTCATCCTTGATTTTTTGAGTGAGTCTTCAGAGAGGTATTATTTTGATATAAATGTTTGACTGTTCTTTACTATGTGTCTTTAACTTTCATGTAGATGAAACATACCCTGGACACTGCAGTTTTGAGTGTTTTACATGTTCTATGGAAATATCAATTTGAGCTAAAATGTGTGTGATTCTGGCCTCTGGGGTGCTACTCCATAAATCACTGGAAATTATGTCATGTACTCAAATTATTTATTGAGACAGACACGAGAACATGGTCAGTCTTCCTTATAAGGAGTTTAAATATAAAGCTATTTAAATCTTTTAGTTTCTCTGTCTGAAGTGCATGTTGGTAATACAGGACATCTGCAGCCAGTTTTTGTGTACTATATTGTGAATACATACTAAAAATCCTTGGGGAAGAGACCCTGAAGGAGGGACACATTCGATAACATGAAAACCATACGGAAAAGGAACCACGCCCCCACATCTGGTCTGCTTCATGCTACTAATTGGTGACTAGCTAGCTTTGAAGAAAAATAAGCGGAGTATATAAGAGAGATAGAAAAAAAATGCTCTGAAGATAATTGTCAGTACTAAAGTGTCTGTAGCTAATTTTGGGATGCTTCTGTTTGTAATGTCTTATGTATGACAACCATGTGTGTTTCAGGTCTGTGGAGAAAAACAGCGTTTTGAGAAGCTGATGGAACATTTCAGGAATGAAGATAATAACATAGATTTTATGGTGAGTTATCTTGGCACTCCTTTCAACAATGCAAACCCCATTTCAAGCCCTTGTCCTCCAAAACACATGCCACATTCAAGTCAACACAATACAAAGCTCAGGAAAATGAGTTTAGCTATCTGCTCTAGAATGTTTGTCTTTGTCTGTAGTCTCCCTTTCTGGTGCTCTTTCAAGTTTTACTCATTTGATTAAAGGACAGAAATGCTGATAATTTAACAAATTAGAGGGAAAGTCACACTGTTGGGAAAAGGAAGTCATGACTTAGTGTGAATGCTCATAGCCACCAAGGTGAGCTGCATAGAGGCCTAAGCTGGATGGAACTTTGTCCTTCGCCTCTTGAATTTTTTCAGTGCCCTTTGTAGACCATATGCTGACAGACTAAAGAGCTTGGCTTTGCTGGCAGGACCACTGGCATCTCTAGATGGACACCATGCTGACGGCTCTTCTTCCTCGTGGCTTCCTTCCTGCTGGGGCTGACCTCAGGGCATTTCTAAATCCCAGCACCTAACTCTTCAATCTGGGCGCAAGACAGAATTTCTCACTAGGCTTCCTTAGCTATTCCTGTCCTGGTTGGTGTACCCCTGTCCTGGTCCTCGACCAAGTTCAGTTTTCCTAGGAAACTTCTGGACCCAGGAGTTCCTTCTGTGGAGCGCTTGCCTGTAGAGCATGCATCCTGACAGTTCTTGCATGGGAAGCCCTGCTGCGGCTGCTCAGTCGTGTCTTCATTAGAATCACAGCAGCGACTGCAAGGCTTGAAACATACTAGGTCTTTTGTGGGAAACTCATTTCTTGGACTTCGGATTTATGTGAATCTTAGTTTCAGCTCCTTTCAAATCTTGGATGGTAAAAATCCCTTATAGAGCTTTTCTGTTTCATTAGATGTGGTAATTTTTAAAAATTAATTATTTTATTTATTTACATTCCAGCCTTTGCCCTTCCCCCCAGTTCCTCACCTCATTCCCCCTCTACCTTGCCTCCTAGAGGGTACCTATCCCCTTCCCCTCCCCTCTTCCCTGTGTTGCATCTTCTCCCACTGAGACCAGACAAGGCAGTCCTCAGTTATATATGTGCTGAGAGGCCTTGGATCAGCCCCTGTATGCTGCCCGGTTAGTAGCTCAATCTCTGGGAACTGTCCAGGGTCCAGGTTAGTTGAAACTGCTGGTCTTCCTATGGGGTCGCCTTCCCCTTCAGCTCTTTCAATACTTCCCCTGATTCCTCCATAGTGGTGCTCAACTTCAGTCCAATGGTTGTGTGTAAGTATCTGCATCTGTCTCAGTCAGCTGTTGGTAGGACCTCTCAGAGGACAGCTATGCTAGGCTCCTGTCTATGTCCCTGGTTACTGCAGATGTCCTGAGAGACAGGCAGGCTATGGGATGTGGGAGGGTGTTGGGCCATGGTAATTATTTTAAAAAAATTTCCTCTCTGCAATTTGTTGTGTTGTACCTTGCCTACCTCACTCATTTATGATGACTGCCGAGCTGGCCACCTGTGTTTCTGCTGAAATAATCATAAGCCCCTTAAAACACGTGCTCCAACTCCATTCAGCCTAGACTCCATTTCCTGTCATTGTACTAACTCTCATGTGCAGGTTCTAATTTCCCTGTGTATAGGTCACAGTGTACTGCATGCCTCTGCATGCTAGGTTGTCATTTGTGTGCACTGCACATGACTCACAGGCTGTCATGAAACTCAGTGGACTTGTTTTTAGACTTGTTTTCAGAAGAGACAAGGAAAGGTATCACAGTCTAATTCTATTTTTCTCCAGAAAATGAAGCTTTTGATAAACGTCCTTGGGAATTCAGTTAGATTTCAAACAATATATTCATTATATTAAACAGTATACATTTCTTTAATATAGTATATTTTTTGTGTTTTTTAATAAGTGAAAAGAACTCAGAACAAACAAACAACAACAAGACCCCAAAACAACCTGACAAGATTTTCTTTTAAAGATTTTTATTATTTTATGTATATGAGTACACTGTAGCTGTCTTCAGAACACCAGAAGAGGGCATTGGATCTTATCACAGATCCCATGTCAGCCTCATGCTGGAAATTGAACTTAGGACCTCTAGAAGTGCAGTCAGTGCTCTTAACCACTGGCCCATCTCTCCAGCCCAACAAGATTTTTTTTTTTTTAATTTATTTAACTAGAGAATCTAAACAAATATTTCAGAAACTTCCAGGAGGGTCCCTTTTTTATTAAGAGAATTATGCGTCTTCCAAAGCTATCTAGTACGTAACTGTTCTAGTTTCGTGTGTCACTGTGATAAAATAACCCAACGAAAAGCAACTAGAGAAGAATGTGATTTATGTGGCCTGCAATTCCAGGTTAAATGCTATCATTGTAGAGAAGTCATGCCTCAGAATTATGAGACAGCTGGCCCTGGTATCACATCAGCAGTTGAACAGGAATGAATGCCTGCTTTCTTATTTGCTGGTTTGCTTTCAGATTGACTTCTCCACTCATATACAGTTCAAGACCCCTGTCTCTAGGGAATGGCACCACCTACAGTGGGCTACATCTTCACATATTAATTAAACCAATCCTCCACATCCTACAGGCTGCACATTGTACATAGACTTTCATTAAGACCTTATTCTTAGTGATTCTAGAGTGTGTGAAGTTGAAAATTAAAATTAACCACTGGTGTAACATACATATTTAAAAAGAATTAATTCAATAAAAACAGAAAAAAAAGATAAAAGAAATAGGAGGCCTGGGGATCTAGCTCGGAATCAGGACCTTGCCTGATCTTGTTGCCTAAGACTGAGTTTGATTCTAAGCCCCTGGGAGGGAGCGGGCACGGGTAGAGGGATGAGGTTAAGGGGTTTTCCAAATGCTGTGAATCTGGATCTCTGATTACTTCCCTTCTTCCCAAAGCCTCTGCCGGATCACGCATAGAGGCAAACATGAGTAAGGCATTGTTCCCATCAATAGATGGGCGTTGTTGAAAACACTATGTGTCTGTTGAAGTTCATTCCATAATTTAATAAAATGGGGACTGATTTTTTTAATTTTTTTTTTCCCGAGACAGGTCTTGGTGCCAGTCTTTGGGAAAAAGTACTATATCCAAAGCATTTATGAACTAGCAGTTAGGAAATCCATGGAAAGGATGGTGTGAAAGATCAGTTACTATCTTTTGGTAGGATAGAGCTCAAAGTGAATTTTTGAAGTAATTACCTTGTCATGAGGTTGTTCATTGTGTGAATATTACTCCTCTTTGTATTAAGTTTCATATTTTTTTATGATCTATATCTGCGGTAATCTGTACATTTTTTCTGTAATACCTCTTCAGAATAGCTTTCTTGAACTTAGATTTGCATACATCTATTTCACACATAGAAGTGTGTGATTTGGTGTGTGTTAACCATTCACAGTTTAATTATAACTGCATTCATCCCCTTAAGAATCCCTCTGCCAGAGCTGGAGAGATGACTCAGTGGTTACAAGCACTGACTGCTCTTCCCAGAAGTTCTGAGTTCAATTTCCAGTCATCCACATGGTGGCTCACAACCATCTGTAATGGGATTTGATGCCCTCTTATGGTTGTCTGAAGAGAGTGACAGTGTACTCACATATATAAAATAAATTAATTAATTAAAACTATGAACCTCTCTGCCATTAAAAGCTGTTTCCCATGCGCTCTACCCTTCAGTCCTAAGTATCTACTTATCTACTTTTTATCTCTATTGGTTGGGGTGCTCTGCACATTTGACATGGATAGAATCATAGAATGTTTGGTCCCTTTTCATAGGCATGGTTTCACTTTCCATGATATTCCCAAGTTCATCCATCCTATAACCCTTTCATTATTTCACAGAATGGTCCATGGCGTGGTTATCCTCATTCTGTTTATCCATAAGTGATGGACACTGGGTGTTTTCCCGTAGTTGGTTGGTATATGTGGTGCTATGAATATTTGTGTACAAATCTTTGACCATGTTTCTTTATTTCTCTTAGTTAGGTAATTGAATTACAAGGACAGATAGAAAACATGGCCCCTAACACTTTTAAGTAACTGGTGTTTTCAAAGTGGCCACATGATTTTATATTTTCACAGGCAATGGGTGAGGTTGGTTTTCTCCTATATCTTTTCCAATATTATATACATATACATTCCAAGTGACTGTAAAGTGATGTCTAATTGTGGTGCCTGTTTGATTTCTTTAATTAAACATTATAAGTTTTTTTTTTTTTTTTTGATGATTTAGTGACATTAAGGGAAAGGAAATTGGCATGAACTATGTCTTGTGAAATGAAGTACATATTCTGGATATGCTTTTGAGAGAAAGCACTTGGAGCCAGTTTAACCCCTTGAAAATTTCATTTCAGGTGGCCTCTATGCAGTTTATTAATATTGTAGTCCATTCGGTAGAAGACATGAACTTCAGAGTTCATCTCCAATATGAATTTACCAAATTAGGCCTGGATGAATACTTGGATGTAAGTATCGCTATCATTTTTGGTGTCGTTTTAAGAATGGATTTACTGCGTATTCTCAGAGGTTCGTTTCCTTAGTAACTAGAGAATGCCTAAAGCGTTATGTGGTCCAGCAATTGCCATGCTTAAGTTACATGCGGATACCAATTTGAATGATGGAGTCTGTCAGCAAAGCTGGACTATTTACAGAATCTTGGGACATCTGTAGGTCTACTGCCTGCAGCCTTTTAGTACTGGAGTCAGACATTTCTGGGAAGCGTCATTGCAGCCTCCCTTTGCTTTTGTGCTTTGTCTGGGCCACGTCTCAATGCATCCTTCACCAACACTGGAGAACAGTTTTTATTTTGGGTACCCTTGGGACCCAACCTGAGCAGGCAACATCTAGCTAAGACTGTTGGAGAATGAGTTAATTTTTTAGAGCATAAAGAAGCAATGAGGAAGGGACATTAGAGACTTCCTCCTGAAGCTGTTAATTATGCTTAAAATGCTTGTTGCTGTTGACCACATGTTTTCACTTCTTAGGTGAAAGAAGTTTAGTTTCTTTTTCTCTCTGCCACACAGATGTACCCAGGCAATTCCCTAGGTCTTCAATAAAGAAACAGAAAGTACATGTGGTCCTCACAGAAGCTTTTGTTTTCCATTTCTTATGTGAATGGTGCAGTTGAATTTGGAAGAGTCCTGGTGATAGGCCATGGATTGCTGACCTGGATTTCAGGACTTTCCTGATATCCAAATGATGGAAGGGCTTCCCTGGGCTGAGCTCTGACTCCAGCTGCCCATGTTTGTTAGGCACAAATCCAGGAAACGACACACCTTGCACCTACTTTATTGGAGGGCAGAATATATGGATATATTAACCCCTTTCCACACCCCTGGCATGGTTTTGGACTGGAGTTTGTCTTCTTTCTTCATGTGCTTCACAAATTGCAGGATTTGAGTGAAGATCTAGAGTGCGAATTCTCATTCCTGGTTTAGGTTCAGTTTTCTGAGGCTTTGCTTTAGGCTCTAGGTTGTCACAGGAGGTAGTGACATTGGTACACATCCGATAGTTATTGCCACACTCAGGGAAGTCCCTTATCGCTGCTTCTCTGTTGCCCACTCTTTTTCAGCTCTAGATTCATGTTTCTTTCTTTCATTTTTTACTTTTAAAGTAAGATGGAATATACTCAGTTTAAAATAATCTAAACGTTCAAATTAAACCTAAGAGAAAAAGTATTTTTCATAAGAAAACATGTAATCGGAATTTTTTCTTAAAAATACCATGCCCCCCTCCAACCCTGTACTTAACTATGTTATGTTGGCTCTGGGCCCTGATGGATAAAAGAAATCATTATAAGAACAATATTATATGCATCTGATATGTAAGTTTTCTGTTTGTTTACAAAGACAGCCTTCTTTGCAAGTGATTGTTGATATGTTCGTTCACTTATTGGCATCATCTGTATGCTAGATATTATTCTGGCTTCAAAGTCCCCAGAGAAAGTCGTAATGTGTGGCTCTCATGGGGGAAAGTCACTGATTTCTTAAGTATCTTGGTGCCACCGAAGAAACTGTTTCTGAGTCACTTGGTCCTTTGGTATCTTTGGCCTGGGATAGAGTGAACTGGGGGACACTTCCTGATTCATGCGTCAGGGAGCCTTCATTCAAGGCACTGTCTTAGGAAAGAAATCGTACATGGTGAGTTTAGCAATGTGTACTGAAGATAAGTATGAGTACAGTCAGTGGCTCCGAGCTAACTCTATTTCGCTCCTAGCCACCATCCTCTCCCTAGATGTCCCTTAGATGTCACAGGGCTTATAGTTATTCTACTTCAAACTCTCCTTTAATGCCTCTGTGGTTTTGATTTTACTTATATAAAAAAATGTTTTGGCTTAGAATAGCAAGTGTTTGAGGGCAGTATCTCTCCCCCTATCCCCTGTGTGTGTGTGTGTCTGTGTGTGTGTCTGTGTGTCTATATGTATCTAGGAAATAGTATGGTCATACCTTCTTCATAGGTATGCCGCAATCCTCTTCAGGAGGATGTGTTAAACTTTTTTTTTTTTTTTTTTCCGAGACAGGGTTTCTCTGTGTAGCCCTGGCTGTCCTGGAACTCACTCTGTAGACCAGGCTGGCCTCGAAACTCAGAA
Organism: Mastomys natalensis; assembly: GCA_021653895.1. Classification (NCBI taxonomy): domain Eukaryota; kingdom Metazoa; phylum Chordata; class Mammalia; order Rodentia; family Muridae; genus Mastomys; species Mastomys natalensis. The sequence goes on along the minus strand of JAJTUV010001872.1, from coordinate 27,189 downwards.
ATCCGCCTGTCTCTTGTGTTAAACTTTTGTGGGTAAAGGTAGACTACTTGTAATAGAGTTGTGTAGAGGGTTGGGAAATTATGTTCTATGTCCACAGATAATCAATCCTGTCTTCTCTGGGATCTTTGTTTTTAGAAGCTGAAACACACAGAGAGTGACAAGCTGCAAGTACAGATTCAGGCTTACCTGGACAACGTGTTCGATGTGGGAGCTCTGTTGGAAGATGCAGAAACCAAGAATGCTGCCTTGGAGCGTGTGGAGGAACTGGAAGAAAACATCTCTCATGTAACTTCATCCCAGAGAGGGAAATGCCCTGGGGGCCAGAATGGGCTACATGCTAACTATTGTGGATAGGAAGTGAAAGGATCTAGAGTATAGAAATGAGCAGAACTCTTAGAAGCCATCTAGGTTCTTTAAAGAAGGAACAAGGACCTTGCTTTGTCTCCACTTAACTTCCTGTTTCATTAATCCCTAGTCACACACTGGCAGCCCTAGTTGCCAACACAGAATAGGAAGATTGACAGGGTAAGGGTTAGAGGGAAATGAAGAGAGGAACTCTGGAATCATGGAGGAGCCTCTGAAGATGACCCACCTTTCAAAGTGCCACCAAAACCTGAGGGATAGGTTAGGGTTAGGGTTAGGGTTAGGGTTAGGGTTAGGGTTAGGGTTAGGGTTAGGGTTAGGGTTAGGGTTAGACTGTCTTGTGTCTCTGATACAATCTCCATGCTCCTGTCTAAGCTGTGCCTCAGATTCTGTCCAGGTTCATTTCTACTGTAGAATTTACAGGAAATAACTGAGCTTTGTCAACTTGGTCTTCTTTGAAGAATGAAGTCTTCTCAGAGTCCTGATCTTCTTTAAGGGAATTTTGTGAACCACAAAGAAGTTAATATTAACCTAGAGCCTTTGAGATGTGAACATATTTCACATCGAAGAGTAAATGGAGAACAGTATTTTTCAAAAACCCACGCATCATGAGTGCTAAGTTCTTTTTACCATTGCCCAATAGTGAACCTGGGACCTTGTATATGTGAGGAAAGTACTGTATACTGAGCTCTTGAAAACAAAATTCTTATGACTTGATTGGAATTTTTCTTTACTGTGAAGTGAATTGTCTCTATGTGTAAGAATATTATTTCTCTCTCTGCAGAGTGGTTTTGTTTCCCCCCCATACTTTATTTTAGAGTATTGCATATGTTTATTTTATCCCTTACCATCACTGTAAAAACGGAGTTCCCCATGGCTTATAGTTAAAACAAGTTTTAAGCCCAAAGTCCCCCCTTGAGAAGCCCTGCATTGACTTGGTTGGCACCTGATCAGTAAGAGTTCACAGGTTCAGTTGTTTCCTTTAAAAGATTTGTTTTCTTTCTCTTTCCTTTTCCTTTTCCCATTCTTCGAAATTATACTCTTACCCTGTAAATCTCTTTCTAATCTTATGCCTTGCCTCAGTGGATGTCTTTGCCTATTCGTATGTCCAATGGGGAGTCAAAAGTTTCTTGATTGTAGAACTTTATATGGAAACTAACTACTTAGCACAGGGCTCCCTTCCTCCCTCATCTCTCTCACCCAGCACTGCATAGCCTTTCTCTATTGATTTTTATAAAAATAACTGCTCTTATTGGGTAGTTCGGACTGAAGCCATAGTACTTTGTTTAGCAGACTAAAGTGATACAGCCTTGTTTTCCAGATCAAAAATTTCTAGCTTTTGCCTGATGATTCTTTCTTGGATGTGGAAGGTGATCTTCCACTCTTCCTTCACCTTAATTTTTCCTCCTCTTAACTCCATGACATAGGGAGAGATATGACTATGTATGTTCAAACACTGAATGGCTGCTGTATGGGTTTTACAGAGGCCACCTATGCATCATTTATTCCTGATAGAAACAAATATGTCTTCAGAACCATAGTATAAAGGTTAATGTTTCCAGAAAATAACTTTTGAAATATATGCAAGACTCTGGTGGGTCCCTGGTTGACTGGGATATATATTCTAAGGACCAAGGACCTGATCAGAATCATCTGTGTTGTGACTGTTTCCTTGTCACAATTTCACAGTTGTCTGAAAAGCTGCAGGACACGGAGAATGAAGCCATGTCCAAGATCGTGGAACTGGAAAAGCAACTCATGCAGAGGAATAAGGAACTGGATGTCGTCCGGGTAAGTGTGCTGGCAGTACCCATCCAGATGGGCAAGGCAGGCATTCCGTGCACTTTAAGGCTGATTCAATGCAGAGCATGTTCATTTCAGAGGCGTGCATCGATGCCATGTACTTACTGCAACCATTTCAGAGGTGGTCCTCAAAAGTACTCATACTGTATGTGTACACATGTATGCATAATCATAAACACCAGCTTCCATATGTCCTTATCACGGATATTGGGAGCAACCATGGTTTTCTATCTGGGGGAGACTGAGTTGATTCTGTGGGTTTTTCATGTGATTGTAAGCCAAAACAAAGCACAAATTCAATCCTTTCTACTTGTTTATTTCCATTAGGAATTAGGCGTTATTGATTGTGTTTGCTTTGCTTTCACTCAAAACCAGATTGGGTGGTTGCTATGGAAACAGTTCACAACACAGGTTAGACTTAAAGGTATTCACCAAAATCCGGTGCATTTTATTATCATGAAATAATCCTAGCCATTTTGTTTTACCTCCTGCCCTTTTGCCTTGTGTCAGGCGGTTATGGTGGTCCACACCATCCACAAACTTGGAACTGTTCAGAGCATAAAGTCAGTATGTCTGGAGGGCTGTCAGGCACATGGCTTGCCTTCACACCATCAGTTGATGTGGTGGCACATTTTATGTGATGGTTATCATGGCCATGTGTGCTGTTTGATATTCTGACACATTCTACAGTTAGCTCAATGATACATATTTCCTGGCACACCATCAAGACATAGTTGTAGCATATGGACTCCATTCAAGTCCAGACACTCAGATTACAAATGATAGACAGGGTGTAAGAATGTTCCCTGCCTGTTGGAAGTCTGAGGTGAGAGATAGCTCGTGTAGATCCCAGACCGTAAGTTCAGTTCCACATAGCCATTCACACCAGAATATCCATGGACTCTTTTTTTTTTTTTTTTTTTAAATTTATTTATTATGTACACAGCATTCTGTCTGCCTTCATGTATGTCTGTAAACCAGAAGAGGGCACCAGATCTCTTTACAGATGGTTGTGAGCTACCCTGTGGTTGCTGGGAATTGAACACAGGACCTCTGGATGAGCAGTAAGTGCTCTTACCTCTGAGCCATCTCTCTGCCCTCCATGGACTCTAAATAGAAGCACACAGGACAGCCTTTGAATTGAATTTTAACTTTGTTTTGTACTATAAACTTTGAGAAAGATAAGTAACTAGTGGTGGGAAGCTTTGGGTTGTTTTGTTAAATGCATGGCCAAAAGGGAAATGTTCCAGCAATGGCTGTCCTGAGCTACATCAAGGAGCTTTCATAAGGGCCAGAGAAGTCAGCCGTGCTGCCAGCTGCTGGTCATGCATGGGTAGGTCAGTTTTGTTGGCTTTGCTTACTTATTATATATCTTCTGGTGACAGGGTCTCAGTATGTATCTCTGCTTGCCTGAAAATCACTGCACAGACCAACTAGGCCCCAAACTCACAGAGATCACCTGCCTCTGTCTCCACAGTCCAAGGATTCAAGGTGTGCATTACCACACCCAGCCTTTGCAGGGGTTTCATTCTTAGTCTGTTTTGTTTTTTCGAGACAGGGTTTCTCTGTGTAGCTGTCCTGGAACTTACTCTGTAGACCAGGCTGGCCTTGAACTCAGAAATCCGCCTGCCTCTGCCTCCCAAGTGCTGGGATTAAAGGTGCATGCCAGCACTGCCCGACTTTAAATCATAGTCTGATTTCTATCAAAGTCTGATTTAGGGGCTTTTTGTCTCTTGTTAGTCAGCGTGTATCTAGGAGTTACAGATACATTTTATTTTATAATTAGTAAAAAAAGCATGCTGAACCACTGGGATACCCATGGGATGTTTCAAATTCAATTTGTGAATAAAGTCAGCTCTGTTCTGTTCTCTTTTACCTACAGGGAAAGTGGCGTTAACTCGGCTAATTAAATGGGAAGGACTTCATTAACAGTAGCCAACGCTAGAGTACATTGCATGCATTATTACCTCAGTTGATAATTACTGGGACTCCTTATGTTCTGACTGAATCCTGCAGTTTCCCGAATGCCTGAGTGCAAGTTCTCTCTCCACCTGTTTCCCTCAGTTAGTTTACCCAGGTTTACTTGGGAATGTTCTATAAAACCAGTGCCCTGAACATGACTTCTTTTGCAGAAATCTACAAAGATGCAAATACCCAAGTTCACACGTTAAGAAAAAATGGTCAAAGAAAAGGAAGAAGCCATTCAAAGACAGTCTACCCTGGAAAAAAAGATTCATGAACTGGAGAAACAAGGGACCATTAAAATTCAGAAGAAGGGGGATGGGGACATTGCCATACTGCCAGTCATGGCCTCTGGCACATTGTCTACGGGGTCAGAACTAGCAGTGGGTAACTACGTGGGACCAGTTCCAGGGGCTACCTCCTCAGGACCCTCAGTCCCTCCTCCCCCACCACTACCTCCTGTCATCAGACACACCTGAAGCAGGTAAGATGCTGTGGTGGGAGGGTAGAGATTTCCCTTCTTAAGCACTTAAGCACTGCTCTTCTAGACACCCGAGTTTGCCTCCAGCACCCACATAGCTTGGCTCACAATGACCTATAATGCCAACTCCAAAGGCTCTGTCCTCGCCTCCGGCATGTGCAGGAACTGTACTCATGTGTACATCCTTGCACACAGGAGATACGATAGATTACAACAAAAGTTAATCTTCAGTCACTTAGGTTATACTATTTTCCCGTTTCTCTGTAAGGAAATGCTACCATTGTGTTTTGTTTTCTCATGCTTTTTTTTTTTTTTTTTCATTCAAAAGTTGTATTTGCTTGTTATTGTTCTCTTTGAGTGATGCATATGTGTAAGTGTATACCATGGTATTCTTGTAGAGATTGGAGGTCTTGATAGAGTCAGTTCTGGTTCCACTTTTATGTGGGTTCCCAGGATCTAACTAGAGTTACCTGATGAACAGTTTTCTCATGCTTTATATGCACATGACATTTTGTTCTTTTTTTTCTCTAGCGCAAAATGGACCAGCATCGCCACCTATGTCCCCGCCTCCTCCGCCACCCCCTCCTCCCCCTCCTCCACCGCCTCCGCCCCCTCCTCTCCCAGGTCCTGCAGCTGAGACTGTGCCAGCTCCTCCTCTGCCACCTCCCCCACCTCCCTCTGCACCCCCACTTCCTGGGACTTCTTCACCTACAGTAGTTTTCAACTCAGGATTAGCAGGTGAGAACACAGGATGGAAATGGAGGTACTTGTGTGTGAAACCCTGAATTCTCTCTCTCTGCCTGGAGAGTTAAAGCTGTTCTTTCAGCAGTTGAATCTCTCTCATCTGTACATGTCTTTCAGAAGGACCTTCCTGTAATGTAGCCAGCAAAGGGGAAATTGTCACACGTGAGAGGCACTGTCCTCTGAGTAGCATTTGTCACATTCTTCCTAGCAGTTCTGATCTTGTCATCTAGCATTTCCACTGTCTTTACCTCCAGTGGCCAAAGCTCTGAACTAGGTGCTAATCTTGAGAGTTATTCTTTTTTAAGTTATTGGGAGTGTGCCGGACAGTGGTGGTGCACGCCTTTATTCCCAGCACTTGGGAGGCAGAGGCAGGTGGATTTCTGAGTTCGACGCCAGCCTGGTCTACAGAGTGAGTTCCGGGACAGCCAGGGCTACACAGAGAAACCCTGACTCAAAAAAACAAAAAAAAAAAAAGTTATTGGGAGCGTTGTATGTGAAGGAGAGCAGTCGTTGAGTAGTTGCCTGATGTGGGGTTGCAGGCATGTCTTCCGAGCATTTGTAGGTGTCAGGATTTGCCAGAGTAGGTTTAGGCTTCAAGGGGAACAACAGCAGTATTGTGTGTGTGTGTGTGTGTGTGTTGTGCACGTGCAATATTTCATTCCTGTAATCAAATTAGCTTATGGTTTAGTTTTTTTTTTTTAGTTATATATTTTTTTATTGAATATTTTATTTACATTTCAGATGTTATCCCTTACCACATTTCCCCCCTCCCGCCCAGGAATCCCCTATCCCATCCTCCCTCCTCCTGCTTCTAAGAGGATGTGCCCCCATCTACCGCCCCACTCCTACCTCCCCACCCTTGAATTCCCCCACACATGGTGTCCAGCCTTCATGGGACCAAGGATCTCCTCTCCCACCTATGCCCAACAAGGCCATCCTCCCCTACATATACAGCTGGAGTCATGGGTCCCTCCCTAAGTGCTCCCAGGCTGGTGGTTTAGACCCTGGGGGCTCTGGTTGGTTGGTATTGTAACAGCAGTAGTTTTTAATGATTTGAAAAGCTTCCAAATAATTCATGTCCTCCTGCTCATCAGGAGGTAAGGGTGTGCCCTACCTTGCTGGAAGTAAAAGGAGACAGGAGGGAGAGGAAATAAGTTACTACTTTTGAGTCTTGCAGATGAAATTTTACTATTTAATACTGAGCCATTTCAGAGTGTCGCCGAGAGTTTGGAGTTGTTCTGAGGTCCTGTCCCTGTGACAGTGGATAGCACTGTGCTGAGTTTACCACCTGTGCTCTGGGGATCTCTGCTCTGATCTGGCTGTCCTGTGATACTGAGGAAGTGCTTTGAGGGTAGAATCCTTTGATACTGGGTAGCTTTCCCTGTAATAATGGGTAACCCTGCTTGGAGGTAGCAGTCCCTGCCATACTAAGTAATTCCCCTCTGAGGTGGCTGTTACCACATGACACCAGGCAGCTCAGCTATTAAGAGGCTTTCCCAGTGATAACTGTATGGCAGTCTTAGTTTGCTTTTGGTTATTGCTGTGATAAACACTGTAAGTAAGGCAACTGGGAAGGGAAGGGTTTATTTTAACTTAGTTTATCATGGAGAGAAATTGGGGCAGGATCTCAAGGCAGGAAGCTGGAGGTAGGAACTGATGCAGAGGCCATGGGGAAATGCTGCCTACTGGCTTGCTCCCCATTGTTTGCTCAGCCTGTTTTCTTATACAAGGACCTAGGGGTGGCTAGCTCAAAATAACTGGAACTTCTTAGATCAATCAGTAATCAGTAAATTGCCTCACATCTTGCTTACAGGTGCAATCTAATGGAGACATTTTCTCCACTGATACTTTACCTTAACCTGTGTCTTGTTGACAATAACAAACTAAAAAAGGATCTAATTCTACTAGCATTCTTCTGAAGTTGCTGGACTGCTGGGTAGCTTTGCTCTGAGGTGACTGTCTGTCCCTGTGATACTGTGTGGCTTTGCTCTGAGTGACTGTCCTGTGATGCTCAGTAGCTCTGCTGCTGTCCCTGTGACACTAGGTAGCACTGTTCTTAACTCTCTCAGTTACTGTGAGCTGCTGTCTTTGAGAGGGTAGTTCTCAAGTTGTGGGACACGACCTCTTTAGGGGTTGAACAACTCTTTCACAGAGGCCATCTATCAGATACCCTGCATATTAGATATTTATATTATGATTCATAACTAGAAAAGGTATATTTATGAAGTAGCAATGAATGAATTTTATGGTTGGGGGGTCACTACAGCATGAGATACACTGTATTAAAGGGTCACAGCATTAGGAAGGTTGAGAACCCCTGCTGTAGTTCCAAGGCTGTGGTGGTCTCTGTAGTACCATTAAAGATAGTTTAATAGAATTCTTCTCCCCTCCAAGTTCCTCCTGCTTATTCTCCCACTCTCGTATTATCCATGACACCCATCAGCCATCCAAAGGTTTTTATAAAGATTTGCCCCCTCAGTCCTACAGTTACAGCAACATCTGTAAGTTATCATAGGATACAAAGATCCTTTCAGTTCAGGATAATTAGTGGCTTAGTGACTACAACCCATTCAGCCATCCAAAAGTTTCTTAAACCAGATTTGCCCACCTCAGATTCTACTGTAGCAGCAACATCTGTAAAGTTATCAAGGATACAAAGATGCCTTTTCAGTTTCATGGTAAATGTGTGGCTTATTTTTACCCTTCAAGACCTTCCATGTTTACTACTTTCTTTTAGAACTTTTATTGCTTCTGAAGAAGAAAGGTGGAGGAGAGTCGCCATGGAGCTTTTGGACTCTGATGTAAATAACAAGCATCATACCATCTCTGGGTATCTGTTCTGTTACCAGGCTGATCCTGGTGACTGAATGTGGATGCCACCAGTGTCTTGCTCACCTGAGTCACTGTCTAAGCTTTCCCTGTAGCTCCGGATGAGCATTCTCTGTGAGATGTGTCTCCTGGAGCTGCTTCTTTCTCCATTGCAAAAGCTAACCTGTGGTTCAGCATCCGCTTGCATTCACACTAGTTAAAGCAGAATTAAATCATTGGCAGGGAAATGAGCTGCAGGCTGAGGCTGCAAGTCTGAAGTGCCTTTCTTCTGGACAGCCATGTACTTTTTCTGTTTTGTATTGTTTGCATTAAGCCTTCGCAGCTACTTCATTTTTAATTTTGTTGACTCTGGGGTGTTTTAAATTTATGGTGCAGGTTCCGGGCTCAGCTGATTACTGCTGCGCTCAGGAGCCTCACGGGTAGATGTCTCCATTGTTCTTCTGCACAGTAGAGTACCATAGGTAGGATTGAAGACGCCTTCTTTATCTCACTGAATCTCTGCCAATAGTTACAAAAATATGTCTTGTTTTTTAAGATTACAAAGTCCTAAGTGTTTCATAATTTGGGATTAGGCATTTTCTCCAAGGCCTCTAATCTTCCTATTATTCATTCTTAATTTGGCTTCCAGTTTAGAGTAACTGAAGCTGATTTGTAAAATATTTTTGCTGTATATTCAATGATTTTGTCTCTGGAATCCAGAGGCCTGAGAGAATCAGGATATCTCAGTAGAAGTAAGAGACAGAGCTGAGCCGATATGCCCATTACTTCTGGAAAATCCCTTAGGATATAGGCCCACAGTGGCAGGATATCTATCTGTACAGTGGGCAAGAGTGCACACATCAGGGAGTCAGGAGGAAGGCCCATAGTGTATCTCTAGTTGGAAAAATTCTTTGTATTTCATAGAGAAAGTGTTACTACTGTGATATAGTCACTCACATCTTCAAGTAATGTATGTAAGCCATCTTCAAGTCAAACGGAACAATCTGATTCCTTTCCTGAGGTAGGTCACCTATGGATCACAGCATTTTCTACTTCATTTTGAAAATTTGTTGACTCAGGAGTGTTTCAGATTTATGGTCTGAGTTCTGTGATCAGCTGATTACTGCTGCCCTCAGAATCCTCACAGGTAGATGCCTGTGCAGCTGGTGGGCTTTTGCTTTGCTTTGAGAAGACATGCTTGAATCCTTTCAGTGATTGACTCTGGCTGAGTCTGTGTTATTAAGAACTTGTTTACATCCTATGGAATAGCTAGTACAGTTCACTATGGCTGCTTGGGACCATTACTATGAAATATTTTGTTTTGTTTTCTCTTTCTCCCAGAGAGGGGGAGAAAATACAGAAACATAAACAAAACCACAAAGTGAGTCTTGAAAGACAGGAGAATGGATTTTTGTCTTTGTGCTGCTGAAATGTGTCTATGAAGCATGAAATCTTATGCTAAGAGTGTTGTAAACTGCTGGGCCACTTGACTCTAACTGTATCTAATATATATCTATATATTTTGTATTTTCTGTTCTTTCTGCTTCCACAAAAGATGGGCCAATCAAGCTTTTCTGTAGGTTGCTCCTCACCAAGCGTGTTGAGTATTTCCTGTGTGTTCTGTGGGTCACCCTGTGCCTTGACATCTCTCCACTCCATCCTACTTTGAGCCATTGCATTTGACATTGTGTCTTCAGCTAGTCTGGGTGTTGGGTGACTGTGACTCCAGGTTTGCCCATGTGTTTCAGCTGAATCTATACATTCTCCTGCAGGCATGGCCTGGATCCGCAGGCCGTGTTCCAGCCCTTCCCTTTGATAGAGGAATATTTCTTTCTCAGCATTTAGTTTTTATAGTCAGTTCTAAGCTTTCCACTCTGAAAAGACTGCATTCTAAGGAAATATGGAGAATAAGGGAAACAGGTTGGCTGTACCTTACCAGGACCCTCCCACTGCCTGTGTCTCTATTGTGTGGAGCCACACCCATTTTTCTAGTTTGAGTCCTGGGGTCACAGTTTATGTCCTTGACACCTGTAGGCCCTGCTGTGTGCTATACTTTATGCCTAGCTGAAGTCAGGAAAATATTCCTTACTCGACTTGAAAAGATACTTCTCCCACCATCTCCCTTACCGCAATCCCCACCGTTTGGATGAAGAGTCAATTAGAGAAAGCCTTTGCCTGTAGAGGTCATTGGTTCCCTGGGTAGTGTAGACAAAACGTAAGTGTGACCAGGAATCTAACACTGTTGCTAATGGGAACGAGGGTGCCACGTTTGGTGATAGAAAAGCCTGTTTTGGCAAAAGCTGTGTCTCTGTGTTGCTGCATGCTTTGTGTGGATTTATCTGATGACATTCCTTCTCTTTCTGTGTCCTTTGTAACCCTGGAGGAATGAGAGGCATTATCTGTATTCCTTTTCAGTAAACTTCCATGGAGGCAGGGAGCTTGCCAGTAAAAGCTCAGATGCTGGTCATCTTTGTTGTCTTCTATTCCAAAGCATTAACTTTCTCTCCCTGTACCTGCTAATAATGATTAGTGAAGCTCACAGTAGACAGGTGGGAGCCCTGGACAGGTTTATATAGGGATATACATAGCTAAGTGGTTTGGAAACCTTGTTTATGATATATAATAATACATAGAATGGCAAACCATTATCTTTCAGGTTTGTTTTCTCAGAACGAGAGGTGCTAATTCCCTTTATCCCATAAATATTAGATCCCAGCCTCTCTATTTCAGCACATTTAACAAGTTCACTAATGATGTCTAGATAAAGATGGCTGCCTCCTTTAAAAAGGGGGAAAGGAGGGATGGTGGCACTGCTGAGGGACACTGTGATTTCTGCATAGACACTCTGTTGTTTTCACTGTTCTCTGATACAGGCCACTGATGCTCCTAGTCTATTTGAAATGACTCAGCAGCCAGTGTAGACACTTTATTACAGTCACCCACAGGAAGCATCTTTCTGACTGAAGGGCATCATTCTAGGTGTGATACTCCTGGCAGGTTAGACAGTCCTTCCTCCCTGTGCTTTCAGACCATCCTTTAAAGCTTATTTATAAATATCTATCCTAGGAACAAGAGTTGAAGACGTCAGAATTCAGGGCAGTATTTTCCCTCTTCTATCTAGCCACATTGTCTCATAATGTAACTTAGAAAGCATTAGTCAATAAACTCAATCCCCAACCCCTAGACTGCTTTTATGATACTCCAGTGTCAGGCACCCAAATGGGGACCTTGAATGGCTCTGGTCATGTCTAGGTGCTCTCTATATTTAGCACTGCCTGGGTGCCTCTTGCCATCTTCCTCCAGTGTTAAAATGTCATCTGCAAGGACTGTTGTCTTAATGTTGCCAAATGTTACAAGGTTTTAGACAGGACTTAATTTCCTTATCTCTGATACCTTCAGCTGTGAAAATTAAGAAGCCAATCAAGACGAAGTTCCGAATGCCAGTGTTTAACTGGGTTGCCCTGAAGCCCAATCAGATCAACGGCACAGTCTTCAATGAAATCGATGATGAGCGGATCCTGGAGGTACCGATCTCCTTGCTTGTAGACTGGAGGTGCATGCTCTGCTGCAGAGCAGAGGAGGCTGTCCCATTTACCAGCAAGCATCAGTGACAAAGATGTAATGTTTCCGTACTCCAGTGTGAAGAACTAGACTTTCACTATCAAAAAAAATTAAACTGGACATGATTTTTATAAGAGGGTTTTAAAACTGTGTCTAATAAGTTAAGATAATAGTTTAGAATATCTTCAGTGTTTGCCACCAAATACATGTCTGACACAACCATGCCCTTTAATTTATGAGAACATAGACAGACTGTTGAACTGTGCTGGTTAAGGACACTAACAATACTGACTGTCTGGTTTCATAGATTTAACCTGCGGTAGATGTCTGTGTAAAGCAATTATTAAGAGCATTTAAATTGAATTGTTAGAATCAGTATTCTCTGGACATCCACTTCTGAGTAGGAGATAGGAGAACTTTAATAAAAACCGGAAAAGTGCAGCAAGCCATGCAGGAGAAAGCACTCAGCATCATGGGAGGCATTTGCTTTAGAGAGCACCTAAATGACGAGGCTTCTGCTAACAGACAGTGACTTAATTTTAAGGTATGATCCGATTTGACAATGCCATCCTTCTCCACTCTAGGATTTAAATGTGGATGAATTCGAGGAAATATTCAAAACAAAAGCCCAAGGTCCTGCCATTGATCTTTCTTCAAGCAAGCAGAAAATAACACAGAAGGGATCAAGTAAAGTGACATTATTAGAAGCAAATCGAGCCAAAAACCTTGCCATAACTTTAAGGAAAGCTGGAAAGTCTGCCGATGAGATATGTAAAGCTATCCATGTGTAAGTTTCCAGCATCCTGGGAAAGTCAATCCGAGCAAGCTCAGCTTAAGGAAGAAAATAGGCTACAAGTCAGCAGAGAACAGAAGTAGTGGGGCAAAACCTAAGCACATAAACGGAGGAGATTCCTAGTGCCCCCACTTTATAGCTCTCCTTCTTCTTCCTGTGCTACTGCTTTGGAACTAAGATGTTAACACTGCACCAGAAGGTACCCAGGGCAGTGTCATATCCGCCTGTCATTTGTCAGCTCAGAACGAGGTCTGGATTGGGACAGTGTTATTGTCTTGTCCTGGTCATGTAGAGGCCTCCAAAAGGGCCCACATAAAATTGCTGAGTGGGGCAGATCATGAGGAAAGGGAGAGATGGCAGCCTTTTCTGGAGGATCTAGAGCGTATCTAGACTTGCAGAATCCACATTTGATGGCATCTGTGGAATGACAGAGTTCAGTGCCAGCTACAGGTATGATGCAGATGCAGCTCTTAGTCCATGACAACAGGAACATGAATTCTTGGATCTTAGTACTTTCTGGTCATTTTAAACAAAGCTTTTTTTCTTTTTTTTTTCAATTTATTTACAAATTGCATAGGAGGCAATGGTTTTGTTTACCTCTTAGAAAAATTTCTCCAATCTTCTTATAGCCAATGTGATGCTATTAATGTTTTTGGAAATAATTTTTCATAATTTGATATTTTATAGTTTTTGACTGGTGATCTTACCTAACTCTAAGAGTTCATTTGCTCTAATTTTGTGTCTTTAGCCAAAGACATAATCTAATATAGCTTTCTGCAATCTTTTCTGATTTTTCAGTATTGAAATGTGCTATGCAGTCTTGTTTTTAATCTAATATACCTTGTTTGCCATACTAATGAATGGGTAACTTCTCTTTCTTCCTTCCTTCTCCTTCCTTCCTTCCTTCCTTCCTCTTCCTTCTTTCTTTCTTTCTTTCTTTCTTTCTTTCTTTCTTTCTTTTTCTTTCCTTTTTTTTCTGATAAAGGTTGTCTGGAGAATGTAAATATTAAGCAAATACTTGTTCAAATTGAGCAAACATCTACCTAGAGCTGATATTCCTTCAAGGAATGTATGTACCTACGTCAAAATTATCCATATAGAACAGGAATTTGACTGAGTTGTTTCTAGAGAAAGCAAAATAATGACAAAAACATTTTCCAAAATTCACCAGATTTTCTATAACTGTGTGGTGGTGATCTTTTTGATTGAATTATTTCACAATCCCTTGGACATGCAGAGCAGCCTATGTTCCAGCATTAAAATTCTGTATGCTGTTCTCTACTCTTGATTCCTAAAGGCCATAGCACCTGGGAGTCCTCAGATAAAAGCACCAGAAACTTGAGCTTCAATAGAACAGCTGTCAGAATCCACGGCCTGTTGACTTAGCTGAAGCTGAGCTGGGTTGGATGGGGGTAGATCACTGACATGGCCACACTGCTTTCAGGTTTGACTTGAAGACACTACCGGTTGACTTTGTTGAATGTTTGATGAGGTTCTTGCCAACTGAGAATGAGGTCAAAGTGCTTCGTCTCTATGAGCGAGAGAGGAAGCCCTTGGAGAACTTGTCAGATGAGGACCGCTTCATGATGCAGTTCAGTAAGATTGAGAGGCTCATGCAGAAGATGACCATCATGGCCTTCATTGGGAATTTCACAGAGAGCATTCAGATGCTGACTCCTGTGAGTTGACCAGCTCTGGCAGGGGAGGGGTACGGAAAGATAGAGCTGTTTATTCTTATACATCTCTCAATGACACTCAATAGAATATCGATTTTAAAGTGTCCCTCCAGAACTTTCTAGACTACATTTGGAATTAAGCTTTGGTTTTCACATTGTGAATCTAATCTAGGATCTATATCTAGGAATATAGCTGTTCTCTCAAAAGAATACTGTTTTCTGTGTTTGTAAGTATTCTCTGTGTTTCAGATAGCATGAGTACAGAAGACACTAAAAACCAGTTTTCATTGGCAAGACTAGAACTGTGACTCTCATTCCTAAAAACAGCTCTGTATCTTAAGTGAGCAGCTGGCTTGAGGGATGCCCAGGAGCACTGACATTACTAGAAGATGTTTCTTCTTTGGCCCTATGCTGAAGTAGATTGTGGTGATGTAGAAATAAAGAATAGTCAGTTATCTTATCCCTTGTTAGTCTGGAAGAGACTTAGGAATGTCAAAAACATCAGTTTGTCCTTGGTTCTGTTTCTTAAAAAGTCTTAGTTACTGATTACAGTAGCATATTTGTTCAACACATGTTCTGAGAACTTCTAGAGAGTTACACGGCAGCCTGTCCATTGCCTCCCACTCTTTGTATGCTTGACATCTTTACTGATTTAAAAGTATAAATTGTGTATGATTAGAGGTGGTGCACACCTCTATTATGCCAGAGAGGTTGGTAACTCCTACCTTGAAATCTTACTGGTTATGGGTTGGCTACAGATGAACGATTTCCCATGTTACTTGTCACTGTGAATAGTTTTTGAGAAGAACATATGTAATGTATGGTTACCTAAGACATAGTTAGCTTTTAGTTTCCAGCTGGCTTGCCGGTTTTTTTTAACAGTCTTCCCCTGTCTTTCCTTCTTCTACTTGGAATCCAGCAACTTCATGCAATTATAGCAGCATCTGTCTCTATCAAGTCATCTCAAAAGCTCAAGAAAATTCTGGAGGCAAGTGCAATTTTCTTGTTATGTTCATGGAGCTCTGACTTGGGGGGGGGGGAGGCGCTTCCCATACCTGGGGGCTATTCTGATGAACTCTTTGTTTCTCTCTCGCTTTTTCAGATCATCTTGGCCCTTGGAAACTATATGAATAGCAGCAAACGAGGAGCAGTCTATGGATTTAAACTTCAGAGTTTAGATCTGGTGTGTGAACTAAAAGGAATCCCTGAAGGATTTAGAGATGCAGAGATTAAGTTGTGGACGGAGAGCTTCTATTCTGGGAAGGGTTGGGGGAGGGGTTGGAAGAGGGTCCTCTTATTGCAGGAGAGTGAGTTGGTATAAATTTCCGGAAACACCATTTGACAGGAAGGACCCTTTTACCCAGTATTCCATTTCTAAGATTCTTTTTTCAAGAAGCTGAATTATAAATATTGCGTTTTATAGCAATAATCTCAAGTTCCAGTGTGATGGGAAATGACTAGGGTAACAGTTAATAGAGTGAACCATTTAAACCAAGTTTTTAAAACTTGGGTATACTTTTAAGACACATAGATAATTTTGTTTAGAAAAAAGTAGAATATAGTTACACATATATACTTAATTTCTACATTTCTGCATGGACAAAGTCCTTTGCAAAGTTATTCTTCATGCATCCTGTCCAGGCTGTGCAGGCCTAGTGTGGCTTCCAAGTCAGGGAAGGCATAGTTAATTGATAGTTTCATAACACACACACACACACACACACACACGCACCATAATCTGATCAGTAGTATCTAGCTAGGATTTGCCCCAGGATCTTCAAGGATACTAAAAATCTCAGATGCGCAAGCCCCTTCTATAAAGTAGTGTAATGTGTGGATTTAATCTAAACATAACCCCTAACTTTTAAATCATGACAGGTTCACATATAATACTTAGTATTTACATCATGGGTTTGCAAATAATTGTTTCAGGGTATTCTGTATCCAGTTGTCACAAGAAAATGCCAGTACTGAGACCAGCTTGTGTCTTAGTATTTTCTGTGTCAGGCTTGTAAAGTTCCCAGATTCAGAATACCTGGACATACAGAGGGAGGCAGCTATCCGAATCATCAGAGCTAGGAATGAGGGAGAACAGGCTGCCTTGGAGCCACGGAGCACACCTGCTGGCTCTGCCTTCTGAGGCTCTGCCTTCTGCTGGCTCTGCCTTCCGCCTCTGTGTTCTTCCTGGTGAAGAGCACCAACATTGGGAGTCTTGTCACTTTTGAGTTAGGGAGGTAGGTGGGTAGCAGATGCAGGGATATGGAGAATTCTTACAAGAAAGATGAAGATCTGAAGCATTCCTAGCTCAGTCTACCCTGGCATTTAGCACATGCTGTTTAAGCACCAGTGGCTGGTTCTCTACCGAGTACATTGAATCTTGAATCTCCTCTGGGAATCTCTTTGCCAGCCCTCTGTTATTTACTCTCGATACTCAAACCTTGCTCTTACCTAACCTATGTCCTTTTGTTTCCAGCTCTTAGATACAAAGTCAACAGACCGAAAGCAAACGCTGTTGCACTATATATCAAATGTGGTAAAAGAAAAATATCAACAAGTTACTCTGTTTTATAATGAGCTTCATTATGTGGAAAAAGCTGCAGCAGGTACTTAATTTCAGTTGTTTGTTGGTGTTACCTTGGAGTATTTAATATCATCGTTATGAGGGAGTCATTCTGTGCTGTAACACTCTTTAGAACCCGCTGTAGAAGGCACCATCAGAGAGTCATTTCTCCTGGGCTGGGACGTGTTATAATGGTACCATCCTCCCCTGAGTAGTTAAATGTAGGCCTGTAGTAACTTCTGTCAGTGTCTTCTCTCTAAAGATCCAGGTCTTTGAGATGCACATCTTCCATTGCTCATCCATCACCCTGTTTGTTCTCTCACTAATGGATAAGATAGGATGCTGAAAACAGCCACTCCTGAATAAAATACCTTGGATTGATTCATGGCATCCGGCTTGTTCAGATGTGGCAGTTGCAGGCTTTGTATCTAAACTACCAGTATTTATTGGTTGCTGCTTTGCTTTGACAGTTGACATAGTCACATTTAAATTATATGTCACAACTGGGTTCTACAGTATACTAGCAATCCCATATGATAGGTAAAGATCATTTGTGGAGGTTATCCTGGGTAAGACTCAGTCCGAAATGTCCTGGGGGAAGTAATAAATCAGGACTAGAATCCAAGACTTCTCAGCGTTGTATGACAGTTGATGTACTGTCTTCTCACAAGAATATCCAGGTTAAAATAAGAACAGTATGCAACATTATCCCAGAGTTAGTAATAGGTTGTTATTTTCAAATTATAATTCAAAATTGAACCATCAATACCTAGTGTTCGTTATAAACTATTACTAGATTCTTGAAGCAGCCCCAGACTTACTGAGTCTGTATAGCAGTTATGACTTGTTTAGCCAAGTGAAATGACCATTGCTTCAGCATTCTAAAAGTACCCTGCCCTACACTCCCATAGATTTGTCAAATTTTCTTATACCAATATGTAGGCCCATTACAATCTATACAATTCTTACGGGTATAGCGGCTTTTATATAACGACATAATCCACTCAGACCTAAGCAAACTGGATGATGATGTTAGATAAATGAACAAATGAATGAGTGAAAGTATAACATGGCTAGACCAGATGATGTAGAGGCCATTGCAGAGTCAGACCCTCACGTAGAAAGGGTTTTGTGTCTACAAACAGGCTGGACTAGACACATTGAGAGCTCACTTCTGCAGCTAGCATAATGAATGGTTTTCCTTTGCCTAAATTAAAGTTCTTAAGTATAATTCCAATTAGGACTAAATAGCAAGATTCTACCTTGTTAAGCAGTGACACAGGTGCTTTGATGAGGAAATTTCCCTTTGAAAAAAGCTTGTGAGAAAAATAGAGACTGATGTGCTCACTGGGTGAACCGGGGCCCAGGCTAACCGACACATGCCGTTAATGTCGTCAGGTGGGACTGCTCCTTGGCTGATCAGCAGACAGTTTTGAGTGCTTTCTCTGCACTTCCCCTTCTCACAAATATTATGGGGTCAAACCTGGGGAAGCACTGGGGATGTAATAGGGCAGGTCTAGTAAGGGGAGAACACGCCACACTCATGCGTAAGTCATCCGTGTACAAAGCTGAATGACAGGGAAATCAACATGGAACCAACTTCTCTAGGGAAAACGACTCATAAGAGTTGAGGAGTGTGCCACTCTGGGTGGTGGCATTATTGCAAGGCTTATGCCAAATTCTTTGAATCAAGAAAGGGTTTAAAAAAAAAAAAAAAAGCCATCCAGTGTTGCCTTGAGTCTTAGTGTTCTATGCAATTACAGTTGAGCAGGTACAATTCTGCCCTCTGCTGGACAGGAGTGCAAAAGCATCCAGAGTAAGTAGGCTGGGAAAAAAAAAAAAAAACCTGTTGGGTCTGTTTGAATCTGTCTAAACCAATAGTCTGGATGTGGGTCGAACCTTGGTCTTCAGTACAAGAAGGAGAGGCTGGGATTTTTTCCCCAGACCCTTGCTATCTCTGAACTGTGTGACTTAATGGCAGGCCACAGAAATTCTTTATGTTGCTTTTCCTCCTTGGCAAAGTATGCTCGTGATATAGCTGGATTGGTGCATATGAATAATTTATTGTATTTGACAGTGGCTGTTCATAAATGATTCATGTGAAAGGCTACCTGTGACTAAAGGTGGGACCTAGTGTGAGGTCCTAAGTCAGCTTTACAAAGTTCCGGGACCAGGCATCAGCAGCTGGACTTCCTCTCAGTAGAAGTTTCCTGACATGTTGGCGTTCTCTCCCTCAGTCTCCCTTGAAAATGTTCTGCTGGATGTCAAGGAGCTGCAGAGGGGAATGGATTTAACCAAGAGAGAGTATACCATGCATGACCACAACACACTGCTGAAGGAGTTCATCCTTCACAACGAGGGCAAGCTGAAGAAACTGCAGGATGATGCTAAGATTGCTCAGGTAGCCCAGGGGAATGTGCCCTTCCAGGTCCCCTGAGGCACCGGCTCCCTGCTGGGAAAGTAATGGGCCAATTTCTCATGTCCCTAATGGCGAATTTTCATCTTATTGTCCTTGAAAGTGCCTTTTCCAATGGGGCCTTTTGTGCTTTTCTGTAGAAGTTCTCTTTGCCCCTTCTCCTTTTCCCTAAATTCTTCTAGCACAGTTTTGTAAAACAGTAGAGCAGAACTGGGCTCCCAAAGCAATATCCTTGGAGTTTACTGTTTCTGTAGATCTTAGACTTCATCCTCCTCTGCCACTCCAGGAACCTCTGATACACAAGTAAACCTAGAACGGAGTGCACTGCACATCATCATAGAGCAGAAGGTGGAGTGCTGGGGAACTGGAGGCAGACAGTGAGAGCTCCTAGCTTGGGGTTGTGCTGGAACACAGAAGAGACTATCTCTTTCATGGGAATAATGCAAGGAGTATGAATCAAAGAGTTGGGATTTAGAGCCAGAGTTGTTTCCATGATCCTTTCTGATGTTGTGGTTTAAGGAGTTGTGTCATGGCCTTAGGAAACTCGTAGAAGAAATAGCTCAGTGTGTGTGTTTGTTTGGGGGGGGGGGAGGGAAGGGGAGGGGGGAGAGAAATGGAGTTGGGGAAGAAACAGCAGGAGGTCCTAGAGGCGAGGTTTTTTGCCCCACTATTGTACTTAGTGAGATATTGGAGGCCCTGTGGGGGTACAGGGCAAGCTTCTTTGTTTTAGTTATCTGGCCAAGTGCATCCAGTCCTAGTAATGGAATTAACGAGATTCAAGAAAAACTTGCTTCTTTCCAGGATGCCTTTGATGATTGTGGTAAAGTATTTTGGCGAAAATCCCAAGACAACTCCACCCTCGGTGTTCTTCCCTGTCTTTGTTCGATTTGTGAAAGCCTACAAGGTTAGTACGAAGGCACCCTATAGCCTTCCTCTCTTCTTTCCCAATAGTTGACCTCCCCAAGAAGTATTTGTGACCTAACTCCTCAGCAGAGGTCTCCTTGGCCTGGGGCAGAAGATCTGGGTGATCACTCTCTGTCACTGCTAAGGCTGAGAGTTTTTAGGGCTCTCAGGCTATGATGGTTCATTTTCTCCATGAAGCCATGCCTTCAGTAAGAACCCAATGCCATTGCCTCTCTGCAGTTGTCCTGTTATTGGTGACCTACACAGTCAAGGTGATGGGCATAAGGCATGAGTGAGCTGTGAGATTTCCTAGACTTAACGTTCAGTATTATGGAATGAAGGATGGCACTGCACAAGACAGCTGCTTTCTCTTTTTCAATCTGGACCCATCCTGGGACATGATCCATGATGTTGAAAAAGCACGTGACTGACAGAAAGATTGTCTCCAAAGATTGTTCCTTTTGGGAAATGATGACAAGGAAGACTTTTAGACACGTTTAGCATCTAGGAAGCATTGTGGTCTTTTAGTACCAGTGTGGTTTGGTTTCAGTGGTTTGGTGATATGATTCTGAGGAATAAATGATGCTATGAGTACTTACATAGAACTTGCACATCTTCCTGTATATTTTAAGTCTCTAGATTGCTTGTAACACATACACCAATTGTATTGGTTTCTTTTCTATCGCTGCGATAGAAAACAGTCTGTCTGTCTGTCTGTTTTTGTCTCATCTCTGCCTGTGATCAAGATATAAAGGTCTCAGTGCTACGAGGTTTGTCTTCTACCATCCTCTTCACTATGAAGAAATTGGACTAAACCTCTGAAACTATAATCAAGCCTCCAATAGAATGCTTTCTTTTCTAAGAGTTGCCTTGGTTAAGGTGTCTCTTAACAGCAATAGAACAGTGACTAAGCAAACTACTTCCCAAACAGTCCCACCAACTAGGGAATAAGTATTAAAAAATACAAGCCTATGGGGTAAGGAATCTTTCAGTTTACTCTGTTCATATTATGCAAATAGTTGTAATTTATAATTTAGGAATACTTTATAATTTAGGAAGTGAGGTATAAGTTATAATTTAGGAAATGAGAAAAATGTTGTCCCTATTCAGTAAAGATGTATTTTTCTGAATATTTTTAATTTATATTTGATTACACTCATGGATGAGGAATGCACAGATATTGAGAGCACATTCTATTACCTGGTGTTTTCTATGTTTAACATTTCTTTGTTTTACATTTTCTATGTTTATCATACTGGTAGAGGAAAGAATTTTAACAGTTTATGAAACTTTTGAGAAAAAAAAACATGGGAAGTGTAAGGAGAAGCATTTTTGTAAACCACAGGTTAATGGCTTTGAAGGTTCACCTCTGGGCCTATTACTCAGATTAAATAGTAGTTACCTCCTTTCTTTTTTGTTTTTGTTTTTTTTGAGACAGGGTTTCTCTGTGTAGCCCTGGCTGTCCTGGAACTCACTCTGTAGACCAGGCTGGCCTCAAACTCAGAAATCTGCCTGCCTCTGCCTCCCAAGTGCTGGGATTAAAGGCGTGGGCCACCACCGCCCAGCTAGTTACCTCCTTTCATCACGGTGTCCTGTCATAAGCTAAGAGCATAAGGAAAGCCTCCTTGCATGAGGATACACAGGGGTGGGATCCTGAGGAATCTGTTGCCCTCCCTCTGCTGTTAACTCATATTCTATAGTTCCCATGCTAATGAGCTGCAGAACTATCCCAGGACACTCCTTTGAGGTACTATAATCACATTTCTTTACATGAAAAATTCCAAGCCTAAAGTCAGAAGAGAAATCATATGTAAAAACTGTGGAATACCTGAGAAATGCTGAGATCAGACTGAGGCTTCCGTTGGGCCATGTGCCTGCAGTGATCTTTGGGATACTGTGGTCAAGCTTGTCTACAAGTGTGCTCCTTTGCCTTAACGTTTATCCTTGTGATCATGTAGCTTCTGTGGTATAGTTGCATAGTGATGTTACAAAATACTTTCTTTGTCCTACGTATGTTGAACAATGTTCTGACCTGCATTGAACAGGGTGCAGTATGGGGAATTAAGTGATATTGAGAAATTAACAGTTTTTCCCTCCTAGGAGCCAAAAGGAAACATAGCAAAGCAGCAGACACATATACACATACATCAACTAGTCAACAAATAAGATTGTTTTAAAAGAAAGAAATAGGGGACTGGAGAGATGGTTCAGTGGTTAAAAGCACAGGCTGCTCTTCGAGAGGTCCTGAGTTCAATTCCCAGCAACCACATGGTGTCTCACAACCATCTGTAATGGAATCCGATGTCCTCTTCTGGTGTTCATGAAGTCAGGGTACTCATATAAATAAAATAAATAAATCATTGAAAAAAAAGAGAGAGTGCTGGGCAGTGGTGATGCACATCTTTAATCCCAGCACTTGGGAGGCAAAGGCAGGCAGATTTCTGAGTTCGAGGCTAGCCTGGTCTACAGAGTGGGTTCCAGGACAGCCTGGGCTACACAGAGAAACCCTGTCTCGAAAAACAAAAACAAAAAAAAGAGAGAGAAATAGACATCCAAATACAAACGTTATTGACAGACTTTAACTCATAAATTATTCTCAATCCCTAAACCAGACAGACAACCTTTCCGTCAGTTTATAGCTCAACACAAGTTTCTTGAGCAGGGATGACTTCAAGAGAGTACCCAAGAGAGCTAGTCCCAGATCAGTCATTCTAACTCATTTGGAGAATTGCAGGAAGAAGTCAAGAATCCTATTGTGGGATTATAGGTCCATGGAAGGTTTTCTTCATATCAGAAAGCCTTAGAAAAGCTTTCAGAAAAGCCGTTATTAGGTAGGAGATTCTGGAAGTAGTACAGACTTGCTTGAAAAGAACTGAAAATAGTGGTCAGAGGGGTGAGGTTCCAAAGCTATTTGTGCAGGTTAAGGATCGTCAGGAAAGTTCTAGTTGAGGTGTAGCTCAGCTGCCAGTCTGAAGATGTGCCATGTTCAGACAGCGAAACCCAGAGTTGGTGTAGACTGTGCCTATGAAGGATCATCACCCTTTGACTTCAGTTCCCAAACCACTGTGAATGTTCAAATAGTACTGGCTTGAGGAAACCTTAGCCATCATTATTTCCATTTATGTTATTTTCAGTCTTTTTAATTTTAAAATTGTACCTCCCAGCAAGCGGAAGAGGAAAATGAGCTGAGGAAAAAGCAGGAACAAGCTCTTATGGAAAAACTGTTAGAGCAAGAAGCCCTGATGGAGCAGCAGGATCCAAAGGTAGGAAGTCTCTGCTTCTCAAGTTGGCTCGACAGAAGCTCAAGCAGAAAGCGGTACAGTTAACTTGTGCAAGATCCTGACCACTGCCTTCTGGTGGCATGTGGGAAAAAAAAATCATTACTCTGTTTAACAACTTGTGGAATGAAAGGGCGTGCTTGTGAAGCTCACTACGTTTATAGAGATAAGAATTTAGGTGTATGTTCAGCGAATCCATATAAGATTATCTGATGAGCAGGGCCTTGACCCAGGAAAGGCTCCATGGTATCCAAGGGTTCTGACCTTCACCTATAGTCTTTGCTAGGAGGGTTGCAAGAAAGCATTTCCTGAAGGGACAACATGAAGAGCAAAGATCATGAAGACTCGCAGGGTTTTGCTGCAAGGTTCGAGAAGCGTGTAGTTATTATCAGCTATCTCTGTGACCATAGAGCCCGTCAGGCTAAGGAGAGAGCTCAGTTAATAAAAACTTGCCTTGCATTCATGAGTGCCTTCGTTTGCTACCCAGAACCTATATAAAAGGGCTGGATGCTTCTAACCCTAAGTCGTAAAGACAGATGGAGCTTGCCAACCAGTCTCTATTACTTAGCCCCAGGTCAATGAGTCTTCTCACAACGCAAGGTAGGTATTACTCTTTCACACAGACACAGACACACACACACACACACTCACACACGCCTGTTACATTGCTGCCCAGCTGGATTTCGTGTGTTCATAGCTTTCTATTGGCTTTCCAGAAGCTTCTTGAAGTTTTGGCATATAAGCATTTTGTTGGATTGGTAGTGTCTGTAGTGTTGGCCGTGGCTATTCAGTGAAGCTCAGGCACACTGAGTTTTTTTTAAAGTCCAAATGGGTCCCGATGTCATCAGTCTCTGCTTTTCTTCTCAGTCTCCTTCCCATAAATCAAAGAGGCAGCAGCAAGAG
Organism: Mastomys natalensis; assembly: GCA_021653895.1. Lineage (NCBI taxonomy): Eukaryota > Metazoa > Chordata > Mammalia > Rodentia > Muridae > Mastomys > Mastomys natalensis. The sequence continues at coordinate 2,938 of JAJTUV010001872.1, read as the reverse complement.
TTAATTGCGGAATTAAGAAGGCGACAAGTTAAAGATAACAGACATGTGTACGAGGGAAAAGATGGCGCCATTGAAGACATTATCACAGGTAAAGGGTATTTCGTCTTTGTGGTCTGCAATGATCACACTGCCTCATTGATCACACAGGCCACATACAGATGTTGCGGTTCCTTTTGGCAACAGTTGGAAAGCTCTTTAGTTAAGTTTATGATATTTAGAATTATGCAGCAAGATTGTAAACTAGGGTTAGAAGTACCTTCTGATATCGTTTGCCGTCCAAACCCTGAACAATCTTGTCCCTTATGTCTCTGTGAGGACCTTTAGGTATTCTTCGCTAAGTTCCCCATTGGTTTGGTTTGTTATACTTCACTGTTTCCTCCTTGTGGCCACTCCTGTATGCTTGCCTAATAGAAATAATGCAAGAGAATCCAGTCTCTGTACTAACAGTTAATGTTGGTTTCTCTGGCATGCTCTTTAAAAACCTCAAAGTAACAAAGCCAACAGGAAGTTAATATTTTTGTTTGGATGAATCTCGGGTTCTGTCTCAGAACTGGTGACCAATATCAGTTGACCTAGCTTGAGTTTTTGTTTTGTTTTGTTTTGTTTCTTTTTTCTCTACCTTAATATTTTCTGCTTGAACCAATTCTCCAGGGTTTGTTATTGCCTCTTGCTGATCAGGGTGGTAACTTAAGGGCTACTGGCCTATTTAGCAGTAAATGACTTTTGTTCAGTGTCTTTTCCACATGAATGCTGTTTATCAGCTAAGATATTTAAGGCGTTTTGCTCTTATGGTAAGGTTTAAAGATATGTTAAAGTGTAGATAGTTACATGATGTGTGTGCAGGTGTTTATCCATCTTGAGAGTAAGCATCTAATGTTCGTCCTGTTAAATGGACGTTCTAGTGCCTCTGCCTCCTCCTCAGGATCCAATCCCCAGGTCCTCAGGCATTCATTATAACCTCATTTGGAAATAGTAAAGTTTAAAAGTTGAGGATGGATACTTAAAATAAAGCCAAAACATAACCATATTACTCTTTATCACACTCAGAACTAATATTAAATGTGTAGTTATTCATATTTCCCCAATTCTAGTTTTCAAAAATGTAATTGATTCTTTGCGTTTTCTTGTAGCTTATTCAAAATTGTGAATAGGGATGTCAAGGTTCTAAAGCCACAGACTTTTTGATCATCCTAGACACAGGGAAGTTAAGTAGATATGTAGATTAGAGTTTTAAAGTCAATAAAGGACTCCTTGGCTATTACTAAAGCAGGATAAATGAGTGACTTGTGAAAATGGCAGTCTCTTCTCATGGAGAGCACATGATGTCAGCATGCACTACACAGTGGCTTGCAGAGTCCCCTCTGGATTATTTCTCTGCCTTCTCTGCACAGGGATGTTCTACTCTGCATGTCCTATTAAGGTAAACACCTACGTGCCACGCCAAGATTGAGACTAGGGAAGCATCCAGCTTCACACATTAAAACCTCAAAAGACATAGGCCAGCCATAGTGGGGCCTATCTATAATCCTAGTACTGAGGATGTTGGAGGAAAGAGGATCAGGAGTCAAAGGTCATCCTTGACTAGAGTGTAATTCAGCTCCTGCCTTAAAACAAAAGAATGAAAATGTCCTCCATACCCATGACATTTTATAAAATGAATAATGTAGATTTGCCTGTATCTCAGAATAGTTTTTCCTCAGTACTTTTCACTTCCGGCTCCTAAATCTGAAGTCGCAAACTTTCTTCTGACATTAATGAATTGGAATACAAATTGCCCTCTCTCTTACCCTTCCTCTTACACTAACCATGTACTAATGCAATAGATGCTGGCTTTTTACTCGTTTGTTGTCTGGCTGTTATTCTCAATGCAGTGCTGAAGACTGTGCCCTTTACTGCTCGCACCGCCAAGCGTGGCTCTCGGTTTTTCTGCGAACCTGTTCTCACTGAAGAATACCATTACTAAACTATTGCTCTTTGTCACCTGATACTATTAAAAGGTCACTACAGGTTTTTTTTTTAAACCTCTATCTCTCCTCCCGTACCCCTTATCTATACCCTCCATGTCTTAGGACCAACCACTATGCTAGTGTGGAATGCTATCTTCCTTTTACATTTTTTTGTTGTCTTCATGCTGCATGGTTTTGTATTTCAGTCATGAGTGTATACTCACTGCCATTTTCAGTACATGTATGTACGTGTGTGTATGTATGTATGTATGTATGTACCACATTCTTGCAACAATATGGATGTGGGTGACAGTTAATAGAACCACTTGTAGACATTTGCAGAATTAAAAACAGTAAAATATTTGGGGACTACTATCTTTGAAAAATGACAACAATAACTACTAAGACCAGTATTCACTGAGTGTTTACTGTGTTCTAGTAGGTTTACTGATAGCATCTTCCTTCACAACCCTTCTCAGTGCTAACACGGTAATAAAATGATTAAAAAGGGAAGGGAACAATAGAAGGATCCTGCAGATCATGGTGCCTGCCACCAAGCCTGACAACTAAGATTGAGTCCCTGTAGCCAAGTGGTGAAGGGAAAGAAGCAATTCAGGCAAACTGTTGTCAGACTGACTTCCTTACCTGAACCATGCTGCTCCCGCCAATAAAATCATAGATCGTCTATACTCTGTATGAAATGAGAAAGGTTTTAAAGCTGCACTGAAGAAAGACCTCTGCAAACTGGCCTTTCTCAGGGCTAATACAGTCCTAAGTGTTCTGGAACTCAATATGAGCTTTATGCTGGGAATCTTTTCAACAATAAACCTTGAAAATGTTGAGCATAACCCAGCAGTTCATGACCCATGGCCCTTAAACCCTGCCCTGGACAGGTGACCTCTATTCACTGTCATGCCCAAATTCAGCTGTCAGCTGTTCCATATTAGGAGCAGAGATGCAAGGCAGGAGGTGTAAGCAAAGACTAAGGAGCT